>CATNEM010000336.1:257500-362500 GCA_950096795.1 Macrostomum cliftonense
GACATTTGGATGGACCAGGCGGCAACAAGCAGTGCAGCGCGCTATTGACAGCTGATATATATGTGTTTGCGAAGCAGGCAGCTTTCAAAACCAGCCACACCTTACAAGCAAACCCGTCAACCCCATGGCGTTTCGGTTATCTGTCTTTCTCTGTCAATTTTTACAAACTGCCTCTTCCCCCCAGCAATTCACCGCTGCCCGCCCGCCGCCGCTGCGCTTGCTTGCCCCTAGGGGCTGTTTTGATCGAATGAATGGCGTCTTCTTCTTTAACAAGACAGGAAAAGCTCGCTGTCTTCTTTGTTGTTTGGTCTACTTCAATCTACAGGCTACACAGAAGAGCAATAATAAAGTAGGAAAATGTTCAAATTTTAACGAGAAACAATTGTCAAAACTTCAATCTACACGAGCGGCGCTGCCCTTGCAGTCTGTGGCCCAGACCCCCCTCCTCCCTCAAGAACCTCGAAGCAGCGCCCGTCGACACGTCTTGACAGAAGAAGAAACGATGGTCAAACCCAACGCACCTAAACAAGCAACGCAGCCAAATGCCATCCCCTCCGCCCCTGAGGGGCCGGTTTTGAGAGCCTGTGGGGGGGTTAGGAGCGAAGAAGCCACCTGTTGCTTGCCGATGTCATTCAAAAAGCGGGGAGCTTCGCCTGACTCTCTCTGTGTGTTCGCTTTTAACAGACGCACATAGGCATTGTAGAGAGGAAGTAAGAGCGATTGGGCTTGACACACACGAAGGCATTGTCGCAGTCGTGAAGTGCTTTGCCTCGCCTACAGGGGGTTGGAAGCCAAGTAGGCAGTCCACCTCCACCCAATTCTTATTGTGGAATTGAAAGTCGCAAAAATCTGGGGGGAAGTTGTGTTAGGAGGGACAAGAGGGTTTGATTGACAATCGATTTCAATTTGATTGATAGATTTTTAGAATTTTTTTGGCTAGCTAAATAGTTGGAGATATAGGAGGACTAGCTAAATTCGTGTCTAGACTCTCATTAATACAGTTTTTGCAGTCCAATTATCAATTAAGACAGGTTCCATTCAACGCTTTTATTCTGAATACAGATTCTCCAGAAATTATGCAAACTGCAACACCATTTCGACTGCTTTGCCAACCCCTGTACGAGTCTGTACTCACACACTGTAACACCCTCATTAACAACACAGTCCGAGTCTGTAATCACACACTGTAACACCCTCATTAACAACACAGTCCGAGTCTGTAATCACACACTGTAACACCCTCATTAACAACACAGTCCGAGTCTGTAATCACACACTGTAACACCCTCATTAACAACACAGTCCGAGTCTGTAATCACACACTGTAACACCCTCATTAACAACACAGTCCGAGTCTGTAATCACACACTGTAACACCCTCATTAACAACACAGTCCGAGTCTGTAATCACACACTGTAACACCCTCATTAACACAGTCCGAGTCTGTAATCACACACTGTAACACCCTCATTAACAACACAGTCCGAGTCTGTAATCACACACTGTAACACCCTCATTAACAACACAGTCCGAGTCTGTAATCACACACTGTAACACCCTCATTAACAACACAGTCCGAGTCTGTACTCACACACTGTAACACCCTCATTAACACAGTCCTAGTCTGTAATCACACACTGTAACACCCTCATTAACAACACAGTCCGAGTCTGTAATCACACACTGTAACACCCTCATTAACAGCACAGTCCGAGTCTGTAATCACACACTGTAACATCCTCATTAACAACACAGTCCGAGTCTGTAATCACACACTGTAACACCCTCATTAACACAGTCCGAGTCTGTAATCACACACTGTAACATCCTCATTAACACAGTCCGAGTCTGTAATCACACACTGTAACACCCTCATTAACACAGTCCGAGTCTGTAATCACACACTGTAACATCCTCATTAACACAGTCCGAGTCTGTAATCACACACTGTAACACCCTCATTAACACAGTCCGAGTCTGTAATCACACACTGTAACATCCTCATTAACACAGTCCGAGTCTGTAATCACACACTGTAACACCCTCATTAACACAGTCCGAGTCTGTAATCACACACTGCAACACCCTCATTAACAACACAGTCCGAGTCTGTAATCACACACTGTAACACCCTCATTAACACAGTCCGAGTCTGTAATCACACACTGTAACACCCTCATTAACACAGTCCGAGTCTGTAATCACACACTGTAACACCCTCATTAACAGCACAGTCCGAGTCTGTAATCACACACTGTAACATCCTCATTAACACAGTCCGAGTCTGTAATCACACACTGTAACACCGTCATTAACAGCACAGTCCGAGTCTGTAATCACACACTGTAACACCCTCATTAACACAGTCCGAGTCTGTAATCACACACTGTAACATCCTCATTAACAACACAGTCCGAGTCTGTAATCACACACTGTAACACCCTCATTAACAACACAGTCCGAGTCTGTAATCACACACTGTAACACCCTCATTAACAACACAGTCCGAGTCTGTAATCACACACTGTAACACCCTCATTAACACAGTCCGAGTCTGTAATCACACACTGTAACACCCTCATTAACAACACAGTCCGAGTCTGTAATCACACACTGTAACACCCTCATTAACAACACAGTCCGAGTCTGTAATCACACACTGTAACACCCTCATTAACAACACAGTCCGAGTCTGTACTCACACACTGTAACACCCTCATTAACACAGTCCTAGTCTGTAATCACACACTGTAACACCCTCATTAACAACACAGTCCGAGTCTGTAATCACACACTGTAACATCCTCATTAACAACACAGTCCGAGTCTGTAATCACACACTGTAACACCCTCATTAACAACACAGTCCGAGTCTGTAATCACACACTGTAACACCCTCATTAACAGCACAGTCCGAGTCTGTAAGCACACACTGTAACACCCTCATTAACAACACAGTCCGAGTCTGTAATCACACACTGTAACACCCTCATTAACAACACAGTCCGAGTCTGTAATCACACACTGTAACACCCTCATTAACAACACAGTCCGAGTCTGTAATCACACACTGTAACACCCTCATTAACAACACAGTCCGAGTCTGTAATCACACACTGTAACACCCTCATTAACAACACAGTCCGAGTCTGTACTCACACACTGTAACACCCTCATTAACACAGTCCTAGTCTGTAATCACACACTGTAACACCCTCATTAACAACACAGTCCGAGTCTGTAATCACACACTGTAACATCCTCATTAACAACACAGTCCGAGTCTGTAATCACACACTGTAACACCCTCATTAACAACACAGTCCGAGTCTGTAATCACACACTGTAACACCCTCATTAACAGCACAGTCCGAGTCTGTAAGCACACACTGTAACACCCTCATTAACAACACAGTCCGAGTCTGTAATCACACACTGTAACACCCTCATTAACAACACAGTCCGAGTCTGTAATCACACACTGTAGTCCGAAGCTGTAAACGCAGACTATCCGAGACTGTAAACACAGACTGTCCGAGACTGTAAACACACACTGTAGTCCGAAGCTGTAAACACAGACTGTCCGAGGCTGTAAACACAGACTGTCCGAGGCTGTAAACACAGACTGTCCGAGACTGTAAACACAGACTGTCCGAGACTGTAAACACATATTTTCGTATTTAACCGCACAGCGTAGCACTCAAGAGCACCCATCGAACCTAGTCATCTAACCCACTTTAACACTATAAAATCTGCTTGAGCAATTTCTCGAGCAGCTGCAAGCATGTCCCCGTACGTCATGCGCATGCCCTAGTGTTTGCATCCGCAATCTATTTTTGGATACAAGTTTTTAGCAGACAGACAGGCAAAATGCACCAGCAGCAAGCTGCGTGTGAGCGGCAAAGATGAAACGCTGGCTGGGATGTGGCAACCAGGCCAGCGATAAGATTAGCAGCAGAAAAATGTTCGGCCAGAATTTTGCAACAGTTTTACTCAAACAAGCATCGGACTCATTTCAGGCTAACAACCAAAAATCGGTTTGACTGAATGCGTCTTTAATAGCTTTAGATGAATGCGGAGCCCTGCAGTGAAAAAACCCGCGAACTCCGAACTCACGATTCAATCAACGGGCAGAGAATCTGTCAATCATTTATTCTGCCTAGAGACTAAAATTCGAACGATTTGCATGCACAAGTTGAGTCGTGCTGAAGCGCCCTATAAGGGGAAGAATAGAGATACTGGCTATATTGAACACCCAGTCAACAAGAATATTGAAGAATAGACTGGAAGCAGGTGACGATTAAGCAGCAAGCACAATCCTGATCAAATTTAGCTTGATCTGCAGTCCAATCTTTAACTATCAATCAAATTATCAATCAATGTGTTTATTTGTTTCAGGTGGTCGCTCGGCGGGAGAATGACCAGCGCCGAGCAGGTGTGCCGCTCACTGATTGATACCCGAAGCCGTTCCCCCGTACAGGTTGAAAAAAAGACCGAGCAAATTTTATCTCTCTAGCAGCAGAAGCAGCGGAAAGGCAAGCGGCCGGGCGGGCTGGAGCTTTCACTGTCCCCGCATCCAGCTGTCAATCTGGGCCGGGCGCACTGGGAAGCCCCCCCCCCCCACAGTCACAGAGTAGCATCATCATGGACCGGAGCCTCCCAAGCTCCGCCGCCCGACACCCTCCGCCATCGCCGAGGGGAGGCCGGCGGGCCGCTGCCAATCAGACGCCCTCAACAATCGGCACTCCTTGGCCCTCCTTGAGCTCTCCCCGCTCTGACACCGTCCGATACACTGACTGGCAGCTGTCAGTCAAAGCGCGCACACTGTTAGGCTGAGCCTCGAGAGGAGGCCGGAGAAGGAGCAGGCGGAGAAGAGTTGCCTCGCGCCTATCTGCCTCCAGCTTTCACTCCGCGTGCCCGCCTGTCCGTCTGTCCCTCGCCCAGCCGCCCCCCTATCTGCGGGCCACTAATTGCTAGCATCAGCGCGCGGGACCTCTTCAAGCCGTTGGGGGGTCCCGCGCTCGGCCCACTTTCACGGCTTGACTTTGCTTTGGGCTAAAGACACTCAGAGGGAAGATTCTGCTGCCAGACAGAAGACGAGTGTTTTGAATAGTTTCAAGGGTTAACTTTTAGGTGAGCGTCAGTTTGCTCATTTTTGACAGCTGAAAGCTGCTGCTCAACAGGCGGTCAATGAAATGAGCAGAATTTCGGACTGTTAGTTAATTTGTTTCAAAGAAATTAATTTAGAAAGTGCAGCGTAATAAAAGGACTGTTGATGCTTCAGATAAAATTTCCGAATGTTTAATCCCCTTCAGGTTAGGGCTTTCGATTGATTAGGAGCCAGATTACAAACTTCAAATTTCGATTGTGATCGTTAAATGCTTCAGACGTGCTCTTAAAATCCCAGGACCATCACATGCTTCAGGCAGGATCATCACATGCTTCAGGAAGATTCATGTTGCGATTCAGGCAGGATCATCAAATGCTTCAGGGTGGTTCATGCTGTGATTCAGGCAGAATCGTCACATGCTTCAGACGGGATCATCACATGCTTCAGACGGGATCATCACATGCTTCAGGCAGGATCATCACATGCTTCAGACGGGATCATCACATGCTTCAGACGGGATCATCACATGCATCAGACGGGATCATCACATGCATCAGACGGGATCATCACATGCATCAGACGGGATCATCACATGCATCAGGCAGGATCATCACATGCATCAGACGGGATCATCACATGCATCAGGCAGGTTCATCACATGGTTCAGGCAGGATTATCACATGCTTCAGACAGGATCATGCTGTGATTCAGGCAGGATCATACAGTAATGTAGGCATGATTTTCACTTGTTTCAGATATGATAACAATATGATTCACAAATAAGTGAAAATAAAAAACTTGTCATACCAAAGAAAATCATTTTTTGCAAAAACTAGCCAAGAATTTTTAATAAACAACAACAACAACAACAAAGTACGCTGTCAGATGGAAAATCAGCGTCAATAAGCTCGCAATAAAGACCTACAGACACCAACATTGCAATAGATAACTTTAGAGCCTCTAGGCAGCTTCAGTCATCGGCTATTTCGTGCCTGCTCAGATAGCACAAAAACTATAACAGTCAGAAATGAAGGTTTCATCCGACCTATAATTGGACCAAAGGACCGACACACAAACTAGATTAGAATTAGAATGCGTACGCACTGCTCTGTGATAATATATATAGACAATAAAACGTAAGACTTGCGCAGTGTGTATTTTTAGTCAGATAAAACCAGTGGCTACATAGTCGCATTTTTGCGGTAAATTGCGATTAAATAAAAACAGAAACAAGCATATTTAGCGCAAATAAGCAAAGCAGTAAAATGTCTGCATCAAGCTACTCACTTCACAAGCCCTTAGTAGCATTGTCAAAACAATATCAATATAAAAGTTAAAAGCAGGAATGTTGAGAATAAAGATACTGACTAAAATATATTTATGCTCCAACTATGCTACTCAAACATGCTTATTTGTAAGTAGACAGTTGCATGCATGAATGTCAGATCATTATTATTCGCGCACGCAGACAAGCGACGCTAAACACCAATAAAATACCAAAACCGATGCAAAAAGTGGTGCAGCTGAAAAAATCGTGACTGGAATGCAAGCGCAGCTGCTATTCTGACTTAGAAAAAGAATATAGAAAAGGGATTAAAACGTCCAGACTATACTACTACTCAGTATTCCAGTAGCAAGTAGCGCATTAGGAAAAATTATTGACGGTTACACAGCGAATTAAAAAAGAAAAAAGTAAAAAAAACATGCAGAGTGAGATTGCAAAGCTTTTTTACGTCGAAAAAAACGATACAACTAGCTGAAAAAAAAGTGCACAAAAGCGCACTTTAGTTTATTTCAGACTCGACAAAAATTTGATAACTGGAATGCAAACAGAAATGTATTGTTATATGAAATTTTGGGCAAACATTGCACTATTTTTAACACGAAAAACAGAAACAATGATATAGTTATTACTTATAAAGAGGATCTGCTTGACCAGAATAACTGTAAGACTTCCTGTGGTCAGCGGTCACTTTAGTTGTCTAAATGTATCCATCTAACTATCTATCTATCTATCTATCTATCTATCTATCTATCAATAACTCTATTTATCTAACTTTTTTCTATCCATCTATTTATCAATCAATCAATCAATATATCTTTCTATCAGTCTGTGGATTGCATGTCAGTTAGATAACCAGAGTAAACTACCAAGTCTTTTAAAGCTCTCAGTTATTCTACAAAAGCCGTCTGTCCGTCAGAGCATCCAAGAGCAGGAAAGACAAACACACAAAAAACAAAGTGAAACCGATGGTAAATAAAAACCATTGTTAATCAGGCTAAACATGTCAGACGCCAAGGAAAAACTCAGTGCGATTTTCACACAACCAGATAGTTTAGCATGCGTTCGGGATCCAGCGCGGTGTACAGGTGCACGGGGTCGCGGTTGCTGTTGCGGGATTTTATGGTGGCGCTGGCCTCGGCCAGCTCTGCTTTGAACCTGACGGGGGGATGGCGGTAGGTGTGATGAAATAACTGGCTGGACTTTAAATCAAAGTCGTTGTTTATTAATCTGTAATTCTCTGTCAGAATTTTATGAACATTGTAATCCTTGTAATCGGCCATTAGTGAGTCATCAAGCCGTACAGAGAGATAGAAGGCGGCGACTCGTGGAGAAGGCCGATCGCTCGAGCACACTTTAGACTCGCGTTGACCCCAGACCGCTAATTGTTAACTGAGAGTTTGAGCGGCCCGGCAACACTAGCGAGTCGCACAAATACAAATATAGACTTAAAACTTATAAGCATGATTGCATGCGCAATGACTGTATGCGCAATGACTGTAACCAGCCGTTAGTGAGTCTATATAAGCCCAAACAGGTAGGCGGCTGAGACTCGTGGAGAAGGCTGCTCTGTCAGGCATTACTATAGGCTCGCGTTGACCCCAGACAGCTATGCGACTGCACTAACCAAATGATCAGTGCAGACAGTGGACTGGCAACACTTGCGAGTCAGTTTTTATGGCTGCGTGGTCCGGTAGTGTTTTTATTATACACGTGCAAGCGGATCCTTGTTCAAACACGCAAATAACTCTACTTATAGTAGCATCATTTAGTATGTAGGTAAGTAGTCTAGCCCGACAGATAAATTTATGCGGTCAATTAAAACCTGGTCAGTAAAAGACCAGGTTTTTTACCAGTTATCATTTAAGAATATCGTTCTGTTAAACGAAAGAAGCAGCTTGTCACTCTGTTTGCATAAATTTTACGCAGAATTTTAGTGTTATCAGCCGTTAGTGAGTCATCTAGCCATTTAGATTGGAGGCGGTGACTCGTGGAGAAGGCTGATTATGATTTAGACTTGCATTGACCCCAATTTGCTATTAAAGTTGGCACAGTTTGTAACTGAGCAACCCAGCAGATCGGCAACACTAGCAAGTCCTGCTATTACATGCTAGAACCAGCTAGAACATTGAGTTCCGATATATTAAAAAATTAAATAATGTACAACAAAAACTTCGTTTTCTTACTGTGCAACACGGGCCGTCGAAGCTTAATACGAACAAGCAAAAAATAAATTTACTCACTCCTGTAGCATTTTGACAGCCGTCGGGTCGTGGTTCAACTGCAGTTCGTACTCGCCAAGACGGCTGCCTCGCTGACGCTGGCACAGCCTAAACGACAGCAGGGTATCAAGAAATTCGCGCTTGCACGGCAGCGTTTGAAGGCTCTCCTCTAGCGGTAAGTCCTCCTGCGAAAGTTATAAAACAAACATAAAAGCGGCACAATTTAACAACATTAATGAAAAACAATTTTATCGTATGATAGTCAGGCTTAACACCAACTCCAAGCGGGAGCACCCCATTTGCCTGCGGCAAATGTCTTGCCGGCAAACGTCGGCAGGCAAACGTCGGCCGGCAAACTGCCCGCAGGCAAAATTCGTAGACCCCTCCAAGCATCTCCTACCTTAAATGAGCACCCATCCCAATTATCTCATTCTGACTGAACGCCCAATGCAATCATTCTTCACTTCAGATCAACACCACCCCCAATTTTCTCTTCCCTAGCTGAAACACCCACCCCAGTTAAACACCAACCCCAATTTTCTCTTCTCTAGCTGAAACACCCACCCCAGTTAAACACCAACCCCAATTTTCTCTTCTCTAGCTGAAACACCCACCCCAGTTAAACACCAACCCCAATTTTCTCTTCCCTAGCTGAAACACCCACCCCAGTTAAACACCAACCCCAATTTTCTCTTCTCTAGCTGAAACACCCACCCCAGTTAAACACCAACCCCAATTTTATCTTTCCCAGCTAAAACATCCACCGCAGTTAAACACCAACCCCAATGTTCTCTTCCCTAGCTAAAACACCCAATCCAGTTAAAAACCAGACCCAATCCATCTCTCACCCGAAGACCCATTTATCCTACACATCTTTAGCCCCAGCCAGCCCAGAGCGTCACTCACAGCAGGATCCTGCGGCAGACAGCCGTGCAACGCCAGCGGATAGTTAGGCGGAAATCCGTACTCATCAAATTGTGGATTCCAGGCTGCAGAGCCCTGAACGCAGATCATGAACAGCAGATTAGTAATCAGCGATATCAATTCGTCGACGTGCTGGATGCCGCCTTTGCCAGGCAGGCCCTTGAGTCCCAGACCGCCTTTTTCCAATGGATTGGTCATTTCAACCCACCAGGCCTGCAGTTCGATGTCTTCCATTAGACGGCGCTTCATAGTCTCCATAGGATTGGCGTAGTAGTGACGGGACAGGCGGTCGCTATAGCCATTTATCACTTTGTGCAGCAGCATGGCGTCCTCGCTATCGGAGTCAGATGGGAAGAGAACTTTTCAAACATTCATGCAATTATCTTATGGCAGTTTTTAGAGACTTTGCATGAAAGGGAGGAAATCTGCAAGGGTTAGACATCTAAATTGGATACTTATATACAGAGAAAATATTTATTTTAAAGAATCTTTTTAATTTTTTTTCATAACAAAATCGACATCAATTCAGATCTTTTCTTATGAAACGATCTGTCTTTTCTCACGAACAGACGTGAACTTTCCCTCAGTCGGTGTGTCTTTTGTCATAATTGGTTATCGCTTTTTGTGAACAGGTGCCCTCTATTGAGTCGATGTGTCTTATTAATGATAAAAAACAACTATTCACGAGAAAAGACACATCTACATACGAAATAAGAGAAATCTATCCAGGACTATTTACACATCCATTTGAAAAAAGGAAGCTAACTATTTAGAGAAGAGCGCCACGCCTTACCGATAGGGGTATCCCGGCAGCACGTTGGAATCGTAGACTCCGCGCGACTCCAGCTCCCTGTAGATGTTGACCTGCTGGTCAAATCGCCAGGATTTGTAAGCCTTCTTCAGCAGCTGACGGATGCCCTTGCGCGACAGTTGAATATTCTGGCCAATCCAGCCGCTGTCGCTGAAGAACCAGTCTTTCAGACGGGCGTTGACGGCCAGCAAGTGCTGGAAATGCGGCACCAAAGCCTGATAAATCGGATGCGACTGGGCCAGATTCTTCCGCATAGCAACGTAGACGCCTTCAAGGATGAGATGGTGCATTAGGCGGTGCACAACCAGGTGATAGCAGGAGTCGGCCAGGTTGAACCACAGCTTAGCCTGCAGCCAGGCGTGCGGACTGTCGGTGGGCATCAGCACCGGGGAGGCCGGCCCGACAGCCTGGTTGAGCTGAATAGCCAGGGGGATCAGCTGCAGCCGCTCGGTCCAGAAGAACAGCGCCATTGGCGAGCAGAACTGCCGGCCGTTCTTGCACTCCACGCCCTCCATGATTGCGTAATCAACAATAAACAGGCGCCTAGCGTCCAGGATGTGCTGCAGCGTCCAGCCTTCCAGATGCGGCTTCAGCCAATCAACGGCCACGCCAAAGTTGTCCGGTATGGCCTTGCAGACTCGCAGCACGAACGGGTTGCAGCCGCGGAGGCGCTGGGCGCCAAATGCGATGTCCTGCTCATGGCCCGTTGGCGACCAGCGCTGCACGGAGAGCGGCTCCGTGATGCTGTACGTCCTGCACATTGCCGACGGAGGGGTGCTTTTTAATTGCTTCTCCCACATCCCCCCATCCTTCAGTTCAGAGAACGAACGTTTTCCCAAATCCCCTTCCTTCAGTTCAGAGAACGAACCTTTTCCCAAATCCCCTTCTTTCAGTTCAGAGAACGAACGTTTTCCCAAATCCCCATCCTTCAGTTCAGATAACAAAGCTTTCCTAAATCCCCATCCTTCAGTTCAAATAACAAAGCTTTCCCAAATCCCCATCCTTCAGTTCAGATAACAAAGCTTTCCCAAATCCCCATCCTTCAGTTCAGAGAACAAAGCTTTTCCCAAATCCCCACCCTTCAGTTCAGAGAACAAAGCTTTTCCCAAATCCCCATCCTTCAGTTCAGATAACGAAGGTCTTCCCAAATCCCCATCCTTCAGTTCAGATAACGAAGGTCTTCCCAAATCCCCATCCTTTAGTGCCGCTGGTTATACTGAATCCTGATATCTGCTAAGCTCACCTGTAGTAGTTGATCATCTCCTCAAAGCTGGCGAAGTGGTCCACGCTGGAATAGTGCACGTCGAGGCCTTTGCTCAGGATAATCTCGTCTTTGGTCCGCTCAATAGCCCAGCGGTTGTCGCTGGTGAAGGTTTCGTCCGCTGGTACGGATTGAAGCTCCAAGGGCAGACCGGGGCCTCGCTGATAGAACTGAAAGTTATTCCTGCGCTCGGTGAGTTCCGCGATGCGCTCGTCCGGCATGGGGTCGTCGGCCGGCAGGAACGACTCGCAGTCGTGAGAAAAATAGTGTCGGTCCGGGTGAATCCACCGGTGCACAGGGAAGTAGGAGTAGAGCCACTTGCCGCCAATGCCCTGGCGTCTGTCCCTGTGCGGGTGGCAGAGTGCGTGCCAGGTGAAGGATTAGCCCGCATACTGAACTGACAGATTCGGCCGCCACTATCTGTTAGTTCAGTGCCGAATCTGCCAGCACAGACTGAACTAACTAACAGTAGTGGCGGTCAGCGCCACAAAACTTAAGCCAAAGCTGAACGCTTATCACCCCGACTGACCTGATAATGACTTTCTCGCAGAACCAGTCAAACTCAACCCCGGAAGCGTCGCGCCAGAATTCTATCTTGTGCACTTTGCCGAAGCCTTTGCGACACCAACTAGCCTGCGGTATTGTGAACTTGTCGCGCACGCTGCCATCCTCCTCTTGGAAGAATGCGTTGCTAAGGGAGAATGCTGGGGAGGCATTGCCATCTTTGTCGTACATGTGCAGGGTGACTGTGGGACCCTGGTCAGCCAGTTTGTAATCTGACGTAACTGAACATATTTCAAATGCAATCTTCGAAGACTTGGAGCCCATGCTTCCAATGCTGAAGAAAATGATTATCATCATACCTGAACATTAAGTAAATTACTTGAAATGATGCAGTTGAGCTGGTTACCTGATCAAGTAACTAAGCTATTATAGAAACTATAACCTTGAGTGCCAACCTGGACTATCCAAGCAAACTTTGCACTGTCAGCAACTCAAGCTGACAGGCCATGCCCTCAGCACCAAGTTATACTTCCTTAAGCCAGTACAGGAAGTGCTACTGCTTACAATGTAGGTGCCCTGCCAGTAAGGACAAGTACAAACTTGGTGCTTTGTCAATAGCCTGCAGGCTGATAGTAGCATCTCAAAATATGCCAGCAGTGCACCCTTTAGTATGTCCATGCCCTGAGGTACTTTTCCTATCTGATAGCAGACTATTTTGTTACTATTAGTTTCCCATGTATATAATATAAAAGGAATATTTCTAAACTTAAAGCTTTGGGCATGAAAATATTACAAACTAGATCTGCATACAAATATTACAATTAAACAATATCAATACATGTAAATGCAAATACATGAATCACATATAAAAAATAATTTAGGTCTTCTTCTGAAGGTTTTATAATATTAAGTTATTTATTATAGTTTGCAATGCTTGCATTTATATTGTCTAAATAGGTTTTGACTTATGCTTTAAAAAGTTTAGGAAGTAAAATAATATTAAAATATATAAAGTCTAGCCTAACCATGTCAAATTTTATGGATTAAAATTAAAAGTTCAATTTTAAATAAAGAATTAGTTAAAATCAATTTAACTAATCAAGATAGTAATTGAATTGAAATTAAAACAGAAAATTTATTATGCTAAATGATGGTCATTTTGTCATTTGTACAATAAACACTTATAAAAATCAATGCAAATATACAAAAGAGAGTAAATTTATTGAAGCAATTAAAATTACCCTTTACAATGATATACTTCATTTAAAATTTGACATTTGTAAAACCAAAGGCAAAGTTGTTGCAAATAGATTTATCTTTGAAATGATATACAGTTTCCAGTAATTTTGTCTGCTACCTGTTTGTCTACTAGGCAGACAAAGTTGCAAACCAGTTTGTTTGCAATGCAGCCAATTGCAGCGACCTAATCTAGAAAGAAAGAGAGATTATTTTCTTGGCATATAAAAGCAAAGTTTTTTATCTATTAAATAATGGTTAGGCTTAGCCTTAGGCATATTTCCTAAAAATTATGTCTTTTTTGACCTGAAATTAATGCCTTCATTAGGGCCTACTATTTTAATTTTCCTTTTGTATTTCTGAAGATTGATCTTTTAAATTCCATGCCAGTTAATAGAAGCTAAAAAATCAGCTCCTAACCCCATTTGTTAAGGCCAGCAGACAAAATCCTTGATATTCAAAAACCATTTCATATGCCGAGCAGACGAACCAGCAGCAGACCTAAATGACTGGCACCCAATAAATAATGTGTTAAATACAAAAACTAGGCCTATTCAAATAAAATAAATACAAAATCATTTTAAAATTGTTTTCACCATAAAAAACTAAATAGATCAGATTCTGGCTAAAGCTAGTTTCTGTTATGATTCTTTCTTAACTTATTGTAAACACTGAGCTGATAAATTTGACACCCACACTTATAGAGCCTCTTCACGACAATCGGTTCTAGAACCAGAATAATTCTGATTACAGAACCAGAATCGATATGAAAATGAAGAGCACCGAACAGAACGAGTGCATTATAACCTTTACATACATCTAAAATGTATGTAATTCAATGAATTATCAGTGAATATTTTCTGTCTGATGTCTTTGAGCCGTAAAACTATTTTTCGAATTTTAAAGCGCGTAAAAAGTGGTCCTCAAACTAATTATTTTGAGTCGGTTCGAGAAATTTTCTCGAACCATGTTCCAGAACCAGAACCTAGTTCCGAACCTTGTTCGAAAAACAGAACCATCGATATGAAGAGCTTCGAACCAGTTCCAAACCTGTTCGGTTTTTCGAACCAGCAATATGAAGAGGCTCATAGTCTCTAGCCTCTAGGCCCTCTAGGCCCCTGAGTGAAAACTTTTCCTGATATAAAAAAACATCGCAAAATTGCGCAAAACATAAATTGAGTAAAAAAGTACATTTAATTTTTTATAAAATATAAACTACTCTACTAAATAAAAAAACGACAAAGTAATGAGTTCGCGATTTAATTAATTTTGCCCTCTTGAAACTAATGCATACCGTGGAAATTACCGGTAAATTAATCAAGTAAAAAAAGTAGCGGAAGTCTAACTGTTAAAATAAAATTCCGTCCAACACTGAGTTCAAAGAAGAAATTTAAATGCTTTGCATGCCAGAGAAACATTTTTACGATTTCTTTATTTCTTTATTCAATAAAGATGAATATTTCAATTTTATTTTAATTTTGAATTATCTATTTCAATGATCTCTCGACGGGCTGATGTATGCAACAGTCAATAACAATACATACTCAATACCAATAGTAGCTTTTTTAAAGCAGGGAAAGAATTAGCTGTAACTTTGCATAACTTTTCATCTGTATTCTTCTATATGTTTTATTATAGAGTTAAAAATTATTAATATCATATATATATTCGACAAAGTAGAATTAACTGTAAGATGAAAATGCATTTATTAATATTGGTTTTTACAGACCTTTTAGATTTAAATACGGTCTTGTGTAGATTGTTATAGATCTAAAAAGAAGAAATATTTAATCCATAAAAGCAATCATCATTAAAACTTAGTATTTAAATTTATTTGCATTAAGCAAATAGATTATAGAATATAAGTAATATACTAGAAAAAAAACATCTATTCTGTTGCAAAAATATTATGCATATTTTTCTCTAACTAAAACTTACTTACTTCTCTTCTTCTCTGTACTTCTCTGTTAAACTGTTTATTTGCTTCTTAGGAGAATTAATTAATCTTTAGTATATAAATATATACTATATATTAGATTTTATATATACTAAGTATAAAAATTGATACCTCTTTTGAAAGTATTTTATATAGAGACATTTTTACTGTATAGTGCATGTTTTTGTGTACATGGCCACATTAATTTGGGCTATAGGCAAGAATTGTAACAATGACAAAAATGATGACAACTAATGTCTAAAATGGCAACAGACTTCCTAAATGCAATAAAAGTATTTTAATATTTGTTGCCATTCTTGCCAATATCCTTAATTTGTGGCCTTGTGCACAGAATATGTTGATTGGCTTAGTGTCAATCATGTAATTTATGCCCATACAAGCAAATCCCCAGTGCACAGAATATACAATCCTGGAAATATTGCTTATATAAAATGTACATCAAAATGGTTATATGCGGAATAGCCACACAACAAAACTACCATGTCAAAATTGCCACACATCAAAACAGCTACATATTAAAAGTATATATTGCCAGTTTATTTTCTCCTATGAGTAGTAATGGAAGTATGTGGAACAAAGTTAAGATATTAACAAAATTTTGTAAACCAAAGGCAATATAATCTGGTCCAACAAAGGAACAAGAAAAACTAGTTTGATTGAGGCATTTTGAAACACATGAAGATGATAAAGAGGAGAATATAAACCAGTGATATATACTTTTAACAAGTGCCTATGTGGCCATGTAGCCATTTTGACATGTGGCCATTTTGATGTATGGCTATTTTGTCATGTGGCTGTTTTCTCATGTGGGAGTTAAGTCGTATGGCCATTTTGACTTGAGGCTGTTTTGATGTGTGGCCATTTTGACATATGGCTATTTTGTCATATGGCCATTCTGCATGTGGCCATTTTGATAGTATCCCACTTGTATATACTCCTTGCATACATGTATGATTGGGTGCAATACTGGAAATCTATGCATAGAATTACTATTGTGCACCATGTGCGTAAGTTTATGCCTATGCCCTATGTACTATATTTAGTATACCTACATGCACTTTAAGAGTCAGCAAAATGGGTGGCAATGCCTCCTTGCTAGTTGCAAGACAATGACACTTAGAAGTAGCAGGGTGCCTGCAGCTCTCTTGCAATTGTTATTATTATTAAGGTCTAAAGTAGGAAGAAACAGGGCCCAAAAGTAGTATTAGTATTTTTAGCTTAAGCAAAAAGTAGACAGCCCATTATACTAGTAGCAAATATATTTAAATTCAAGAAAATTAAATTATCTAATGATATTTTACTATTAAATGAATTAATTAGCTCTTTGGTGCCCCCCCTTCAGAATGTGCAAATAGACGTTTTAAATCACTCATATTCTTAACAGAACTAAGTAGCTAGAAAATCTCTGCAGCAAAATTAAAGTTTCCCAAGAAGCATAAAACCCTTCTATATATTTAGAAAACCTTTCTAAGCAGTTAGACAACTGCCCTGAGCACTTGAAAATCTCTTAACCAGCTAGAAATTTTTTAGAGCATAAAAAAATCTTCCCCTAGCAGTAAAGTAGAATGTCCCCAAACAGATAGAAATTCTCCCCAGCAGTTGGAAAATCCCTTTGAGAAGGTGGAAATCCCCAAATCAAATAGAAACTTTCCCTATGTAGGAAAAACCCCCTATGCAAATAGAATCCCCCAAGTAGACAAAATCTCCCAAGTATTTAGAAACTTCCCTTTGGGCAATTAGAAACCCCCCTAAGCTGATGAAACAAATGAAACTACATGGCCAAATTTTTATGAACCCTAATGGGGCCAAGGTTGATTTTTCAGATAGTGTCCAATGTAGTCCAAATGTAGTGTCCAAGGTTTTCTAATGTAAAGATATGCTTTGCATGCCTAAAATATGGCAGTTTTATTCTAGGTATTTAGAATAATCTAATAGCCTTGTTATCTAATTAGTTGGCATAACAATTATATTTTTCTGGCACATTAAACCCTAAAAGTTATATACTTAGCAATATATATGCACAATATCCTGAAGTCACCCAGCCAATGAGACTTGGTTTTATCAACATTAGAAAGTTTTTTTACTTTTTGCAATAAATTTTCCACAAATTTCAATCATTCTTTCCCAATTTTTCAACTTAACTTGGTTGGCTACCTTTTTACCTAGCCAGATCAGCCATGTTGACTCAGTGTTGTGCATGTATGCTTGATAAAGGTATTTTGCAAATGTAAATATTTGGCTACAATTGGGCTTATAAAAATAACATTCCTGGGCTTATAAAAAAGTTTTAATATAAATACCTTAGATTCTATATACAATAGCAATTAGTTAATATATATAGTTTATAATGTCTTAATTTTGCAATGAAATGATGCTATTATTTGGTTTTAGCATCATTGTTTAATTTTTTGAAAATATACTTTAAATATTTTACAATATTTTACAACATTATATTGGTGCAACCTTGGGAATCACCTAGCCATTTACATTGGCAGCATATAAAATTAAAATAAAGTTGCTAATACTTTATAGTTCTCACAGAATAGCTATTTAGTAATATGGCAGATAACCTATCTATGTAACTATTAGAAATAGCCTAGAATTAAAAAAATTATACATGAATTTTTTAAGATCTTGTAGTTTGTCATCATTTAAAATAGATTTTTTGCCTTTGTTTTTATTGAAGAAATTCTTTAATCAATTGACTAAATTGTGCATTTTTAACAAAAAATATTTGTTTTTATGCCCACTAATCCTCACTTACTTAAGTATAAATTATTAGAAAAGCAACTATCATTTAAAGCCAAATGCTACTATATTGGTGCTCTATTGTTATTATTTGTTATCAATGAATAAGTTGTAGCCTTGTCTAACTTATGATTGGAAGTCTGTGGGCTTGAGTCCTTGCTTTAAGAGTTAATTTGTACCCTAAGCTAGTTTAAGCTAGGAAATTTAGAGTGGTTATTATAGCCCATCTAGTCTATTTGGACCAAGTAGCTAAGATGCCCCTTAATATACCATGCAACTAGAAGTATACCATTGGCTATATATTAGGTCATAAGGGATAGCATCTAGTTTAGTTGCAATTAGGCATTATACACAATTTCTTTTTTGCTACTTTTGTAGCATATATTTATGTATTTGTATCATGTTCCTATTTAGTCTATTTTTATTTTATAATCCTGATAAGCTTTGTACTTTTTATGAACTTATGAATTATCCTTATCTAAAATGTATGTTTTTGGCTAAGTGAATAATATAATTGCTTAAGTATTGCTTTAACATGGCGTTTTCATTTCTTAGAGCCTTAGCATTTTTGCTAGTACCTAGAACTAATATAATAGCTATTTATTTGCTGCTAATAAATCTCTAATGTTACCAACATTGATTTCTTTAATTAATATCTACTGTGTGACAATGACATTACCAAAGTTAAGGCAGGCCTCTTTTACTAATAATTTTTTCTGCTTTATAGGCCTATACTATTGTCACAGTAACAGTCTATGCCAAGTAGATTAGGATTTTTACCTAATCAAAGTATAGGGGACTAGACAAATGAACAAATGGAAGTCACCACTATCATAAGTAGTTAAGCTCTGTTTAGATTTATGTGTACAAATCCTACACATGTAGTGCCAGGTATCTGTGCATGCAAATTCAAACATATGAGCCTGTATGGGCGCAACCTTGGGAATTATCCAGCCATTTCCATTGGCAGCACACAAATCTGTCGCTATTGGTTGATTGCTGTCACGTGATAGCTATTTTGTCCAATTGCGACTTACCCATGGGTGTAACCATTAGATATGGCCAGGTGATCCCAAATGTTGTGCATTTGTGCATATGGATTTGCTTCTATATTACTTATCTAAGTAGCAGTTGTGGTAGTTTATGCATAAAAATGTATTTAGCCACAGTGAATCAGTAGTCAATTTTTCAAATATTTTTCTATCTTAAGGTTTGCATGCTCTAAGCTAGTGCAAAGCTATGCTCGTACAAGCTACACAGCAATATCCATGCATATACAAGCATTAAATCCTTAAAAGTCTAAGCAACAGAAAAAACAAGCACACAAGTTGCTCAATTTTGCAGAGTCATTCAAAGCTTCAACTTAGTCAAGCACTGGCTGCTGAGGCAGTGCCATCCGGGCGAATACTCGTTTGAGGATCGTTCAACTCCGCGTTCAAATCCTCAAATTTGATTTTGTAGTCGGAAGATAATTAAAACATAACTACCTAGCCTATTGCCGCTATGCACCAGCAGCAATACCAGCAACAGCAGCAGCCGCAGCAGCAATCGCGCGGCGATCTATCGCGCTGGTTTCACGGCGAAGTTGGCCGGGAGGAGACCGAGCGCCGGTTGAAAGCTCAAGGCGGCTTGGGCACTTTCCTTGTGAGATTCTCCCATTCGACTAATAAATTTGTGCTGTCGGTGCTGTGCGACTCCGCCTCCTATCACTATCCCATTGACGAGCTGCCCGACGGCTTCTACCAGGTGAGGTATTCTTCGTTGCTATCTGCTTATTCAGTACCCCGACACCCTACCGCTCTGAGACCTTGACCTCGCCACCCTACCGCTCTGAGACCTTGACCTCGCCACCCTACCGCTCTGAGACCTTGACCTCGCCACCCTACCGCTCTGAGACCTTGACCTCGCCACCCTACCGCTCTGAGACCTTGACCTCGCCACCCTACCGCTCTGAGACCTTGACCTCGCCACCCTACCGCTCTGAGACCTTGACCTCGCCACCCTACCGCTCTGAGACCTTGACCTCGCCACCCTACCGCTCTGAGACCTTGACCTCGCCACCCTACCGCTCTGAGACCTTGACCTCGCCACCCTACCGCTCTGAGACCTTGACCTCGCCACCCTACCGCTCTGAGACCTTGACCTCGCCACCCTACCGCTCTGAGACCTTGACCTCGCCACCCTACCGCTCTGAGACCTTGACCTCGCCACCCTACCGCTCTGAGACCTTGACCTCGCCACCCTACCGCTCTGAGACCTTGGACCTCGCCACCCTAACCGCTCTGAGACCTTGGACCTCGCCACGCTGCCAATTCATTAACCAATTTTAGGTGCATGGCACATCGGCGAAATACCTTGGTATCGACCTGCTCGTGTCTGAATTCCGACGAACAGACAATTCAATTGTGTGCCAGCTGAGTCGGCCCGTGATAGCCCAGCCTCCGCCGCCCGCCATCACTGTGTACGGCGCGACTAACGCGTTGCATCTGGCCGCCAGGCGGGCCAACATGGCCGAAGTTCGTCGGGTGCTGATGCAGCTGCAGGTGAGTTCAGACAGTAGGGGATCAGGCCACAGACAGACAGACAGTAGGGGATCAGGCCACAGACAGACAGTAGGGGATCAGGCCACAGACAGACAGTAGGGGATCAGGCCACAGACAGACAGACAGTAGGGGATCAGGCCACAGACAGACAGTAGGAGATCAGGCCACAGACAGACAGACAGTAGGGGATCAGGCCACAGACAGACAGACAGTAGGGGATCAGGCCACAGACAGACAGACAGTAGGGGATCAGGCCACAGACAGACAGACAGTAGGGGATCAGGCCACAGGCAGACAGTAGGGGATCAGGCCACAGACAGACAGACAGTAGGGAATCAGGCCACAGACAGACAGACAGTAGGGGATCAGGCCACAGACAGACAGTAGGAGATCAGGCCACAGACAGACAGACAGTAGGGGATCAGGCCACAGGCAGACAGTAGGGGATCAGGCCACAGACAGACAGACAGTAGGAGATCAGGCCACAGACAGACAGACAGTAGGGGATCAGGCCACAGACAGACAGACAGTAGGAGATCAGGCCACAGACAGACAGACAGTAGGGGATCAGGCCACAGACAGACAGACAGTAGGGGATCAGGCCACAGACAGACAGACAGTAGGGGATCAGGCCACAGACAGACAGACAGTAGGGGATCAGGCCACAGACAGACAGACAGTAGGGATCAGGCCACAGACAGACAGACAGATAGTAGGGGATCAGGCCACAGACAGACAGACAGTAGGGGATCAGGCCACAGACAGACAGACAGTAGGGGATCAGGCCACAGACAGACAGACAGTAGGGGATCAGGCCACAGACAGACAGACAGTAGGAGATCAGGCCACAGACAGACAGACAGTAGGGGATCAGGCCACAGACAGACAGACAGTAGGGGATCAGGCCACGGACAGACAGACAGTAGGGGATCAGGCCACAGACAGACAGACAGTAGGGGATCAGGCCACAGACAGACAGTAGGGGATCAGGCCACAGACAGACAGACAGTAGGGAATCAGGCCACAGACAGACAGACAGTAGGGGATCAGGCCACAGACAGACAGTAGGAGATCAGGCCACAGACAGACAGACAGTAGGGGATCAGGCCACAGACAGACAGTAGGAGATCAGGCCACAGACAGACAGACAGTAGGGGATCAGGCCACAGACAGACAGTAGGGGATCAGGCCACAGACAGACAGACAGTAGGGGATCAGGCCACAGACAGACAGACAGTAGGGGATCAGGCCACAGACAGACAGACAGTAGGGATCAGGCCACAGACAGACAGACAGTAGGGGATCAGGCCACAGACAGACAGACAGTAGGGATCAGGCCACAGACAGACAGACAGTAGGGATCAGGCCACAGACAGACAGACAGATAGTAGGGGATCAGGCCACAGACAGACAGACAGTAGGGGATCAGGCCACAGACAGACAGACAGTAGGGGATCAGGCCACAGACAGACAGACAGTAGGGGATCAGGCCACAGACAGACAGACAGTAGGGATCAGGCCACAGACAGACAGACAGATAGTAGGGGATCAGGCCACAGACAGACAGACAGTAGGGGATCAGGCCACAGGCAGACAGTAGGGAATCAGGCCACATACAGGCAGTAGGGGATCAGGCCAAAACCCATCAATCAAAATTCCCATTTGCCGCCCCCAGTCCGGCGGCCCGTGCGACCCTCTGATGCTGAACGAGAAGTCGAGCGACAACGGCGCCACGCCGCTAATTGAAGCGGCAAAAACCGGCAGCAACGATGTCGTCAAGCTGCTGCTGGAAGCCGGCGCCGAGACCGGCCTGCGGGACTGCGCGGGATTCACCGCCCTGCATCGGGCTGTGCAGCGGTCCTTTGCCCACGTGGCGGAGACTCTGCTCAAGCTGGGCCGGGCCAGTCCGCAGGTGAGCCGATGGGTGATGGCCTAAAATTGGAAATATCGGGCTTCAGATTCGGAATGAACTCACATTTATCGATGTCATTCCTGGATGAATATGATTTCTCCTTTTGTCTTAAATGTTCCATTTCTCGTGATTTATCCATTCCGAATCTTCCCATATCCTAAGTCCCCCTATATAAAACTTCCCCATTTCCCATCTCCGCCAATATCAAGCTTCCCCATTTCCCATCTCCGCCAATATCAAGCTTCCCCATTTCCCATCTCCGCCAATATCAAGCTTCCCCATTTCCCATCTCCGCCAATATCAAGCTTCCCCATTTCCCATCTCCGCCAATATCAAGCTTCCCCATTTCCCATCTCCGCCAATATCAAGCTTCCCCATTTCCCATCTCCGCCAATATCAAGCTTCCCCATTTCCCATCTCCGCCAATATCAAGCTTCCCCATTTCACATCTCCCCTTATGTCTAACTTCCCCATTATGTAACTTTCGCATTCTATATCTTCCCCATTATCTAACTTCCCCATTCTATATCTTTCCTGTTATCTAAATTTCCCAATATGAAACATGTTATTCTATTATCATAGCCTCATCAAGATTATATATTCTTTCCAAAGATTTTGCAATCAACTTATGAGATTTGCCATTTATACTATGAAGTTTTGCTATTTTGCCCGTTAGGTTTGACAATCGAACCCTCGGCCTCATCCCGCAGGTGCGCTGCCCCTTCTCCGGCAACACGCCGCTGCACGAGGCGGCCGTGCTGGGCCACGCCGACTGCGTCAACACCCTGCTGCGCTTCCACGCTGCGCCGCATCCGCGCAATTGCGACGGCGAATTGCCGTACGAGCTGGCGTTGAGATTCGGCTTTGCCGAGCTGGCCGAAGCCATGGCCAATTACCGCTGCCCGTCCCCCCTCACCTGCCTGGTTGACTGGTTCCACTCCGACCTGTCCAAGCAGGACACCGAGGCAGCCCTGCGCCGCCACCGGGATCCGCCAGAGGACGGCACCTTCCTGCTGCGCCGATCATCCGCAGGCGACCGCAAGCTGGTGCTGTGCGTGACCTGTCGCGGCCAGACCCTGAAGTACGCCGTGGAGGTTAGCAACGGGGCCTATCCGGGCGTGCCGGCTCAGGAGGCCTGGTTTATCAGCGGCGGCCCGTTGCACCAGAGTCCAGGTGATTCTGCGCGATCTGGTGTGAATTTGCTGTTGATCGTGTACTGTTTGATCGAAAGAACGGGGAAAGATTAAAATCCCACCTTCAGAGCTGAGTCGGAGTTAAAAGATCCCACCTGAATTTTTTAGTTTAGGATAAGATTCCTCGTGAAGGACTTCGAGAAGGATCAAAGCTCCCTCGTGAAGTTTTGAGAGATGGATGGATGACAGCTTCCACCTGAAGGACTGAAGCAAGTATTAAAGATTTAACCTAAAGAACAAAAAAAAATTATTTAAAAAGTTAGACACCCGTCCTTTCGATCGCTAGTTGCGCGGCCCATGCGAGGGCTGTGTACAGCTGCTCAACCTGACGTGCTGGAGGGGCCGCAACACCCATACTAAATTTTCCCAGCTCAAACTGGTACCCAATCTCAGCTGGGTGGACTGAAGCAATGCAGGATTAAATGCCTTGCTCAAGGCCACAAATTGTCTCCTAGGGCCGGGACTCGAACCCACGACCTTCCGGTCATGAGGCAGGCGCCCTGGCCACTAGGCTACAACTCCTCCGTAAAGACGGTCTCTTACTGCGAAGACTCAATTAAAGAACTAAGGAAATAATAAAAGATCCCTACTGCAAAGGTAGGGAAACTAAATCTTACCTGAAGGAACGGCTGTGTCCATGTTCCTCCAATTCGCTGATTCCCGCAGCCCACCTTGTCGAGCACCTGATCCGCTTTGCCGACGGCATCCCCTGCCGGCTGAAGTGGGCGGTCTCGCCCGAGTCCAAACTCATCGACGTTGAGCGCCTGGCGCCTCGCGGTGTTGAGCGCGCCGAGCGCGAAATCGTCCGACTAGACGGCGGCGGCGGCGGCGGCTCCGGCTCGCGTCGATCCTCTACGCGACGCAGCGGCGGCAGCGGCGGCGCGGCCTCCGAGTCCAGCGGCGGCTCCGGCGAGCGGGCCGGCAGCGGCAAGTCGAAATCCGGCGGCAACTCGGCGGCGCCATCGGCGGGAAGTGGCAGCGGCGGCGACCTGCCCCTGATCCCCGCCAATCAGGTCATCCTGCTGGCCAGGCTGGGCGAGGGCGAGTTCGGCGAGGTGTTCAGCGGCCGCCTGACCAGAGACTCCGTCACTCAGGTGAGCGGCGGTCTTTCCTCTGGTCCTCTCTTTCCTCCAGATTCTTCAGTAGCTTCCCCCTCTCGCCCTTATCCTTCTGTAGCTTCCCTCTCCCCCCTTATCCTTCTCTAGCTTCTCTCTCCCCCCTTATCCTTCAGTAGCTTCCCCCTCTCCCCCTTATCCTTCAGTAGCTTCCCCCTCTCCCCCTTATCCTTCAGTAGCTTCCCCCTCTCCCCCTTATCCTTCAGTAGCTTCTCTCTCTTCCCTTTATCCTTCTGTAGCTTCCCTCTCCCTAGATCCCTTATTCGCTGTCCTAAGGCTTTCGCATGATCACAACACCTGCAGGACGTGGCCGTCAAGGTGCTGGCCTCGGCCCAGACCCGGCTGGACTTCGTGAAGGAGGCGGCCGTGATGGCCAAGCTGGCGCATCCCAGCATTGTCCGGGTGCTGGGCCTGTGCGAGAACAAGCGGCTGATGATGCTGCTGGAGCTGTGCCCGCTGGGCTCCCTGCTGGACTACATCAGACAGCCCGCTAGGCAGGCCGCACTCACCGACTGTCAGGAGCCGCTCTACCGCTGGGCGCTGCAGGTGGCCGAGGGCATGCAGTACCTGGAGCAGCGGGGCTGCATTCACCGCGACCTGGCCGCCAGAAATGTCCTGCTAGCCGACGAGGGCCGGGCCAAAATATCCGACTTCGGCTTGTCCAGAGCGGTGGGAGCTGACACCGACTATTATAGGTGGGGCTGCTTGATTTCTTTGTTCGTTTGCAGATTGATGTTGTAAGAATGCAGACATGTAACTTAAAGCGGCAAAGATGTACCTTTAGACGGCAAAAATGAAGCTTAAGGCGGCAAATATGCAGCTTAAGGCGGCAAAGATGAAGTTTAAGGCGGCAAAGATGTAGCTAAAGGCGGCAAAGATGCAGCTTAAGGCGGCAAAGATGTAGCTAAAGGCGGCAAAGATGCAGCTTAAGGCGGCAAAGATGAAGCTTAAGGCGGCAAAAATGAAGCTTAAGGCGGCAAAGATGCAGCTTAAGGCAGCAAAGATGAAGCTTAAGGCGGCAAAGATGCAGCTTAAGGCAGCAAAGATGCAGCTAAAGGCGGCAAAGATGCAGCTTAAGGCAGCAAAGATGTAGCTAAAGGCGGCAAAGATGAAGCTTAAGGCGGCAAAAATGAAGCTTAAGGCAGCAAAGATGCAGCTTAAGGCAGCAAAGATGCAGCTTAAGGCAGCAAAGATGCAGCTTAAGGCGGCAAAGACGTAGCTAAAGGCGGCAAAGACGAAGCTTAAGGCAGCAAAGATGTAGCTAAAGGCGGCAAAGATGAAGCTTAAGGCGGCAAAAATGAAGCTTAAGGCGGCAAAGATGCAGCTTAAGGCGGCAAAGATGTAGCTAAAGGCGGCAAAGATGAAGCTTAAGGCGGCAAAAATGAAGCTTAAGGCGGCAAAGATGCAGCTTAAGGCAGCAAAGATGCAGCTTAGGGCAGCAAAGATGCAGCTTAAGGCAGCAAAGATGCAGCTTAAGGCGGCAAAGATGCAGCTTAAGGCAGCAAAGATGCAGCTTAAGGCGGCAAAGATGCAGCTTAAGGCAGCAAAGATGTAGCTTAAGGCAGCAAAGATGCAGCTTAAGGCAGCAAAGATGCAGCTTAAGGCAGCAAAGATGCAGCTTAAGGCAGCAAAGATGCAGCTTAAGGCAGCAAAGATGCAGCTTAAGGCAGCAAAGATGCAGCTTAAGGCAGCAAAGATGCAGCTTAAGGCAGCAAAGATGCAGCTTAAGGCAGCAAAGATGCAGCTTAAGGCGGCAAAGATGCAGCTTAAGGCGGCAACGATGCAGCTTAAGGCGGCAAAGATGTAGGCCAGCTCGCAAATAAACCTGACCTGCCTCAAGCCAATGCAACCCGCCAATCGCTGGCAGGGCAACGCAGCGCGGCAAGTGGCCAATCAAGTGGTACGCCCCCGAGGCCATCTATTACCGCTTGTTCAGCTCTTCGTCAGACGTCTGGAGCTTCGGCGTCTGCCTATGGGAGCTGTACAGCCTCGGCGAGCCGCCCTGGGGCGACCTGGACGGCGTCGAAGTGTTGAAACAGATCGAGGAGGGCTGCCGGCTGCCGCAGCCGCGCCTGGCCGCGCCGGACCTGTACAACCTGATGCAGCAGTGCTGGGCCTACAAGCCGGAGGATCGGCCCAGCTTTGACCGGCTGCAGGCCTGGTTTCAGCACGTCACCACCAACGTGTACGAGAACCTGCCGCCTGAGTGACGCGTCCCGGGCATCGCAGTAGCAATAGCAATAGCAACGGGGTTACATTGTCTATCTATAGCCGTCGCGATATTTCGACAATCCGATTTACCAACAGCATAGCGACACGTTGTTACCATGGAAACTGATATATTCCCACTGTCGGATTCGCATCAGACATTGCCCTTTTATTATTGATTTTATTGATTTGCAGGCCCTGCCCTGCCGTGCATATCATCTGGCACTGGCTTTCGCTTGTCCAGCTGACCCTCCCGCCTCTACCAGTTTTGAGTTTTCACTAGTCAGGGAGTCATTTTTGCCTCATACTTGTAATCCTGCAATAGTGATAATCCTTTGTTTTTATTTTACGAGTATCTGTGTTCCGGTTTTTTTGTTTTTATACTTTTAGTGCAATAAATAGATTCAGTTAGATTTTAGTTAATTATAAACTTTTAATTGTGTGTAGAAATTGTCAAACGGCTTGCTGCTTCAGATTCGGAATTATCTCAAATTTATCGATATTATTCCCTATTTCTCCCATTGCTCGTGATTTATCCATTCCGAATCTTCAAATATCCTAAGTCCCTCACTATTAAACTTCCCCATCTCCTATCTAAGGGAGTTGTAGCCTAGTGGCTAGGGCGCCTGCCTTATGACCGGAAGGTCGTGGGTTTGAGTCCCGGCCCCTAGGAGACAATTTGTGCCCTTGAGCAAGGCACTTAATCCCGAATTGCTTTAGTCCACCCAGCTGTGATTGGGTACCAGCATATGCTGGGTAATAACTGATCCTGAAGCGGCCCATCTTACCCTGTCACTGTGCGGCTTTGTGAGTGAAGATTCACTGTTCGCCAGGCAGGTTCAAAATAAAAAATGGAGCTGGCAGTGGGGTGCCTACCATGCCCGAGAGTGTTTCAGGTGCAACGGGTGTGCAGTCTTCACCTGCATCAGCACCCGCGCTACAGGTTTACCTGTCAGCGTCTGTTATTATATTATTATTATCTCCTATCTCCCCCAATCTCAAACTTCCCCATTTCCCATCTCCTCCGATATCAAACTTCCCTATTTCCCATCTCCCCAATATCAAACTTCCCCATTTCCCATCTCCCCAATATCAAACTTCCCCATTTCCCATCTCCCCGAATATTAAACTTCCCCATTTCCCATCTCCCCGAATATTAAACTTCCCCACTTCCCATCTCCCCCAATATCAAACTTCCCCATTTCCCATCTCCCCCAATATCAAACTTCCCCATTTCCCATCTCCCTTAATATCAAACTTCCCCATTTCCCATCTCCCCGAATATTAAACTTCCCCACTTCCCATCTCCCCCAATATCAAACTTCCCCATTTCCCATCTCCCCCAATATCAAACTTCCCCATTTCCCATCTCCCTTAATATCAAACTTCCCCACTTCCCATCTCTCCCAATATCAAACTTCCCTATTTCCTATCTTCCCTTTTGTCTAACTTCCTCATCCTGTATCTTCCCCAACATCAAACTTTCCCAATACAAAACATTCCCTGTTTCCCGTCTACACTTCTAAAGTTCCCGTCAGCAAGTCTGTCAGAGAATCTCCAGCAGCCGCAGCCGAATTTTTTGCATGCACTTTTTACTTTGTTACATGCGATTGCCTGCCTACTGAACAGTATTCTTATTTTCAATCTAACCTCCTTAATTATGAATTTTTGTGTGCGTGTCACGTGTCCACAGCGTATTGTTACTAAATTGTGCTTATTTTTTATCCGTACCATGAATTTTTTGTTTGTTCCTCAGCAAACTATAGGATAACTGATCATGCTGAATTCCCAACAATTTGCTTGCTGTACTGATATTTACCTAGACTTGTGAACTCATTTTATAGCAGCACAAGGTTTCCATTCACATCGTTGGATTCACCTTTCACTAACGTTCGCCCGTCGCTCTATTCTAAAAAAAATTGAATCTTTTTTGTTGCCTACCAGCTGCAATTTTGCTAGTTTGTTTTCTCCATTCTGTAGAATTTCTAAAGCGATTGACAATTTTAGAATTTTGTCGTGTAAATGTTACGATGTGCTGAGTTGCTCTGCTGTTTTCTGTTTCGTTTAAGTAAGTAGAAGTGTTGTTAAGCCTTGCGTACGTTTTGCTTTTCTGTTTCAGAGTTCTGTAGCCTTTTTATACTTATGCTGGCTTTCAGAGCCAACAAGCTTTTGTCTGCGTACGCATGCGTGAGATGAGATTTTGCGGACTTACGCGCTCTTTCTTTGCTAATTTAAAATAACCAAATCACCTCCACTGACAGACAGATGCTCTTAGCTGACGCTTTCCTATTCAGTGTGCTGACCTCGCCTCCCCACATGCTGACTGACTGACTGACTGACTGACTGACTGACAGGGTGAGTGAGTGACTGACTGACTGACTGACTGACTGACTGACTGACTGACTGACTGACTGACTGACTGACTGACTGACTGACTGACTTACAGGGACCCTGTTTTCATTTTCTTTACCCCGCTAATCCTCCCCATGTTTGCTTAACCCATTCTCATACATGATGCTGCACACTCTCCTGTGATTACGAACAAGTAGTAGTAGTAGTAATAAAAGCGTCTTTACGCAATTTTATCCTGTAAAATATAATATATGTTATGAAGTAGCTCCAGCTATAAATTAATTAGTTATTTAATTTGCACTTTCTCACCGTAGAAACTTGCGTTTAAACGACAAACGTCTTTTTCCATCAATTAGCAGCAGTTTTTTAGTTATACTTTCTTAATATTTTTACTGAAATATTTGCCATGATTGCTACTTACTTCGGGAAGCATGTGAGTAGCATGATAGGCGCAAATATTTCAGCTGCTATTAAAGCTAGCCACTTGCAAGTTTCTTCCTTTTGCTTAAGACAGGAAGCGTGTGTTCCGTCACAGAGCAAGGGTGGATCGTGGATGACGTGCCGCACATGAATTTGATTATCTTGCGCGTCTGCGCATCAAGAAACAATTTTCATTGCTGTTGGCGTCAATTGTCAAAAAGACCCCCGTCCCGGAGACAAACGAGCTGTCTCACTAGTGGAAAAGCAGATTTGCTGCTTTTAGAAGAAAGTTGATCTGGGTGTGACGTAACAAAAGCCGCATTTTCTCGCCTTCCTAGTATCTGCTAGGTGACAAAAGGAATTTGGCCGGCCGGAAATCGCCGGGCTATACGCGTTGTCACTTGGCAAATAGCTTGGAGGTGATGCGTGCGTGACGCTATTTTATAACCAAGCCGCTGGCTTTTTTTATTTCATCTCGTGAAGTCTTCTTTTGCTCGGTTGCCTGGCCTGTTTGTGAAAATCGACCAACTGTTGTTTCATCTACCGTTTGATTGAAATTTCACTTCTGGCGCTCGATTTATCTGCTTCTGTGTCCAGGGAATAGTCTTGCCCAATATTTACTATCGGGTGGTCCGGGTGTCAAAGAGGCCACTATTATACATGTAGCTGTTCTGAAATAAAATCTTTGCTACTTAGTTTTTCAAGAAAGATTTCATCTCAGAAGTAGCCGAGGGGTGCAGGTCATTAAATATGAAGTGTAGTTCAACACAGTGCAGTTTTATCACACCTAGTGCAGTTTAGTCACACCTAGTGCAGTTTAGTCACACCTAGTGCAGTTTTATCACACCTAGTGCAGTTTTATCACACCAAGTGCAGTTTTATCACACCAAGTGCAGTTTTATCACACCAAGTGCAGTTTTATCACACCAAGTGCAGTTTAGTCACACCTAGTGCAGTTTAGTCACACCTAGTGCAGTTCAGTCACGCCTAGTGCAGCTCTATCAAACCTAGTGCAGTTTTGACACACGGGTTGCAGTTTTAATAGACAGTGCAGTTTTATCACAACTAGTGCAGTGTAGTGCATTTGGAAACTCAAGAAAAGGCATCAAAAATACAAAATATTTACTAGCAAACTATGTTTCCCAACAGGGACGCAGCCCTGGGCCCCCAATAAACCCAGCCACTTTCTGTAACAAAGAAAAATAACACCCCCCCATCTCCGTGTGACCGAGTCAGATTTATGAATTGGCCACTTCGTATTACCAGTATGGGGCAGGAGGGTACACAGGATAGTGTCCACTCGGTGCGTGAATTCAAGTGTAAGATTAGCGAGAAGGTGGCGGTATGTTTGTTTGATCTCGTTCGCGCCATCGAGCTCGGTGATGAGAGGCGGCCGGTCATATAGTTAATTAAGAATTCCTGCGAGGATGCAGTGAATTGGGGATCTTCAGCAGGAGAGGAGCGGCACAGCGAAGACAGATGCTGCAGCATGTGTGCGACAGGGTGCGGCCACTTTGGGAGACAGCTTGAAAAAATTAATAATTTTGCGTGCAGAAACATAAATATTGTTGGGCTGGGCCTCGGTGACTTGATTAGGGGCGCTAAAAGTTTCCTATAGACATCGGGACCTCTTAAATACTGACAGATATTAGAATTTCGAGCATTGACCCTTGCGAGAGAAAATCTTTTTCTTTTGATGTTGCACCGACAAAGGAAGACGCCCTGAAGCACGACCCTGTACTGCGATTGCGAAGGGGCTGCAAATCAAGGAGACAATATGGCGCCTGTCAACCATCTCATGACGCTTGAGTCAAATTTATATTGCTTGGATTTTTCCCAAAATATCAAGCCACTTCTTGAGCCACTACACTAGTGCTGGACTTGGAGCACTCTTGGGTGTGTTGAACCTGTCTTTGATAACCTTACCCATTGACCCAATAAAATGACCCAACTCTATGAGCTGGCTTACAATTGCTGACCTCTGCCAGCCTGACCCAATATAACTGCCTTCTCCTCCATGACCTGACCCAATATAACTGCCTTCTCCATGACCTGACCCAATATAACTGCCTTCTCCATGACCTGACCCAATATAACTGCCTTCTCCATGACCTGACCCAATATAACTGCCTTCTCCATGACCTGACCCAATGTAACTGCCTTCTCCATGACCTGACCCAATATAACTGCCTTCTCCATGACCTGACCCAATATAACTGCCTTCTCCATGACCTGACCCAATGTAACTGCCTTCTCCATGACCTGACCCAATATAACTGACCTCTCCTCCATGACCTGACGCAATATAACTGCCTTCTCCATGACCTGACCCAATGTAACTGCCTTCTCCATGACCTGACCCAATGTAACTGACCTCTCCTCCATGACCTGACCCAATGTAACTGACCTCTCCCCCATGACATGACCCAATATAACTGGCTTCTCCTCCATGACCTGACCCAATGTAACTGACCTCTCCCCCATGACATGACCCAATATAACTGGCTTCTCCTCCATGACCTGACCCAATGTAACTGACTTCTCCTCCATGACCTGACCCAATGTAACTGACCTCTCCTCCATGACCTGACCCAATGTAACTGACCTCTCCCCCATGACATGACCCAATATAACTGGCTTCTCCTCCATGACCTGACCCAATGTAACTGACTTCTCCTCCATGACCTGACCCAATGTAACTGACCTCTCCTCCATGACCTGACCCAATGTAACTGACCTCTCCCCCATGACCTGACCCAATATAACTGGCTTCTCCTCCATGACCTGACCCAATATAACTGACCTCTCCTCCATGACCTGACCCAATATAAATAGCTTCTCCATGACCTGGCACAATGTAGCTGACTTCTCCATGACCTGGCACAATGTAACTGACCTCTCCTCCATGACCTGACCCAATAGAACTGACCTCTCCTCCATGACCTGACCAAATATAACTGACTTCTCCATGACCTGACCCAATATAACTCTATCAAATGCAGTTGAAACGGAATTTTTTCCTTGCTAAGGCACCGAATTTATTTGCCACTTTTCTACTTAAAATCGCCGAATTGAAAGATGGAGACTTTCACACCTGTCAAACCTGAGTATGCACGCCTTGTTGTTGTGCAGTTACCCACCCTCCCAAACCAAAGAGAAGCAGCGATGTGTGTAAAAATCAGAAGCATTTATCATTTACCTTGCACACCTTCAAGATCCCGCATTGTTTGCATAGCATTGTTTGCGGTCACGCGGAAGTGGCCTGAAGTGGCGCCCCAGTCACTTTCAACATTCATATCTCCACGGGATAACTGTATAGCTATTGTAATTCTATTAGCTGTGCTTTTGAAATTTAGTTGCCAAGGTCAATAAAATAGTGTGGCTATTTTGACCCCCAAGTTGTTCATTTTTAGTTTCTAACGTGGTGGAGATGGAAACAGTAAGGCTCGGATACTTGACAAAATTGGTGATATCATCTTGGCACACAGTTCGAACCCCGCTAGCCCTGAGGGCGCAATCCATGAAGTTGAAAGGGATATTTGCATCCCAAGCGAAGCGAGACCAAAACACAATGGGCCAGAGGGGGCAAAAATCACCATTTTATACAAGGGCTCATAAAAACACAAGAGAGCAACCGCAGTTCGATACTGCACTGTCCAGTCTCCGGGGGAAGCCTCCCCACTGCTGTGTTTGTCATAAATAACAAGCCACGCTACAGTTTGACAGTTCAGAAGTGAAGTTGACCAAAATTCTTAACTTACTCACGAGCTTTGATCCTCAGAATAACTGGCTGGTGATTTATTATCCCGTCGGTATCTATCAGCCATTGCCGACTCCCCGCCACCTGGAGCCGCACGCGACTCAAATGAAGTCATAAATTCTATATGGTCTTTAAGCGGCTGATTCTCTCATAAACTATTGCTAGAAATTGTGTGGCAACTATTTCTGTTGCGTAACATACGTCTAAATGTTTATTTATAGTTTCTACAGATTGACTAAAGACTTTGTGGACTCTTAAGGTTCATGTTGTCTGCCATTTACAAGATCCCACCAATTTTTTTAAATTCTCAGGATGGGAATAATTCATAAATCATATAATTCATAAATGCATTAAATGTTTGCTTTTCGATTTTCATGCCCCAATCTTGCAGGTTTACGCATCCCTGCAAGTGTTTGTACTTTACCTAATTAAGGAACTGGGAGATATTATTCATAATGAGTACTGAAATTACAGAAAAAAACTATAACTATAATTTTTACAATAGTTAAATCATTTATCCACAGGCTGGATTAAAATCTAAAAATTCCCTAAATCAAAACAAAAAATTCCCGCTCTGCTCCCTTCAGATCCTGAAGGCGCCAGCTCTGGTTGCTGCTCAACCAAATGCAAAGCACAAGCTCGCAGCAGCTGCCGTTCGCAGCAGCTCAATTGGAAACAAAAATTTGGGATTGGGAAAGCTACGCACTGCTCCAGGCCTGCGCAGCACTGGCTGCTGCAGCCGCAGAGGGGCCTAGGGGGGTGGGGGCGGGGTTTGTGTTTTTTGGCCCGCGCATGGGGGCCGGCCAGGCAGGATTTTAATGGCCGCTGTGTCGGAGGCAGGGCGGAGAGAGTTAGCTGGCCCGGGGGGGCGGTGCCGGCGTGTTTCAGCCCAATCCGGGCATAAATTTCAGGCGCGGCTTTCTGGGACGGGGCGTTTGGGGCGGCGGGGGCTGCTGGCAGGCGGCGGCGGTGGCGGCGGCAGCAGCGGCTGCCGCTGCCTAGGCCGGCCCGGCACGCAGCGGTTTGGCGGCAAACTTCAAAGAGAAGTAAATTGGTTGAGAATGGCTGTGCGGAGCGCCCTCTCTCTCTCTCTCATTCCCATTCACCCTCGGTGCGCACTCTCTCTCAGCATATACGGTTAGTTATTGCAGGGACTATTCACTGGAGCACAGCCACTTAGTATATGGGATGATGCGTGATCCCCACATTTTTTCCCGGAAAGGCGATCTCGGATGGGTCGAAGAATCATTGAACTTTCCGCCATGTTTTGGATTAAACCCAGCAGTAATGCATTGTTTGGTATGCTCGTACCCTGCCGTATCAAAATGTGCGTCATGAGAGCGCTTTTGTGTGTGGCCCGCCGGACAGATCTCAAAAAAATACGAAACAACTTTTAACTTTCCATTGTGCTCAAATTACCTGTGCCTTGTGCCGGCGGAGGGTGCGCAGGGCGGTAGGGGCGTCTGGCGGCTAGGATGAAAGGCCGAGGCCCCTGCCTAACTCGACTGGCATTTCAAAGTTTTATGGCACCCCGGTGGCGCATACCACCACCAGCCTAAACCCCTTCGCGCTCTCACCTCTCTCACCTCTGGCCGATTCCTTCATCTGTAAGCGGCGGCAGAACTTACCTGGGTGTGACTGAGAGGGGCAGTCAGAAACTCTCCGCGGCCTGAAATGAAGTCATTTCTTTCGCGCCGAGAGGGGAGCAATAAAATCTCAAAATGGTGAGGTGGGGCCGGCCTGGTCCCCGCGCTGGCGTCTGTGGCGCTTAACTCTGCGGCCCCTCACTCGCTCACGCACCGAGGCTTCATCTTTGGTTGCTATGCTGGCAGACATTTACGAGTGAAGGTGTCCCTGTTCTAACTATAAACTAATGGAAAGAACAAGCCATGTATGCAGGAAGCTCGGAGAGTCACTGAGCTGCAGTTTGACGCAGAGTTTTCTGCTTTTTCCTGCCTTTTCTCTTTCTGGCACGATTTTCGATTCGTTCAGAATTCTGCTTTAAGATTATTTTCGGTTATTCAGCATGGTCGACCATATTTGCAGCCGTTTCTTGTCAAATTCGCAAAAAATACACTACAAGTCGCAAATTCTTACAAAGAAACCACCACATGTTGTGACAGCGCGTCAAATATTTCAGCTCTATAGAAGGTTTTGCGTAAATTTATTGAAATTTTATTTATAAAACTAAATATTGTGCATTCAAACAGAAATAATTAGGCAAACATATTTGATAAAAGAAACAAAAGGGAAGAGGCCGGTTGCTGTGGGTTAGGGACCTGATGATGCTAGCATATTATAACAAATGATTAGTGTGCTGCAGCTGTTTGAGTCCATCTAATTGTGCTGCTATACACATGTACTCGAGTGCTGCAACACATGCAACATAGCAAAAGCATGATCTATGTAATCGTGCACCATCCACATTATAGCAACAAACAAACAAATTGTTTTTCAAAATTTATTACACACGTATCCAAGGTAATTTCGGCGTTGCTATAGGATATGATCGAGGGAAGTATTTACACAGACAGGTGAACGTTATATTATCGAGCAATAAGACAGGCAGATATTTTAAAGTGCAAAGTGCATTGAGTATTTATATACGCTATCTTAATAGTCTATCATGCACTATTGGGTTAGATATCAGCTGTTGCCGCTCGGTGCAGTCAGTGCACTTGCACCGCCGCGCAGTCAAAGACACTTGCAGGGTAGTTGCTGGTTGTGACCGCTCCTGTCGCTCTCAGGGAGTCTTCTGTGTAGCTGGAATGATGCGGAGATTTCATTAACTTACTAATTTAAAATAATCCCAAAATTTTATGAGAAGGGATCAGGGAACTATGGGAAAGTGGCTGAAAGTTCAATGCTGGAGAGTCAGCTCACCTCCCGGAGCGACAGGTGTCGTCGGGCAGCCGCTAGCGGCCCTCCTGCTTGACGAGCTGCTGCTCCTGCACGAACTGCTCCAGGTCGGGCGTCGACTGCGGACTGTCCGGGAGGCCGCCGGGCTGTTGATTCTTCCGCTGTCGGCGCTCCTTGGCTCGCCGGTTCTGGAACCAGATCTTGATCTGCGGGCACACCGAGGTGGTCATTTAGTCACGACAAACAAATCGTCATTGAGTCATTTTAGAACATTGATATAGTCATTGGGGCATATTGGAAGGCTGAACTCAAAATAGAAGGTAAAGAGGGTCATCTGAGACAGTCGCTGGTCATATTAAAGGATCGTACCTGTCTCTCCGACAGGCGAAGCGTCCTTGACAGCTCGGATTTGCGCGCGGTGCTGATGTACTTTTGGAAGTGGTACTCCTTCTCCAGTTCGAACCGTTGATGCGAGCTGTACACCTGTCTGTACTTGTCCTGCGTTCTAGTTTTCATCTCTGCGGAGGTTGGTGATGAAGAACGTGCAGTACTCAAATTTTTAGCTAGCCTTGGTTGCTAACGAACTTATTTATCTTGTATTGCTAGGGTTAGCTGATCTCCTTAAATTGGAATTAACCTTCTGATTTAAGTTCCCGAAACACTGAGAGTGCAATTAGAACAAATTTTCTCGCCTTACTAATTGCTTCAGCCCAAAATCCCGGGTCATATGAGAGCAAGCCGGCCTCGCTGCACGGGTGCAGGCAGCTGCAGAGTTCGATTCCAGTTCAACTGAAATTCGCGTCCCGGAAAACCGGGACCCGGGGCCGCTCTGAGTGCCCCGCAGTTATTTCTGCAACCCGTGCAGCTGACTTTTTATGACTTCCCCGTTTTCTCTCTCCTCTTTTACGCGCCTCCCAGAAAATCCAGATTGCCTGGGAAGTAGAGGCCAGGGGATGCGGAAAAATTAGGGGAAGCCGCTCAGTGGGGTGTTGGTGGTGTCGGTCGGTGTGCCACTTTGAAGACAGTCGGGAACTTACTTCATTGCTCGGAGAGCCAAGGCAAGAATAACGCGTTTGAATTGAAGCTGCCCCCGCTTCCGAAATTTGTTTTGCCCCCCCCCCCCCGGAAAAAGGGTTTGCAGGAAGTTGCTTGGCATGGGAAAACACGGATGGAGAGAATGAGAGCGCAAGAGGACCGGTGCAAGAGGGGGATTCATTTATAAGCCACCGGCGTCGCAAAGGTGTATCATTTTTTCTTCAATGCGACAATAAACTTGTTAAGCATGATGTAACTTCCATTGAAAATTCGAGAATTTACAAGCTTGAGGTCTGGGAGAATGGGGGACTGTCATCCCATCTCCCCAGTAATGATGGGAAGTTGGAGCGTTCAAAAAGCCCAAAATCAGAGCCAACTTTTTTGAGCTGCATGAGAATTAGGAAGACTGAGCGCTATTTTTCGGTCAGATTTGCTCCCACGGCCTTGCCGAGTATAGCGGGGCTGCATAGGAAAACAAAGGCTGTCGGAGCATGCGGCGCCAGGCAGTAAAACTGTCTGAACTCCGCCTCCTTATTCCCCTGAAACTTGAAATGGGAACCGCGGAGCAACCCGAATCAACCCCCCCCCCCCCCAACCGATTGACTTGACTCATCTGGCTGGGCGATCAGTGGCAGCGGAGTTTGGCAATATGAAGCGAATGGGAATATTATCCCAATGCATTGCTGGCAAGCGGCAAGTTCTAGTCGGTCGCTAAGCTGTGTAATGATTATCCATAGGCAGAAGTTGCATGCCAACCGAATATTATATTCCGCATAGAAACGCTTCTTCACGTGGCGAGATCATAGGTAGAAATGAGATGCAGCTAGGGAATGGCTTCGGAGGACTGCACTGGGGCGTAAGATTGAGACCTCGTAAATCGGGAACTAAAGTTGTCCATTTTCAGCGTTTTTTTATTTCTGTATTCCGGAAACACTCACTCTATTGCACGGTGGCTAATTGGCAGTGCCTTTGTTAGGATAATCTACAGGTATAAAATATGAGCTATCGATTTTTCGATGACGCTTGAGGGTTGCAATGTTTATCTATAGTGAATGCAGGTAAACATTATTAGAACATTAGCTGGGGGTGGGTAATTTTCTCCTCCGAACTTTTTTTCGGTTGATAAATGAATGGGAAGATCCAGGAGGGGAGAGAAAGTGAAATAAAAGCCAAACAATGGACCCGCCGACGCGCCTTGGAGCTCAGCGACCAGCATGCCAGCGCCGAGATCCTGCATGTCAAAAAAAACACAGGCCACCGTGTTTGCAGAGCCTGAGAATGCGACTGACAGGCTGCATGGCTGGCTTGTCAAATGCGGGCAAGAACCGTTGAAGAGCAGTTCGAGAGTCAGTTTTGATGGCCGGGTGCCATTCATTGTTCGGCTTGATTGCTTCGAGGACTCGGGATTTCCGTGTCGGGATCCCGCCCCAGTACATAGCGGCAAAACTGGCACTTCTGAGGCTCGCTGTAAAAGAATCGATCGGATTAGTTCCCCCCCAAATCAACAGATCAACTCTCAAATTAACTCAATTCAACCTAAACAGCACGGAAACTACGCCCTAAAAAAATTGCAAAGGCGCTAAACAAAGGTGACGGAGGCCGCACCGCATCCCAACACACAGTGGGGAGAAATAGACTATAACGCAGAGAGGGCCGGGCAAGATAAGCCAAAATTTTTGGCGCACTCGTGCCTGCCACCTGCCAGAGCGCCTCGCAGACTAAATATATATCTGTGTATCAGTTGCGTTATAAAAACTCCCACAAGCCGCCGCCGCCACTGCACCGCAAAGCCAACCCGAACTACTAACTGCAGAAAACGCGGCGCGATAAGACCAGACGCGGCAAATTGAACACCCAACCGTGTGCGCGGGTTCTTCTTTAATGTTGGATCTTCTCTCTCTCTCTCTCGCTCTCTTTGGTGGTGCAAGGCCGGCGATTCCCTTTGATGACGGCCAGGGCCAAGGGAACAAGGAAGCGGATAGCGTGATATCGCGCGGCCTAGCCCGGGCCTGTTGGGAAAACTGGACTGCAATTTTTCGGGGGATATCGCTAACTTATTTTTAGGGGGTCGGTGGGGTGGGGCGGGTCTGTAGTGCTGTGCTGCGCGCGCGACGATATCAAACTCTCGAGGTCCATGCGTGGCTTTGGGGACGTGGGAACTAAGCTCGCTTGAACTGATCTCCTCCTGCCTCCCCCAATAATGATCCGACTCGGAGAAGCGAAGGGGAGAAGAGGGGGAGATGGTGATGTGAGAACAAGGAGAAAGTGTGAAACAGGATTTAGACTCAAACAAACAAATTAATTGCTTAATCCACAATTAGCCAATCTGTCCTTGGCGAAACGTTGGTTAAAAATGCTGCAGGGTTTGGAGCCGCTCTCAACGTGGGCGCCAAAGCTATTGGCAAAACGGGCGCCAAAGCGGAAAGAAAGGCCTCGGAGGCGCCTAAAGCTGCTTGGGCGCCCCGTGGTTGCGCGCCCCTCTCCCCCCCCTGTTTGAGATGCCACAAAATTGATAGATTTCGCTCGCCCACTAAATAGAGGGAAGCAGCTGCTTCGGGGTGCTCCCCCCTGCACAGCGGGCCAACCGCCAGCACCAATTATCAAGGCAAATATGATAATTAGGGCTTGGACGCGTTGCCAGAAAATTTACAGCATTTTTATGCAAATTTCTGGCATTTTCTGATATCAAATAAACAGCCGCGGAGGCCTGCCGATCCGATTGTGAGCGATGTCAATTTTATTCAGGGGGAAAATGCCAGACCCCATGCATATTGGCTATTTATCTAACTGCAAATTTCTCAAAAAATCATTTTTTGCCTCCATATACGGAAAAATACATCTATGCATATCTTCTTGTGTGGAGCAAATTCTCTAGGGGGAAATCTTCCCAGCAATTGATAACAAGAATCATGCGCTCTACTAGAGGCATTCGCATTATACCAGGCACCTAAGACTCAAACAGATTCTAATCCCATTCTTTAATTAAGAAGACGAGATTCTTACTTTTTCAGTCCAAACCCCCAAATATCCTACTAATTATTTCGCAGAAAGAATTTTTTCCACTTCCTGTTAAAAATGGGATAAATTTTTCTCGAAAAAAAAGGTTTGAATTGCAACCGCTACAGAAACACCAACAGACAAAACCGATACAAATGCAATGGCAAATTGGCAATATCACTCCTGCAGTTTCGATATTAGTTATTGCAGTTTGAAAAAAATAAGTGAAATCAGATGGGGATCAGCCGTGTCTGTGCAGAAACTGCGATGCAAAAAATTTCACCTGGGGTTGTAAAGTCGTTTTGTTGCCACCTGAAACTTGATATTTACTGCCACTGCTAAACTGTATCCAAACTTGCTAACAATTGCAACAACTAAATTATGGAATTCCACACCATTCGTTACTCCTCCCTTCTTCTTGTAGAGTTTTCTTACGGCTATTGGTTTTATATTCTTCGAAAGAAAGATATTTTTTGCCACTAACCAAATGTTATTTTTGCATAATGATGATGGAATCCATGGATGCACGAAACGAAAGGATGGAAAATAAAAAAAAGGTTTAAAGTTTTCTTTTAGCTCGTAATTATTTTTCCTTATTTTTTCAGAAAAAAATAATATGGTACCCATAATTTCAATTTGAGCTGATGAGGGTCGTATCCTGTCTGAGTTATGAGCAGAGTACTCGTAGTGCTATTTTAGATATGAGGAGTGTAATTTTGTCATTAGTGGAGTGAGGCCAAAAAAGTGACCCTATGAGTCGAGGACGGAGTGGCTCTTAAATTAATTCCATTAATTCCGCAAATTTAACATAATAACCGAGTTACCTATTGCAGGAATCCAGAAATCTAGATAGCAACTCACCGCAATTTGGCCGCTTTTTCTGCTTCCAGGCCTTAACGATCTCCTGCTGCAGCTTGGACGCCTCCTTCATGCCCATGGCGTCCTCCACCTCCTCCTGGTGCAGCGGCGAAAGTGCCTCGTCGGAGCTGGCGGGATCGGTGGTCGCCACTGGCTGGCTGGACATCAGGAAGTGCGGAGACCGCTGCTGCTGCTGCTGCTGCTGCTGCTGCTGCGGCGGCGGCGGCTGCTGTTGTTGCTGCTGCTGTTGAAGGTGACTTTGAAGGTGCTGATGCTGCTGAGGTGGCTGATGAGGCTGCTGCAGGGATTGCAGGTGAGTAGGAGGAGCCAACTGATGCTGCACAGGATGCTGGATGAATTGAGCGGCTGCTGCGGCGGCCGCAGTTGAGGAGCTCCAGCCCCCTGCTGCCGAGGCGGCCGTCGGCGGCGTGGCTGCCGAGCCGAGAAGCTGGGCGCCACCAGGCGGCGCTGAGGATGTCGCCGACGCAACAGCGGCGGCCGCTGCGCCGAGACTGTCGCAGCTCCACTTGCTCAGGCAGTCGGGACAGCCGCAGGGCGGCCGAGCCGGTTGGGACTGCTGCAGGCAGTAGGCGCACCTGCAGGCCGGGTAGGCGGCCGCCGGGCCGAGCGGAGCCCAGGTGTCTGTCATCGTCATTGCTCAAGAACGCCGCAGTCTGCGCTCTACCTGAGTGTCTGGCTAGGCCGCTGGAATAGACTGGCTAGCTGGTACAGCGGAGTCAAGTGGCGGGCTGGCCTGCAATAAATTTCTATATTTTATATCTCTTGTATAATTGTATAATTGCACTCCGACTGTGCGGCGGCAAAGTTGAAAGGAAGGCCGCGGCTTGCAAAAGTTAATAACGGGTGTTGGTGAATAGGACAATCGCGACACGAATGAGATATCTGAATACAGAAAGATAAAAGGAGGGGCCGCGAGAAAAATGGCAATTGTAGTCGGTTTTGAAGTTGTTGAAGACCAAACAGCCCATTAAGCTGTGGAGGGGGTGTAATAGGGTGAAGGAGGTGAGGCGGAGCGCCTAGGGGGGAGGCCACAAACATGAAAGGAATGCCGCCAGCGAGTTGCCATTGGCTGGCCCAGGCCCGGGGTTGGGGGCCGCAGCCGCGCGCTTATTCGACAGAATGGAAGGAAACGGATGTGGATGAAGGCGGGCAGACGGTCAGAAAATTCCTGCAAGTTTCTATTTTGAAAACGGAGGCGAAAAGCATTTTCCACATCTCAGCCTTAGCATCTCCACAATCTCCACAATCTCGTTGGCTGTGGCCTGTGGTCCGCAATTTGCACATGTGTATCCTGTTTGAAATATTGAAAAAGTCACAAATTAGTTTATTTGCATTCGCGTGTATGTTTTTATATTTACATTGATAAGGACTTCAGCTTTGATCTGTTGTTGCGCGTGTGATAGAAATGGACGCCCGTTTGCACTTATATGAATTGACGACTTAGACAGTATACACATCTACATTTTATTGTAAACTCACAAAGGTTTATGGGTCACTCTTGCTTTACTCATTGATTTAAGATAAAATCACCTCCGACAAATAAATGATTATTCTCACTAACTGTGCCAGTCCTGACTTAAATTAAAAAAGTTACTTTTCTCCCTTCCTTCTCCAGTCAAGCAAAATCGTGTTTCGAACTCAGTTTTTAGCAATGTATAGACAAAATCAATTTTGTTTTTGTGACTGACGGCAAATGCATATGTACAATATCAATTCCACTTTGCAAAGAGACACATTCAACACATTGATACAAAAGTGGTCTTTCATTGCCAATAACCAAGTTTGATACATGGGCGGACCAAGGCTTAAGGGAAGTTTTTCCCGCTTGACTTGCTTTACCTCCGTTTGGGAATTTGGGATAGAGATATTGATTGTGTTCAGTAGTCTTTTTTCGCTGCCAAATATGACGCCTCGATAACCCACGGCCTAGCAACTGTACAATTCAATAAGAAATCAAGGCGTTAAAGTTATGTTGCCCGGAATGTCCAAATACTAAATTGATGTGTGTTATATTTTCCTTTCTCGAGCACAACCACTATAGATGCAACTCTGACTTGGATTTGACACAGATTTTTGTCACTGGCACACATCACATTTGGATCTATTGTGCCCAGAAGGCCGGCAATATTGGCCAAATGCATTGCGCAACAGTTTAATTTATGCAATTCGGGCTATCAACAGTGAGAAATCTCTATATTCCCCACACGAAACCTTGTATTTCGCGTCTGGCGTGTGCAACAAGAAGGAAAAATTATTTTTTTAGTTCGGCTTGGGTCTAAATGAAAATTTTCACTTTTCTTAAAAAGATTTCCTATAATTTCTAAGACCGACTGTCCTGTTATGCCTGACCGATTTCATGTAGACATTGCATAAGCCAACTCAGCAGCCATGCAGCAGTCATTCTGTTTTGACAGTCTGGCATTTGCAGTAGTAGCTAGGTGACTGTCAACTTTATAATAGCAGTCAGACTTTCATTTTTCTAATTGTGCACGAGTCAGGAAAATCTGCAGCGCTTGGCAATACCGAAGTTATGATTATGATTGATAATATTTCAGGCGGTGGCCTGCCGCAGAGCCCGCCAGTCAGAGCTCAAAATAGTATCCAACAGAGCCAGAGATCTGGTCCGATGGTGTTGCGAGTGCGCTTGCTGTCCGATTGCGCAATGCAAAACTTTTTAATCCGCCAGTTGCAGGCAGTCAGGTTTAATTTTAATAGATCGGGGCTCAGTTTGGTTTGGGCCTGTGCGTTCTGCATTTTGAATTCTGTGACTCTGTACAGCGAGTCTTAGAGACATGTAGTAACTTGAGCCTCAGAGCAACCCCTGAAGAACTTAGAAAGAGGGTCCTTTAGCCTCAGAGCAACCCCTGAAGAACTTAGAAAGAGGGTCCTTTAGCCTCAGAGCAACCCCTGAAGAACTTAGAAAGAGTGTCCTATAGCCTCAGAGCAACCCCTGAAGAACTTAGAAAGAGGGTCCTATAGCCTCAGGGCAACCCCTGAAGAACTTAGAAAGAGGGTCCTTTAGCCTCAGAGCAACCCCTGAAGAACTTAGAAAGAGGGTCTTATAGCCTCCTCAGAGCAAACCCTGAAGAACTTAGAAAGAGGGTCCTATAGCCTCCTCAGAGCAAACCCTGAAGAAATTAGAAAGAGGGTCCTATAGCCTCCTCAGAGCAACCCCTGAAGAACTTAGAAAGAGTGTCCTATAGCCTCAGAGCAACCCCTAAAGAAATTAGAAAGAGGGTCCTATAGCCTCAGAGCAACCCCTGAAGAAATTAGAAAGAGGGTCCTGTAGCCTCCTCAGAGAAACCCCTGCAGAACTTAGAAAGAGGGTCCTATAGCCTCAGAGCAACCCCTGAAGAACTTAGAAAGAGGGCCCTATAGCCTCGGAGCAACCCCTGAAGAAATTAGAAAGAGGGCCCTAATAGCCTCGGAACAACTCCTGAAGAACTTAGAAAGAGGGTCCTATAGCCTCAGGGCAACCCCTGAAGAACTTAGAAAGAGGGCCCTATAGCCTCAGAGCAACCCCTGAAGAACTTAGAAAGAGGGCCCTATAGCCTCAGGGCAACCCCTGAAGAACTTAGAAAGAGGGTCCTATAGCCTCAGAGCAACCCCTGAAGAACTTAGAAAGAGGGTCCTATAGCCTCAGAGCAACCCCTGAAGAACTTAGAAAGAGGGCCCTATAGCCTCAGAGCAACCCCTGAAGAACTTAGAAAGAGGGCCCTATAGCCTCAGGGCAACCCCTGAAGAACTTAGAAAGAGGGTCCTATAGCCTCAGAGCAACCCCTGAAGAACTTAGAAAGAGGGTCCTATAGCCTCAGAGCAACCCCTGAAGAACTTAGAAAGAGGGCCCTATAGCCTCAGAGCAACCCCTGAAGAACTTAGAAAGAGGGCCCTATAGCCTCAGGGCAACCCCTGAAGAACTTAGAAAGACATGGAACAGTATAGACACCATGGAATTTCAAGTGTTGAAAATTCGGTACATACACAATGATAACGCACAAAAACAAAGCAAAAACAATTCTTTCATTTAGTCAGAGGCCATGCAGGGCCCTGGACAGACGTAAAAAATCTAAGAAACAAATACATAAAACAGTTTTGCATCAGCGTCATTAGCGCTATGTCTCAGTCTGCTGCAAAGCAACTGCATGCCTAATTGCACTGACGGGGTGGCGGGCAAAGCGCTTGCATGGTGGCTGGCGGCGTCTTTCACTTACCTCGCTACCGACTCTCCCGGGCCTTGCCGCAATGGAGGCGAGAGAGAGACAGAGAGAGTGAATCGAGGATTTACAGATAAAGAGGAGGAAAAAAGAAAAGTGTGGGTCGCCAGGGATGCGGAGCGGGGCAGCAATAAAACAGATCCCCCGAGCGCATGCATCCCTTCCGCCGCCGCCCGTAATATTGCTCCCGAGAGGCTTTTAGTAGATTTTATTATATTTTTAGGCCGCACATGCGACACCTGACCGTCTGACTGGCTTTTTGCGCTGCTGCCGCCCGGGAAGGAAGCTCCGGCAATCATCCCAAAGAAGGGATCATAGGGAAGAAAAGATAGGGATCTCATCTCGCACAAGCCGGGCGCATTACGTTACCAGCTGCGTAGTCCCGACTCACGCGGTTGTCATTAAGCCGGCCAAATTTCCCAGTGCAGCTGCAGCTAATAAAAACTGAGACAGTGGGATGCGGGACGGGCCACGTCATTAATATGCGCGCTGGTCGAAGCGGGCTGCAATTAACTTGTTTATGCAATGCCTTAAGTAATCAAGTAAACGGATTAGACATGCGGACTTGCTCGAATTCGCGCTTTCTCAAGAAAACTTGCTTGCACAAGTAACTCCATGATTCGCACAGAGCCTTTGATATTGCATGCGGTGTAAATCTACGCATTGTTTATTTTTCTAAAGTCCATTTTGATTTGATTCAAAAAGACCCAGAGACAGAAGGGAGACACGTAGAGACAGGCATAGAGACAGGTATAGAGACACGGAGAGACAAGTATAGAGACAAGGAGAGACACGGAGAGACAGGTATAGAGAGACAGGAGGCAGAGACAGGTATAGAGACCCGCAAAGACAGGTATAGAGACATGAAGAGGCAGGAAGGGACAGGGAGAGAGAGGAGAGAGACAGGGAGAAACAGAGGGAAAAGAGAAGAGAGTGAGAGAAAAATCGACGCACTTTCACCAACTTTCACATACTCCCCCTTGAGATTCGGCGGGACCTTCACGGCGCCTATCAAACAATCGAATCTTGATCGGTAATTTTGTTTCCGTTCTCCCTCCTTGCTGGTCAAGTTGGCTATCGATGAGGTCCAGGGCAAACAAAAATCTGACGCTGTCAACTAATTTTTAGTCGATTTATGACCCACTCTATGCCTCGTTCACTGAACAAAACTTGGTGTGTAGCACAGCGCTTCCCAGTCCGCAGGCCGCAGCTGTCGTGTTGTGTACGGGGGAACTAACTAACTACGCTATATTAGATCCCCCGAAAGGGCACGAGATCTGGCGGATATGGGAGTTTTAGTTTCCTCAGCCGAGAATTGAAGAGGCCATAAATTGACTCACCAGGCCAGGGGGGTCACTGCAGCGCCGCTCCCTCACTTCTATGGCCGAAAGCCGGCAACGAAGGGGGAAAGCAGAGGCTTGCAGAAGACGCCACGCTAACAAGAGGCCAAAGGTGGCCCAGCAGCGGAAGAATTGCTTTTTATCTCATAGGCCTATCAGTGTAAGTTAGCTTTTGTCAGGCCCTTTCAGAAGCTGATTTATTGCCGTGATCGCCGCCGCCCGGCCCGGGGTCCTGCTGACCCGGCGGGAGCAGGACGGACCGGGCTGGCAGAGGGGGGGGGTCAGACGTCAACCAGCAACGCAAGCAGAGCAAGCACAACCCCACGCTCAGTTTGTAAACTAAGGCCCATATCTGTGCGCGACCGTGTGTCTATGGAAACACCTTTGAAACAGTTCAGTGAGCTCGGAGCTTTATTTAGCACTGTTTAACCTGTATGCTAAATACAGTCCCAGCTAGCTGATCTAATCTGATTGATTTATGACCCCTGCAGTTATCTAACGCGGCTCTATATGGCTGGCGCTCTCGTGAGTCTCAATCTGTCTGACAATATCCATGCATGTATAGGCGAAGAATATTCGGTGAAACAACACTTGTCACATAATTTTATTTGTAGCAATCTTTGCTGCTTCATAATTTATTTATGCCCATCTGAAAATGCTCATGCTCGTTATGAGAAAATCATACTCGGCAGAGCCATTTTCATCAAGTTGATTAGCGTCGAGCATTTATTGAATACATCTATTGCCCGGAGCTTTTTTGTTTGAATGTGGTCATTGTTTTTTGAGAGTGGCATAGAAAAAACTTGTTTTTATACTAAACTCATAGAAAATCAATCTCACAATGAGAAAATAGTTTGATATGAGCGTTTGAATCTCAAGCCCTATATTAAATCGTGTTAACATGATAATCTTAGCCAGATCAAGTTTTTTTGCACGAGAATCCCAGTCTGATAAAATCTATTGGCATAAAAACCTCACCCGGAGAATCTTAGAATCTCATAGAAATCCTCCGCCATGAGAAATGAGAATCTGCTGTCAGAATCAGCAAAGAAAAACACATTGATATACACGACCTTTATTCCAGAGGATCATTGCAATGAGAATCTCCCACTTATAGAATGTCGCTGAGTAAATCGCTGCTGAAAATACAAAAGGATGTAAAAAACCGGGAATAAAGTTAAATGAAACAGGCTTGAAGCTGTTGCATTGCATGGGTGCTCCGGAAAGAGAGTAGTGGCAATACAGCGACGGACAAGCCATTAAGTGGGCGGCCCGCTCGGGGGGATGGCAGGAATTAGCGGCCGCTTAACCGATCCCCAAATGTTTCCCCCTTGCCGCCGCCGGCTGTCGCCCAGTCCGCTGTTAGCTTTCATGCAACTTCTCGATATTTTTCCTGGGCTTTCAACTCCCCGCGCAAGCTTCATCCAGTTGCGGAGAGGAAGGAAAGGCGCTCTTATCCCCCCTAACACACCCAAATAGAATAGCCGCCTAAAAAGGAAGCGATAGCTAGAGGAAAAATCCCTATCTAAGGAGGACAGGGGAGCCGGAGACAGGGAGGTGCGGCCGCTCATTGTAAATCACCCGAGGAGCGCGGGGTTAGTGGTGGGGAGGGCCTTTCGCGAGCAGAGAGACACGAGAATAGGGAGGCTGGGACGATGAAGAGGCAGAGAGGCTGAGCTCGTAAATCTGGCACGAGGCGACTATAAATTTTAAAAGACCCCCTTCACCCAAGCAGCCTGGCGCTGCAGGCCCCGTTTTCTGATATCGCTAACCGCCGCTGCCCCCCCCCCCTCGAGGTCCCGAGCCGTCTCGTTCGCGCGAAATGGAATTGCCTTTGTCAGGCCGCCGCCCCGCCTGTCCCGCGTAATATAGCCTGCCCAGCACCTCCGCTACCTGAGGGAGGCTGTGTGCTTGCCTTTGGTCGGCCCGATAGTCTTCCTGGTCTCGCTTAGAATCGCTTCGAAACCCCGTGGCAACTGCACAGCAACTCAGCTGTTCCCTACCTCCCCCCGGGCTCCCCCCAGCTCCACCTCCGAGACACGGAGACACCAAAACGCCCCCAGCCAGTCCTATAGCAAGATGTTGACACAAACACTGCGACTGCCATTTCAAAACTGTTACAAAAATTCGGGGAGAATCAAGTCAAACTGACTGCTCGAACTCGCCCAATCCGCTTCATCGATGCTCAGCACGTGGATACTGACAAATAGGCTTTTGCATACGATCGGGCCTGCGTCGCTTTGCTTTTTTGCGTCCGCCGTCTGTGCACCAAGTACCAAGCCTCGCATCCCCTATACGAATGGGGAGGGGGGGAGAATTCGAGCAAAGATTTACGATCGCGCGGGGTTCAAGTCATGCAGCTGCGGGCTTCTGTTTCTTCGTCTTTTTTATCGTTGCGGCGCGGCGCTCGGGGCCTCGCGGCTTCATGGGATGTTGAAAAATTGAAAGACTTAAAGAAGCCGCGCTGGCTGCAAGCATGGCACCTTCAGCTGCAATCTGCCTCCCTATATACGGCTGTCTCCCCTCGCTTCGACTGTCTCAATTGCTGATTCCTTGCCGCGGCTGCTGTTTGCTTTAAATCCCCTCGGAAAGCTGATAAGACTGCCCAGTATCCGGCATGTGCGGCATTATCCCCGGCTTCGGACGCACCGAAATGGGGAAGACAACACAGGAGGCTGACCGCAGTGCAATAAAATATAATCCCTGCATTCGATAAATCCCGCTGTCAATGAGATCAAGTGGGATCAAGCGGTCTGAAAGTGCCGTATTTCATTCTCTAACACAATTGATACACCTAGACTCTATTGCAGCCACAGCCTAGTGGCTAGGGCATCCGCTTTATGACCGGAAGGTCCTGGGTTCGAGCCCCAGCTCTAGGAGACAATTTATTTTCTGGCACTTAATCCCGCATTGCTTCAGTCCACCCAGCTGAGATCGGGTACCAGTTTGAGCTGGGTAAATTTAGGATGGGTGTTGCGGCCCCTAAAGCCCCGTCAGGACTGAGCAGCTGTACAGTCTTCGGATGCGGCTGTGCCGTTGGCCGTACATCTGGCGGGTGTCTGGCGGGTTTTTTTAGCCACAATAGGTATGAGTTTTTGTTGGCGCCGAATCGTTTTTTTTAAAGTCTTTGTTGGCGCCATTTATTTTTGCGTCTGTTTGGCTACGTGCATAGCGCAAGTGAAAACACACGAATAGTTGCAACGAATGCCGCCTCGAATTGCTTTTATTACAGAGTTCTATCAAGACTGACAAAGTGAGAACGCGCATCGTGTCTGCAGTCACAGCCGCATGCGCAATGCATGTTGGCGGACAGCCCCTCTGCAAAGCAAGGCGCGGACGCAACGCAGAACAATTTAATTTTTATTGCCAGCAGCCAAGGCGCCAGCCAGAGGGAGGCAAAACAATTTACCCATTGTGGGAAGAATATCCCATGCGCACCCTAAAACGCACTCACCCGCGTCCCCAGCCGCATGTTTTTCGGCCTGATCCCCGAGCCTGGCGTTACCTGTGTTCCCCCCCCCCCTGGCGGAGATCCCCCGCAGCGGGATTTGACACGTCGGCCAGGTCGAGCAATTATCCCACATGCGCGAGAGGCCCGCCGAATTGCCTGGGCCAGACTGCCGGTCGGGTCGGGTGCTAAAAGCAGGCAAGCAAAGCAAAATTAAAAGGGACACGGAGAGGCCAAAACAGGAAGTTGGAGCCGCATAGAGAATAAAAAATTCTAACCAACAAGCCGGACGGAGCCTCAGGTTGTGTCACCAACCTGCCCAAAGATTCTCCCCAACAGGCAGGTTTAAAAAGGGGGGGCTGTAAAAGGCCGGCAATTTGCGGAATTCGTTGCGCCAAATTGCCGGTCAAAGTAGGTCGTAAAAAATCCCGACTGCAAAGTGTGGATTCCCGAATTCCCAACTGCGCGCCGCCTTGCGGACCAAACCGGAGACAGGTTTTACAGCACTGCTCATGCTTGTCTGGCATGTTCCACGCATTCAGCCCTGCACCTCATGTCTTGTTATTGTGCTTTAGTATGGCTCGTTCTGACAACCAGCTGTCACTCAAACTCACTCACCCTTTCCCTCCATAGCGCCCCTTTCCCTTCATAGCGCCCCTTGCCCTACATAGCGCCCCTTTCCCTCCATAGCGCCCCTTTCCCTCCATAGCGCCCCTTTCCCTTCATAGCGCCCCTTGCCCTACATAGCGCCCCTTTCCCTCCATAGCGCCCCTTTCCCTCCATAGCGCCCCTTTCCCTTCATAGCGCCCCTTGCCCTACATAGCGCCCCTTTCCCTCCATAGCGCCCCTTTCCCTCCATAGCGCCCCTTTCCTTCCATAGCGCCCTTTTCCCTCCATAGCGACCCTTTCCCTCCATAGCGCCCCTTTCCCTCCATAGCACCCCTTTCCCTCCATAGCGCCCTTTTCCCTCCATAGCGCCCCTTTCCCTCCACAGCGCCCCTTTCCCTCCACAGCGCCACTTCCCTCCATAGCGCCCCTTTCCCTCCATAGAGTCCCTTCCTCTCCGAAGGCGCAGCGCACCTAACAGTGAAATCAAACAGGCGCAGAAATCTGTGATTATTTAATTGAAAACAATTTTTGAAACGCAATCTTGTTTTGAATCGAGAAAGAATAGGCTTAAGTAAATATTTATAAGTTGCCAGAAAAAAAATATTACAAAATAATCGACAGAAAAGAAGCAATAAATGATTTTTTTAAAAATCGGCAAACGCCTTGGCATTTTTTAGACAAACAGAAATTACAAATCACTAGTGTTATGCAAAAAACTACTGTTTGAAAAATGTTTCTCATAATTTAATCGCACATGTAAGAAGGCTGGCTTGCCTTCGCATAGAGTCAAAGAGCGAAACCAGAGCGCGGGAATACATGACTCAAACACGGAAGGCCTAGCAGTTGCAACTTTCATCTATTAAGAATTATGGTCAGTGAGGCTACAATTGATGGATCTTGTGACAGCACAACAAGGCCGATAAGATTTAACTTTCCGAGAGAAAAAGAGTGACCTTAGCGTCCTGCAAGCGCGGTGCTTCATTCGAATTGGTGTACTGGGGTGGCGACTTGGTTTGCCGCGGGGTTTGCAGGGGGTGGGTTGTGCAGTAAGAAAGTGGGTGAGTACACAGAGGGTGGGTGAGTACACAGAGGGTGGGTGAGTACACAGAGGGTGGGTGTGTACACAGAGGGTGGGTGAGTACACAGAGGGTGGGTGTGTACACAGAGGGTGGGTGAGTACACAGAGGGTGGGTGAGTACACAGAGGGTGGGTGTGTACACAGAGGGTGGGTGTGTACACAGAGGGTGGGTGTGTACACAGAGGGTGGGTGTGTACACAGAGGGTGGGTGAGTACACAGAGGGCGGTTGTGCACCGGGTGGGTGAGTAAAAAGGATGGGTGTACAAATTGGACGATTTATTTCTTGATCAAGCTTTTTTTGGTTTAATACTCTCGCAAATTTTTTCCACATCCATAACATGGTGTGACAAAAGAGTGAGTTATCTTTTAAAAACCAGAATAAATCAACAGTGAAAGTAGGGAACTAGGGTGTACTAACTACTTAATTCGCATTATTGCACCATATAAGCTAGGCGCGAAGCCTGCTCATCATAATCAATAAGCCTAATCATTTCGGCATGAAATCCGCATGCAGTTATGAGTCCGATCAAACTGAGTCAATAATAAAGCGTTATAAATCTATTAGTTATCACATGCGAGACAAAATCTGAACCGAAGTATAATAGCAATGTCTTCATCTAGCTACTAACGAGTAAGACAATGCGTATTGAATGCGTATAAAAAAGGTGGCGGAATTATTTCATAGTGAGTGCACGATAGCATTTAGTAGCAAGAAATTATTAAATAAAAATTAATCAGCGTTGTTGGTCAGCTGACCTCAAGTAAATTTAGAAGTAAATTGGGATCAAATCAATATATCTAAGCTGAGATCTGAGGGGGTCAACTGACCTCTCCTACATTGAGAAGCAAATAGGGTCAACTGATAAGTCGATATCTGGACCGACCGATATCTAGAAGGGTCAACTGACCCCCCTACATTGAGAAGTAAATGGGGTAAACTGGATAAGTCTTAACCTGGAGATCTGAGGGGGTCAACTGACCTCCCCTACATTGAGAAGTAAATGGGATCAACTGAATAAGTTTAAACTGAGATATGAGGGGGTCAACTGACTTCCACTACATTAATACACGAGGGGTCAACGGACCCCCCAACCCCTATATAAAGATCTTAGGGGTCAGCTGACCCTCCAACCCATAAATTTAGATCAGAGAGGTCAGCTGACCTCTTCTACATAGGAATACGAGGTTTGGATCACACGATCCACTCTAGAATGAAACTATTGGGGTTATAAATGGCGCATTATGCCGAATGGCAGATGCTGACGGCCAATCAGATAATTCAGTTGAAATGAAGGTGGAAACTGTCGAACACGGGGGTTTGATCAAAAGATGAAGAGCGCGTTTCATTGGAGGCGTTTAACGGAGCAGCCAGCCGCGCCTACAGCTGACCGTCCTGCGCGCTCCGCTCATGCTGCTGCTCCTCCTCGCCGTCGTCTTCCAGCTCGTCGCTATCAGCTTCCGACTCTTCGTCATCCCGACCGCGGCCCGCCGCCTGGCCGACGTCGCCGCTTCCGCTGACCGCGCTGGCGCCGGCGTCGGGCTTCGCTGGCATGGCGGGCGACACGTGGGTTGAACCGGTTTCCAGCTCGGGACTCTCCACTGTTGGCTGCCGCTGCTGCTGCTGCTGCTGGACCCCGCCAAACTGGGCCGTTCTGTGATGGAAGATGCCGCGCTCAATCATGTTTGAAGCGATTGGCCGGCGCTTTTTGTCGGCCTTGCGAAATAGGGTCACCTCCTGCGGCGCGTTCGGTTCAACGGGGGGGGCGGCGCTTTGTTAGTTCACAACTGGTCACGTGACATCAGATAACACCTGCTAATATGTGGAAGCACTTCTAAAATATCACCATGGGTCATGATTTATCTTGGATGGGTCTAAGATGACCCAGCCCGAGATTCCGCTGTGTCCTCAGATGACCCAGCCCGAGATTCCGCTGTGTCCTCAGATGATCCAGCCCGAGATTCCGCTGTGTCCTCAGATGATCCAGCCCGAGATTCCGCTGTGTCCTCAGATGACCCAGCCCGAGATTCCGCTGTGTCCTCAGATGACCCAGCCCGAGATTCCGCTGTGTCCTCAGATGACCCAGCCCGAGATTCCACTGTGTCCTCAGATGACCCAGCCCGAGATTCCGCTGTGTCCTCAGATGACCCAGCCCGAGATTCCGCTGTGTCCTCAGATGATCCAGCCCGAGATTCCGCTGTGTCCTCAGATGATCCAGCCCGAGATTCCGCTGTGTCCTCAGATGACCCACGCTCAGATTTTAATGTGTCCTCAGATGACCCAGCTCGAGATTCCACTACTGTGTCCTCAGATGAACCAGCTCGAGCTTCTGTGTCCTCAGCAGACCCACGCTGAGATTCTACTGTGTCCTCAGATGACCCACACCGAGATCCCACTATGTCCTCAGATGACCCACGCTGAGATTCTACTGTGTCCTCAGATGACCCACACCGAGATCCCACTATGTCCTCAGATGATCCACCCGAGATCCCACTATGCACTCTGATGACCCGACATTGCAAAAGAAAATCAAATGCAAACCTGCTGTTTAAAATAGCGCCGCTCCTCCTCGTCCACCAGCACCAGGTTGAGGTAGTACTTGACGGAGAACTTCTTGTTGATGTCGCGCATTGTCGGCGTCAAATCGTAGCCGCTGAGAAACAGGCGGATGGGAATTGACTCGCCGCGTACGGGGGCGCCGTCCATGATTTCGAACTTGGCCAGAGTTTCGTTCTCGTTCAGTGCGTTCGGACCAGAGCCGGCAATCTCCCGTTTGATAACCTGAATCTCCATGTGCTTGATCTTGATGCGCACCAGCAGGAAGTAGATCTTGCCGACTATGACGTCCTTCAGGTGGTACTTGGACTTGTTGTATTCGAATTCGATGTGCAGGCAGTCTTCTATGCCAACCTCCATCTTGATGCTGCTGTTGAGGTCCGGGTATTGGGCCAGGGTGTGCACGCAGATCTCCTGCTCCTTCACCAGGTCGGTTAGCCGTTTCACCATTGTCACGCGCAGGTAGTACCTGGAGTGAATGACAGCTTAAGCTATGAAGCCACATTCTAGAACAATTCAGCGATTGTTAAATCAGCCACAAACCTCAGCCTGACATTGCTGCCAGTGTAGCTTTCGTACGGCTTTTCAACGTTGACAAACTCGAAGTTATAGCTGGTATTCTGAGTGAGAATGCCGGGCCTGGCCAGCTCGCGCACCATGGAGACGAACTCGTGCCGATTGCCGCGGTCGAAGTACAGATCTAACGGTGGGAGTTTTTTTAGTTTTCTGTTCCCTCGTAATACTACTTACAGCTTAAGTCAAGTAGAATGAGCGGGTATGAAGGCGAAATTTCTCTTTACTCACCAATCTGACCGATAAACTCTATTTTAATACCCTGATGCTCCAGCTTCCCATTGGCTTTCTTCATCACAATGTTCACTTTCCCGGAAACGGTCTCGCCATCGTAGTACAACGGGAAGCGCTCTTTTTTGCCATCTTCGAGCTTCAGCTCTGCTGTTTTGCGCGTGTCACTGCCGTCCAATAGTACCTCGATCTCAGCGCTGGGGCCGAAGCCAAAGAAACTCTGCATGTAATAATAATTTTATAAATGATAATAACAGTTAAACTCAAATGCCTTTAGAATTCAAATGAATGCTAAGATAATACATTTAATTGTGAAGCCTAAATTTGAATTTAACTTTTAATTTCAGACAAAAACAAAGGCTATATTAATATCAATAATTAAAAAATTGTTATTGATGAATAACAGTAGACTACTAATGTATTGTAGGTAGGTAGACTTATAGAGACTTAAAGGGAAACACAAATTGAGTCTTGAGAGTAAGAGAGTCTAGTCTTCTTTTCTTCCTTAGACTCTTCCTTTTGTTGTGGTGATAGTAAATAGTAATAAAAATTCAAAGCAAAGAAAAAGCTCAAAATAACTAGCTTTTACATCCTTATTCCCAGAGCAGAGCTATTTTAGAATTCCAAGAAAATAGAAGTAAATTTAGTGCAAGAAAAATTAGGAAGTAATGGAAAATTTTTATGCATTAAACATTAGAAACTAAAACATAGGACCTAAAGATAGTTTACTTAATCTGTCACTTGGGGATATTAAGCAAATTTTGAAAAATGGCTAAACAAGTGCACAATTTTTTATTAAGCCTTAAATTTCGTTCTTGGGATATGATAAAATTATAGTAACAAGTCTAAAACTAAAGTCAAAATACTATCAACATTAATTTTTATTCTTTTTTTTCAAAATACAAGGCTTTTTGGAAAGTTTGTGGACAAACTTGAATAACTATTAAACAATGAAAAATTGCCAAAACTTTTGTCATCCAACTTCTCAATGTATCCACCCCTGAGGCAGTTACACTTGTGCCATTGCTCTGGCAACTTCTCAATGTATCCGCCCCTGAGGCAGTTACACTTGTGCCATTGCTCTGGCAACTTCTCAATGTATCCGCCCCTGAGGCAGTTACACTTGTGCCATTGCTCTGGCAACTTCTCAATGTATCCACCCCTGAGGCAGTTACACTTGTGCCATTGCTCTGGCAACTTCTCAATGTATCCACCCCTGAGGCAGTTACACTTGTGCCATTGCTCTGGCAACTTCTCAATGTATCCGCCCCTGAGGCAGTTACACTTGTGCCATTGCTCTGGCAACTTCTCAATGTATCCACCCCTGAGGCAGTTACACTTGTGCCATTGCTCTGGCAACTTCTCAATGTATCCACCCCTGAGGCAGTTACACTTGTGCCATTGCTCTGGCAACTTCTCAATGTATCCACCCCTGAGGCAGTTACACTTGTGCCATTGCTCTGGCAACTTCTCAATGTATCCACCCCTGAGGCAGTTACACTTGTGCCATTGCTCTGGCAACTTCTCAATGTATCCACCCCTGAGGCAGTTACACTTGTGCCATTGCTCTGGCAACTTCTCAATGTATCCGCCCCTGAGGCAGTTACACTTGTGCCATTGCTCTGGCAACTTCTCAATTCTGGTAGTGAAGAATTCATTGGGGGTACTTTGGACCCACTGGCTGATGGCAGATGCAATGGCCTGTATGCTATTGTACTGGTAGCCTTGAAGTTTTTCTTCCATCTGACCAAATAGCCAGAAGTTGCTAGGAGCAAGGTCTGGCAAATAGGGTGGGTGCAGCAGGAGCTCAAATCCTAGGTCCAAAATGGCAGCCATTGTTGTCTGACTAGTGTGAGGCTGCACATTGTTCTACTGCAATAGTATACCCCTGGTTAGCTTGCCACACTGCACCCTCTTGATTGATTTGCCCAGTTTCTCCAGCACTTGGATGTAATAGGCACTGGTGATTGTACCTCCATGTGGAAGCCAATTAATTAGCAGAATGCCCTCCTTGTCCTAGAAGACAGTGGCCATCTGTTTACTAGCTAACAGTACAGTCAGGGCCTTCATGGTGATAGGTTCACCAGCTGCCTTCCACACACTGCTCTGCCTCTTGGACTCTGGCTTGCTGTAGTGGAACCACAACTCATCCCATCACAATCCAGTTAAAGAAACTTTGGTTCATTGTGATAGGCCTGCAGGAGCTGCTAACAAGCTTGGACCCATTTGCACTGTTGAGCATCAGTCAGAAGTTTTGGGACCCATCGAGTGACAACTCACAACATTCCAAGCTTAGCTATAAGGATGGTATGAACTGCTATAGGAAGGAGACCCACAATGTCTGCTAGTTTGCATACTGTAATGCATTAGTCAATATCCAGTGCTCAATGCACATGCTTGGTATTGAAATTGTTGACTTAGGTGGCTAGCCTTTTACTACAGGGCAGATCTTTGACAGTCTCCCACCCTGCTTCAATCAAAGCACTAAACCTACTTGCTGACCATGGTTTTTGAAGGTGCATCTTTCCCATAAGTGGTATGCAACTCATGGACTATGTCAACCTGGCACTTCCCTTGCTTCTATAAAAACCAAATAATACTGCGCTTGGTCTTATTATTTTGCATAATTAAAAAATCAGTGGGTGATTCAATAGACTACTAAGAGAAAATGTGATAAGATATTTCAACCAGTATAGCTTTATAACTTGTGGAACATGACAATTTTCTGTGGTATAAAGTATAAAGAAAGCCATGCCTTTCATTCAAGACAGAGATGAATATCTGCAAACTTTCCAAAAAACCCTTCATATATGTGCAACTTCCTGAATTTTACCTGGCCAGTGTGATGTTGTTTAGTGTAAGTATAACATTTTTTCTGACAAAAAGTGCAACAATGTTCAGTGTAAGTGCAACATAGCTTGTCAGTGGAAAAATTTGCAACTTAGTTGGCCAAAAATTTTGAAGGACCAAAAAAAAGGTCCCGCGAACCATTTTTGCCTGAATCTTCCCAATTCTTCTCCATTTTGCAACTTACCCTCTCATTTTTCACCAAATTTGTGACTTATATTGGCAATTTTGCGACTTGCATCGCCGATTTTGCAACTTGCATTGCCAAATTTGCGACATCCCTTGCTTGGCAGTCCTGTCACCTGGCTGATTCGGCCAGGTCCGCCGGGTGTTGCAGCATGTATAAAACCCTTGTACAAAAATTAGTTAATTTTCTTAAAAAACTCATGGATCCATGATTCACTGGCTATCCAATAATACTACTTGTTTTACTAATAATGCCTAGCTAATTAGCAAAGTAGCTTATTTAGCAAGGTTTACCTTAATATTATAAATCTTCAATGCATTTAAATAAACAAATTATGCTAATAACATATAAAATAATGTGTCTTTTTTACTTCAAACAATTTATAGTTTAAGTTTTTAATATTTAATAACCATGGTTTAAAATGAGCTAGGTTTAGTACATTTTTATTAGCTAATCTATAGATACTTATTACAGTAAACAACCTTATATTATAAATTGACTAGTCATTATTTATAAAGTGCTATTAATAATAATTCTATAACCTAAAATTTTTACCTACAGTTATAGGAACATAATTTTATTTCAAAAATATCTTAGAAGCTAGCATAAATGAAACACTTTATTAGTACAAGATCTAGGCCTACTACTAGCACTAGTAAAAAATTAAGCAAAGTTTTAGTGTTAGGGGCCTAGTCCATGAATTTTTTGTAAAATATTTCTTAATCTTACCATATTGAAGGTTGACTTGCAGTAGCAGTTAGTGTCAAATTTATATAAGCGTTAAAATATGTTGGAACAATTCGAATGGAAAGAATTCAGGCCAGCAAAAAATATTGAATTTATATAAATATTATAAATTGCAATAATACTTCCACTACTAAATCTGCAATAATAGCGATATAGCTTAGCTCAGTTTTTCTAAGCCTGGTCGCTAAATTTGTAGCAAAAGAAAGGTCTATAAAAAACCCACTATTTATTTTTATCAATGGCGAGAGGCGGCAATATTGCAGATGCTGTATAATATAAATTATGACAGCTTACCAACCAAAGCAATCTATCTTACTTCTTGGAAACATAATTTCTTTTGTCGTTTAAAATCAGTTAGGCATTTAAACAAATGTTTTTACTACAAACGAAAAGAATACAATGTGTTTCATTAACCAGCCTACTGTTAAAATAAACTATGCAATAATATTTGAAAAACTGATATGTATCTACTTAAATCCAAAAAAATTAAAAAGTAAAAAATTCTTCTGGTGCTAATGAGTGGACAGGAGGCCTGGCAAGGCCATGTCTGCCTCCGGTGCCTAATTAATACACGTAGCTAATAGTATCTGAAACAATGCATTTAAATACTGTTTGTTCTGTTTTGTACAATTGCTTTTTAGAGTTTTGCAATTTCGTTTGTTCAAGCGAAACCACCTACGTCGAATTGAATTGAAGCGATAGCAGTAAAGTAATTAGCTGACACAACTGAGTTTGTTTGCTGAGAGCAGCAAATTCATGTGCGGGTCCGGGATTTGTCGCGCATGCCGATGTCTCTATACGTCTCTTAACGCTCTACTAGTAGAAGAAGATGCAAATTAACATTTTTCTTTGATGTGTGTGATCTAATTAATCAATTTAAAAATTAAATAGTCTGAGCCTTGTCATAAAGGTGAAAATAAGCCTCGGTTTGCTGCTGTCTAATAGATGACAGCAGATGATTTTTGTTTTTACTCGTATAAAATTGCTTAATTAAAGGCATTCAAATTTTTTAGATCAACAGGATCAAGTGATCAAAAACACTTGAGTTGTTTAATTGAAAAAATGAGTCAATCCGTGTTTTTGCTTCGGAAGGAAGGAAGGATAAGAGAAGGACGATTCGGGTAACAATGACTCATAAAAAATGCAATTTGTAAACATGGGAAAATTCGCATCCACCGGATTCAGTGGAAGCCCGGTGAAAGGCAAGTAAATACTCGAATAGTTACTGGTCAATAATGATAATCAGATAGATATTAATAGAGCAATAAACTCAGGATTCGCTAAAACTGCCTAAAAGTCACTTATGTGGACTAATTTGGCTGTAAAACTCCCTTAAGTGATGTATTTTCAAATATTTGGGAGTTCTTGTCAAGGTCATATTTACAAAGCTTTTGTTTTAATGACAATAAATACCGGCTTTTTAAAGGGCAGAAAAAATCGTTAGAATAGCTGAAATCAGTTGACATGCATCAAGAATTTCGGTTTTTTAGGCATTGGAAAAGTGATTTTATCAGCTATAGGGTAACAAATCGGTGGATTTTTTGTCTTGCTATTTTTGGCTGGTTGCAATTTGAAATCGCTAAACGGTTGGGTAAAGCGGAGAGCTTCAACCTCCTTTGCCACGGCAAAGTTGCCAAAAATAGAATTTTTTTGTTTTTGAACGCTTTTGCCATTTAAACATATATTGTGTGGGCCGTAGAGACGTGTTAAGTTCAGACTTGGCCTTTTTTGGGGTCACCATATCCCGGAAGTTTCATAGGTAGTTCCTGGCTAGCCTGCTATATTCGCTGCCAAAAACAGTAGAGGTTCCGTGCCAAGGACGTCAGCACAAGGATTAACTTATCCCAATGTGTCGCATTTAGGGCATGCGCTACATGAGATAGGGATACCGCCGGAGCCTTTCCGTTACAGTCTGTGTGGGCGTCTGCTAGGTTCCTATCTGCGTGTCCACTAGCTGTCTTATTAATAGCATTGACGACTACAGATCACATCTCTCTGGGGGGTGGGGCCGGGTAAAGGGCACAAAAGTACACAAATCCATTCGCGCAGATTTTTTTATGCGAGTCTATTTTTAGCTCAGGCAGCAGGGAAATCCCCTTGCCTGCTCTTTTGCGTCAAAAAAACATCCGGCATGAAGAGGGATAATCCTAATTGCACTTAATCTGAGGACGTCATCAAATTAGCTACCTATCGTTGGGCATCAATGATCAACAGCGGGAAAATCTATATTTTTAGATTATTTTTTGAACGAGTGTATTTAAATTTTGACGAGGATTACAGACACACAAATGACACAATGCGCAGTAATTGTGCGTAAATATTTTGTTTAACGGGACAAACGAAATTGAATGTGAGGGAAGAGGAACCTGCCTCTATTCTGAGGCTTTCAGATTTCTTCATGATTTCTTCAGGCTGCCTCATTAAAATTTGGAGCCACGGGGAAAACAGTCAAGGGGCAGGCGGATTTCCTAAGTATGGATTTTACAGCAATGGATTTGATGGGAGCGGATTTTTTTCTTGTAGATTTCGATAGGGTAAGCTGCTCGACCTAATTGACAATTGTAATAGCAAGTATCTGTGTTAAGATTATTTCGAAGCATTTCTGAGCGCATAATTATTACAGAGATCCGTTTAGCATGTTGGCAACAGACAGAGTCACGGGATGTGCACTAAATGGGGCTGCGGATCGCAAACAATATCCGGTTTAGTCCCTGTTGATATGACTGAATGACAGCTAAAATTAGAACTCAGGTTTGACACGCTTGGCACAGGGATGCTTAGCTCACAGCGCAACCGCAATCCCAACCAATGGAATGCTAAAAAGCTATGCCAGCAATAACGCATGACAACTCCTGATTAATGATAAAACAAAATACGGCTTTATTGAATGTTGCGAGAATCTCCAGGTTTAAAAAACAATTCTTGGCAGAGCGGCTCAAAATTGTAATAAATCGGATGGAATTAGACGGGGCAATCTGATTAAAGTGGCGGGGCGATCATTTTGGCCGGGAATCTGTGAGTGCATCTTCATCATAAAAAATCCTCCAGCTGAGTAAGCGAAAAGGAACACAAAAAATTAGCACAAATATTTAAAGCCTTGAGTGTCACGTACGGACAACGGAAAAAATGCACATTAAACGGATTCACAAGGATAAAAAGTACAAAGTAAACAATACACAGGGTAGCAGCTCGAATACAACACTAGAAAGCGAAAAAGCAGAGAGTCGAATCGACAAAACGGGGTGATAGCAGGCCACAAAACGGGATTGGAATTCAATACAAATGTCAATTTGTCAAAGATATTTCTGGTGACAAGCTCTGAGAGTCTCAGGCAGCCTCTTATTAGCCTATTTTTTTTGTCTGGACGCACAATTCTACATGCTATTTTTCCAACCTGTCAATATCCAAACCTGCCAATATCGCAACCTGTCAATATCTCAACTTGTCAATATCCCAACATCTCGATATCCCAACCTGTCAATATCCCGGCCTGTAAATATCCCGGCCTGTCAATATCTCAACCTGCCAATATCCCAACCTGTTATTATCCCAACCTGTCTATATCCAGGCCTGTCAATATCCCAACATGTCAATATCTCAACCTGCCAATATCCCAACCTGCCTATATCCCAACATGTCAATATCTCAACCTGCCAATATCCCAACCTGTTATTATCCCAACCTGTCAATATCTCAACTTGTCAATATCCCAACATGTCAATATCTCAACCTGCCAATATCCCAACCTGTCAATATCCCAACATGTCAATATCCCAACCTGCCTATATCCCAACATGTCAATATCCCAACCTGCCTATATCCCAAACTGTCAATATCCCAACCTGTCAATATCCCAACATCTCGATATCCTAACCTGTCAATATCCCGGCCTGTCAATATCTCAACCTGCCAATATCCCAACCTGCCTATATCCCAACATGTCAATATCTCAACCTGCCAATATCCCAACCTGTTATTATCCCAACCTGTCAATATCTCAACTTGTCAATATCCCAACATGTCAATATCTCAACCTGCCAATATCCCAAACTGTCAATATCCCAACATCTCGATATCCTAACCTGTCAATATCCCGGCCTGTCAATATCACAACCTGCCAGTATCCCAACCTAGTATCCCAGTAACTATCACTCACTCCATCTGTTTTTATCTCATGCAGTTCTGACCTGTTAATTCCCAACTGACTCAGTTCGAAGCTTGCCTCCTCATCAGCTGACTCGCCAGCTCCACAGTCCCGCCATTATAGTCCCGCCACCAAAAAATTATTTATCGTGCACTCTGGCGTGACGCTTGCGCTCATCAGAGCGGGCGAAACTCCTGCCGCACCTGTCGCACACGAAGGGCCGCTCCCCGCTGTGCGTCCGCCTGTGCGTCGTCAAGTGATCGCTGCGGCTGAAGGCGCGGCCGCATACCGGACACTCGAACGGCCTCTGCCCGGTGTGAATCCGGCCGTGCCTGGCCAGCTCGTCCGAGCGGGAGAATCGCCGGCCGCAGCCGGGCACCTGGCAGACGTGCGGACGCTCCTGATGCGGCGTTCGGCCACTTCGTTGGCGTCCGGTAGGCTGCTGTTGCGGCTGCGGCTGCTGCTGGTGATGCGGCTGCTGCTGATGATGCGGCTGCTGCTGATGATGCGGCTGCTGCTGGTGATGCGGCTGCTGCTGATGATGCGGCTGCTGCTGGTGATGCGGCTGCTGCTGATGATGCGGCTGCTGCTGATGATGCGGCTGCTGCTGGTGATGAGGCTGCTGCTGCAGATGCGGCTGCTCGAAGGAAGCTGCTCCTACTGGGCTCCTTTTGTGAGAGACAGAAGACAGTAATTAGAGATTTGGCAATCGTGAAGTTTAGATAGAATATTTCTTATTTGTCCTCCATACCTGGAATGAGAGTCTTCCTGTCGGTGATGCTGACGCCGCCGCCGCTGACGCAGGTCGAGAGCCATCTGCTGCTGATGCTGCTGATGCTGAATATCTAGTTCTTCAACGCCTTGGTGCCTGCTGTAGGCTGAAGCAGCTTGAGCAGCTCCTCCAGAGCTAGCAGACCCAGAGGCAGCAGCGGCAGCCGCAGCCGCTTCAGCTGCAGCCTGAACCTCCATGGCGATGATCTCGGCCGCATCGTCCAGAGCCTGTCGTCTCTCCAGACCGGTCAATTGCAGCACGTCAAACGGACTTAGCGCCTCGTATTGTTCTTGACACCCCGGCTTCAGCGCCAGCAAGTGATGCTGCTGATCAGAGTGCTGGACGTGCTGAGGATGCTGCTGATATTCGGGTTGATCGCTGATCTGAAGCTGCAGTCCCTGACCGAGGTCCACCGGCTGAAGGTTCCCGAACTCATCTGAGATGTTTTTGCAAGTGAAAAGCCTGAACTTGAATCTGAACCTGAATCTGAACCTGAATCTGAATCTGAACCTGAACTTGAATCTGAACCTGAATCTGAACCAGAATCTGAATCTGAACCTGAATCTGAATCTGAACCTGAATCTGAATCTGAACCTGAATCTGAACCTGAATCTGAATCTGAACCTGAATCTGAACCTGAATCTGAATCTGAACCTGAATCTGAATCTGAATCTGAACCTGAATCTGAACCAGAATCTGAATCTGAACCTGAATCTGAATCTGAACCTGAATCTGAACCTGAATCTGAATCTGAACCTGAATCTGAACCTGAATCTGAATCTGAACCTGAATCTGAACCTGAATCTGAATCTGAACCTGAATCTGAATCTGAATCTGAACCTGAATCTGAACCTGAATGTGAATGTGAATTTGAATGTGAATGTGAATCTGAATCTGAACCAAAATTTGAATCTGAATCTGAACCTGAACCTGAATCTGAACCTGAATCTGAACCAGAATCTGAATCTGAACCTGAACCTGAATCTGAATCTGAACCAGAATCTGAATCTGAACCAGAATCTGAATCTGAATCTGAACCTGAATCTGAACCTGAATCTGAATCTGAATGTGAATGTGAATTTGAATGTGAATGTGAATCTGAATCTGAACCAGAATTTGAATCTGAATCTGAATCTGAACCTGAATCTGAACCTGAATCTGAATCTGAACCTGAATCTGAATCTGAACCTGAACCTGAATCTGAACCTGAATCTGAACCTGAATCTGAATCTGAACCTGAATCTGAATCTGAACCTGAATCTGAACCTGAACCTGAATCTGAATCTGAATCTGAACCTGAACCTGAACCTGAATCTGAATCTGAACCTGAATCTGAACCTGAATCTGAATCTGAACCTGAATCTGAACCTGAATCTGAACCTGAATCTGAATCTGAACCTGAATCTGAATCTGAACCAGAATCTGAATCTGAACCTGAATCTGAATCTGAACCAGAATCTGAATCTGAACCTGAATCTGAATCTGAACCAGAATCTGAATCTGAACCTGAATCTGAATCTGAACCAGAATCTGAATCTGAACCTGAATCTGAATCTGAACCTGAACCTGAATCTGAACCAGAATCTGAATCTGAACCTGAATCTGAATCTGAACCTGAATCTGAATCTGAACCTGAATCTGAATCTGAACCAGAATCTGAATCTGAACCTGAATCTGAATCTGAACCAGAATCTGAATCTGAACCTGAATCTGAATCTGAACCAGAATCTGAATCTGAACCAGAATCTGAATCTGAACCTGAACCTGAATCTGAACCAGAATCTGAATCTGAACCTGAATCTGAATCTGAACCAGAATCTGAATCTGAACCTGAATCTGAATCTGAACCAGAATCTGAATCTGAACCTGAATCTGAATCTGAACCAGAATCTGAATCTGAACCTGAATCTGAATCTGAACCAGAATCTGAATCTGAACCAGAATCTGAATCTGAACCTGAACCTGAATCTGAACCAGAATCTGAATCTGAACCTGAATCTGAATCTGAACCAGAATCTGAATCTGAACCAGAATCTGAATCTGAACCAGAATCTGAATCTGAACCAGAATCTGAATCTGAACCTGAATCTGAATCTGAACCAGAATCTGAATCTGAACCAGAATCTGAATCTGAACCTGAATCTGAATCTGAACCAGAATCTGAATCTGAACCTGAATCTGAATCTGAACCGGAATCTGAATCTGAACGAGAACCAGAATCTGAACCTGAACCTGAAACTGAACCTGAACCTGAATCTGAACCAGAATCTGAATCTGAACCTGAATCTGAATCTGAACCAGAATCTGAATCTGAACCTGAATCTGAACCTGAACCGGAATCTGAATCTGAACCAGAACCAGAATCTGAACCTGAACCTGAAACTGAACCTGAACCTGAATCTGAACCAGAATCTGAATCTGAACCAGAATTTGAATCTGAACCTGAATCTGAATCTGAACCAGAATTTGAATGTGAATCTGAATATAAACCTGAGTGTGAACCGGAATCTGAATCTGAATCTGAATCTGAACCTATATCCGAACCGGAAACTAAATCTGAACTAGAATAGTCACAGGAACTCCAACAGAATCCCAATTCGAGTCCCAATCCAATCTGCCAGCGAATATCAACACCGATTTTTCATTCCGCATTCTTAGAACTGCGTATTGAAGCAAGCCTTCTTGTGCGCAGGAACAATTTGTTTCAAATTTCATTTCAGCGGCAAATTTCTCATTGATACACTGCGCTGAATGTTCTCTGATTAAAAAAATTCGATTTCATCCCGATCTGCAAGATTATTTTGGAATTTTGGCTTCGAATTTGCTTTAAGTGGCGTCCGATCGCAGCCGAATCTCTTCAGTCCATAAATTTGAGCCAAAGCTAGGGGCTCCTCGGCCTTCTCATGTTGGGCGTGGGAGGACAGAGAGAAAGAGCTCGGTGGAGACGAGGAAGGGATTGTGGGATTAAGTTAGCCGAATGCAGTGCGGAAAATTGTATTTAAACTTATAACTCTCTTTCTCTATTTCTCTCTGCATTTCCCGCCCACGCAAAGTAGCGCGGTAGTAAAGAATGAGAGAGAAAAGAGCACAAGCTTTCTTAAAGAAAAGCAGTCGTGCATGCACTATTGCTGCTTTTTTACAAAGGAATGCAGCAAAAAATTTGTTTTGAATTTTTTGCCTCAACTCACTCGCTCCTCAAAATGCTGTTCTCACTCGGCAAAAAGTCTGTCTGTCAGTCTGTCTCTGTCTGTCTGTCAGTCTGTCTCTGTCTGTCTGTCTGTCTGTCTGTCTGTCTGTCTGTCTGTCTGTCTGTCTGTCTGTCTGTCTGTCTGTCTGTCTGTCTGTCTGTCTGTCTGTGCCCATCGGTGTTCGATAGTTTCCGAAGACAGTTCTTCGCATTCCCGAACCACTTTCTTTTGATTTGAAACTAAAAGCTGGCTTCCTTAAGAGGTCGGCCTCGAGAGCTTGGAAAGACTTCCCTTGGCTCGCTCTCGCGGAACAGCTAAAAGGGATTACTCCTTCACAAAATCCTGCAGAATTCGAGCCCTTCCCCGCCTCGATTCGCATCATTTGCTTTTCATCCCATCGCTCCGTGTGGCGTCGCAGCCGTCGCAATGCAAAGCGATTTTTTTTCGGGTGGCTTTTTGCCTACAAAAAATTCCTTAAAAGGGATCCAATTTGATTGCTATTTTTGAACCAGAATCCCAAAAATAGTTTGGGACGCAGTTAAACAACAGCAGTGTCAGCGGGTGCGTGTCAGCTCAGCTCACCTTCGGTCACATCGAACGTCTCGGCTTTCAGGCCGCAGGCCGCTGAAGAGGCAGCCGAAGCCGCGGCGGCTTCCTCCTCCTCGCGTAGCTGCCTGGCGAGCTGCCGCAGACTCGACTCGCCGGAAATTCCGCCAGCTTCCCTGGCCTCAACATCGATGCCGACGTCCGCGTATACTGGCTCGTCGGCTGGCAACGGCGGCGTCAGCAGGCGGCCTCCGTGCGCGGCAGCTGCCGACGGCAGCGGCACACCGGCCGTTGCGGACACCGAAATTGAGGCTGCAGTCGTGCCAACCGTGCCCAAGCCTGGCAGGGGGTGCAGCGGCTGCTCCACAGGATGAAGCTGCTCAGTCTCGTCCAGCACCTGCTGGGTGAGCTGCTCCAGCTGCTGCTCAGTCAGCTCGCCCCAGCGCTCATCTTCCATGAGAAACCAATTGGTGAGATCTAAAGCCTCCAGACAGGCCGTGTTGGTACTCGCAGGATAATAATTGAGATCGAAATAGCCGTGCGCCTCTGAGCTCCGAGCACTTTTATGAATGATTGCGGCCACAGCCAAATATGGCTTGCGCTGGGGTGGCTGCTCAACGCGCCATTCTTACACTGTCGCCCTCGCCCTCGCCTCCAGCAGCGCGCTATTTAGTAGGCGGTTTCCCTCCGTTTCCCCCCGTTTCTGCTGCACCCTCCCCAGCCGATCCGCGAGCACTCTCAGTGGAAACGTGGGGAGGCTTGGCGAACCCCCCCCCCTCACCACCCGGCCCCGCCATCCGCAGGGCAGCAACTGCAGGGAAATCGTCCAATCAGCCAGGCTAAATCAGGGCGACATTCCTCGCCGACAAGCCCGACCAGACCTATAAATAGAATCTCATGGGCGCTCAGTTGGAAGCTCAATTTAAATTGGATTATAATGGGATAATTAATTTGGCTCCAAAATAAAAATACGCAAATGGAAGAGGCCAAATTAATTTTTTAATTGCATAATTACTTTCATTTCTACGTTATAGTTAACAAAAAGTAATGCACTCTAGGTTCGTTTTTCTAGTCTAAATTTAAAATTCCACAAATTTTGACGAGGAATCATGACAGACTTACACAATTTTATGGAAAAAATTAAGGGATCGACAGTACTGTATTAACTGAGGCCCATCAGTTAAGCGAGACAGACAGGTGTTTCTAAGAAAAGGTACAGGGAGACGGGAATAACTGTCACGGCTTGGATGAGAGTGGAAGTCAGAACTAATCGCTCTTCCAGTGTGCAGCGGTTGTTAAAGTGCGGCCCACATTTTTAGGGGACTGGCAGTGGGTGAGTGCCCGCGCCCGGTCACGCAGAGTCAATGCTGCATTGCGTGGGCGGGGCTCCCCGGCCTCCCACCTCCCCCAAATCTGTCTGCTGCGCGTGGGATCTGAGCGCTCCCGTTTGTTGCCAATTGATTTTTGGCCAGCTACTAGTAAATTGTATTTTATTGCGTAGTTTTATGGGATAAATTTATAGGTTGATCCATTCTCATCTCCATTCTCTTGGTGTTCTCCATGTCTACTTGGTGAACTTCCCTCCTAGTTTAACTATTTTCTTTCAACAAATTAGGATCTAAAATTTTAATTTAGAAATGCCTAGTTTCTGAAATAAAACTACGTTTTTCTACTCAAATTTACTCCACTGCCACTGCTCCTGAGTCAGCAGGTTCGAATGTCTGTTTCTGCTTAATCTAAAAAAAGAGCCACACAACTCATAATGCTCATTACAAGCTTCGACAGAAAAGAATCCCAGTTGAGGACTTTTTGCCCGAATTGATCAGTAAATCAGTAAAATTGGATAGTGTGGTGCCGAAGCAACAAACTGTCTATGCTCTAACCCTCTATGACATTAGCGTAGTCTGTCTGTCCCTTTCTTTTGCGCGGCATGCGTTTTATGGTGAAGTAAAAAGAGGAACCCCTCTTGAGCGCGAACTTCGAATCTTTAATAAACGAGTAGATAACTCTTCTTGCGTTACGAGAGACACGACAATGGCGTCGCAAGCAAGTGACTTGCCACTCAACGATCCGGCCATGACTGAGGCGTGGCTCCGAAGTTTCGCGGCACTCAGTCGCAACAAAAAACTGAAGGACTCCGATGAAGAACGCCAGATCACCGACCTCTTCCTGTCCAGAGCTGGAGTTGATGCGGTCCGCAGAGTCTCGGTGATGGCGCAGCCCAATGAGCTGGAGAAGATGGACTTTGCAGATATCAGCGCGCTGAACCTGGAGAAGGTGGCGCCGAAGAAGAAGCTGATCATCGCTGAGCGTTCCAAGTTCATGGCTCTGCGGCAAGAGTCCGGCGAATCGATTCAGCTGTTCGCTCAGCGCCTCCGGGATGCCGCCCGGTACTGCGAGTTCAGCAAGCTGAATGCCGAGGACTGCCATCAGACCGCAGAGGACGAGCTCATCCAGACGATGCTGATCAGCGGTCTGCAGAATGGGCAGCACCGGGCCAAGACTCTCGAGTTCATCCAGAGCGCCTCGGCAGCTGTGAATCTGGATGACTGCGTCGGCTACGTTCAGCAGCTGGAGCTCATTCAGCAGTACAGCAGCTCTGAGCAGCTCAAGCAGACTGCAGCCGGCAACTCAGCCGAACAGCCAGCCGCAGCAGCCATTGCCAGTGTGGACAAGAACCGGAGTGCCGACAAGCAGTGTAGGTTCTGCGGCCAAAGGCATCAGAGCGGCCGATGCCCAGCCTGGGGCAAGACCTGTGCAAAATGCGGACGCCGCAACCACTTTGCCGCAGTGTGCAGAAGCAGCTCCCAAAGCAAGGCGGCACACAAACTCGAGGCCGAGGAACCGGAAGGCGACCCAGTCTTCACTGTCAGCAGCACGAACAAAGTAAAGGCGAGCAGTATCAAGAATGTGAAGCTCGACGGAAAGCTGCTGGCGATGCAGCTGGATTCCGGGTCCGACACCAGCATCATCCCCAAGAACTTCTGGAAAGCCTTGGGAGAACCTCGGCTGAAGCGGTGTCCCAGGCAGCTTCGCCAGTTCGACGGCTCCGTCATCAAGACCCTGGGCTGCTTCAACTCTGTGGTGGAGCTCAGCAACAGAGTTGCCTGCGTTGAGTTCACTGTGACAGCGTGCGAGAAGAATCATGGACTACTGGGTACCGACGCCTTAGACTTCAAGCTGGAGGGAGTCTCCATCAGCCATACAGAGACTGCCCCGTCGCTGGGCAAGCTGCGGGGCTTCAAAGCCCGGATCTTACTGAAGGGGAATGCGCAGCCGAGCTATTTTGAGGCGCGTCAGGTGCCGATCCACATGAAGCCGCTGGTGATTGAGAAGCTGCGGAAGATGGTGCAGAGTGGGATTCTGGAGCCCGTGCCGTCCGGCGGCAGCCGCTGGGCGTCGCCGATCGTCGTGGTGCGAAAGCCGAACGGCGACCTCCGCATCTGCTCGGACTACAAGGTGGGTGTCAACCCGAAGATCTGTGCCGACTCCTACCCACTGCCCAACATCGAGTCCGCCTTCTGCGCCCTGGCCGGCATGACCCACTTCGCCACCGTCGACTTGACGAATGCCTACAACCAGATCGAGCTGGACGACAGCGCCAGAGAGGTGCTCACCATCAACACGCCGATTGGCCTGCTGCGGTGGACGCGGATGCCCTACGGAGTCAAGACGGCCAGCGCCCAGTTCCAGGCAGCCATGGAGGCCACCATCGGCGACGCGGTCTCCAACATGGTGATCTACCAGGACGACATCTGCGTGGGCGCTCCGTCGGAAGCCGAGCTGGACGAGATCCGCCGGGACACGGAAAGCGACCCGGTGCTCACCAAGATCAAGCGGCGGATCCAACGGAACGTATGGTCCAACTGTTCGGCTGCGGAGCGACCGTACAAGGCGGTGAGACATCAGCTGACGATTGAGAACGGCATCGTATGCCTCGGCGACTTGCTGGTTCCGCCAGCCACTGTCCGCAGCAAGATCCTGCAGGCGGCTCATGGGGTAACTCACAGCGGAGCTCTGGCAACCCGGAACCGACTCAAACGTGAGGCGTGGTGGCCAGGTTATTGCGACGATGTTGAGAGGTACGTGAAGCAGTGCTCGACCTGTACTAGCATTCGGCCGCAGCCAGCCCGCACTCTGCACACCTGGCCTGCTGAGCAGACTCCTTGGAAGCGGGTGCACATGGACCATGCGCACGTGCCCGGGGTCGGCCTGATCCTGGTGCTGGTTGACGCTTTCTCTGGCTGGCCAGAAGCTGTGCATGTGGCCGACAAGAGCGCAAGAACGGTGATCCGGGTGCTGCGGGCGATCTTCTCTAGGCAAGGCGTGCCGCAGACGCTGGTGTCTGACAATGCGCCGGAATTTCATGACCAGGAGCTCCACGGTTGGCTCAAGCGGATCGGCTGCACCCAGCTATTCACACCGCCGTACCATCCGCAGTCCAACGGCTGTGCGGAACGGATGGTGCAGACCGTCAAGCGAGGACTCAAGGCATTCGCGGCTCATCAAGGATCATTTGAAGCGTATTTAGCCAAGCTGCTGCTGAACTACAGAGCGACTCCACGGAGCGACGGCCGGGGCAGCCCCTCGGCGCTGATGGGTCGTCAGCTGAGGAGCCCGCTGACGCTGACTTTTGAGACGGATGCTCCGGTCGCCTACCAGGCTCGTCAAGGCGCCCCAAAGGAGCTCGCCCGGTTCGTGGTGCAGGCCGGCCACAACACGGCGATCATCACCCGGACCGAGGCGGACCGGCCCGTCTTGGCGCACCGGGATCAGTTGCGGCTTCTGACAGCCGCGGCCGGGGCCGAGGCTGACGACGGTGGCCCGGAGTCTGAGTTTCTGGAGACACCGACAAGCGACCCAGCCGAGCCAACAGCCGAGGAACGACCTCAAGTGGCTCGACCTGAGGTGACTGACCCGCAGCCAAGAAGAAGCGAGAGGAACAACAAGGGTGTCCCTCCTGATCGCCTGTCCGCTCGTTGGTGACGGGGGGATGTGGTGCCGAAGCAACAAACTGTCTATGCTCTAACCCTCTATGACATTAGCGTAGTCTGTCTGTCCCTTTCTTTTGCGCGGCATGCGTTTTATGGTGAAGTAAAAAGAGGAACCCCTCTTGAGCGCGAACTTCGAATCTTTAATAAACGAGTAGATAACTCTTCTTGCGTTACGAGAGACACGACAGATAGCTTTGATGACGCAATCCATAGAGTAAGTCTTAGAGAACGGACCAAGGTTAATGCGCCAGGGGGCATGAGTGAGGGCGCAGGGATCACGTGACCTGGACAGATAGTTGCTGATAGCTGAGCTGTTGACGCCTCCTGTTAAAATCAAATGGCTGATGGGATGTAGGCAAAACAAGCCGCTCATATTTCCGGGGCAATGACGCGATTCGTGTCTGAGCTAGCCCCCCCGACCGGAAGTGACCTAAACGCGATTCACGTGATTGCCTTCATGGTCTCTCCTGCGCAGTAAGTGGAGGATTTATCGGAAGGTTGGTGTTCTCCAAAGAAATGAGACGGTTGTTTTTAGATTTCGCTACTTTTAAGAAATCTAATTGAAATCTAAATTGAAGCTTTATTTTAATTGCTTTAATTGATTTTAATTTGATTTTAGTTTCAAAATTTGTGTCACAATTGTTACAAACAGCCCAAGCTGACCAAACTATGTAGTACTTTATGCCTACCAGCTCTCACATAAGGTTGCCGTTGTGAATGGGTCCGTGCCATAGACAGCTCTCACAGAGGGAAATAGCCGCTATGAATGGGTCCGTGCCATAGACAGCTCACACAGAGGGAAATAACCGTTGTGAATAGGTCCGTGCCATAGACAGCTCACACAGAGGGAAATAGCCGTTGTGAATGGGTCCGTGCCATAGACAGCTCTCACAGAGGGAAATAGCCGTTGTGAATGGGTGGTCCGTGCCATAGACAGCTCTCACAGAGGGAAATAACCGCTGTGAATGCGTCCGTGCCATAGACAGCTCTCACAGAGGGAAATAACCGCTGTGAATGCGTCCGTGCCATAGACAGCTCTCACAGAGGGAAATAGCCGTTGTGAATGGGTCCGTGCCATAGACAGCTCTCACAGAGGGAAATAGCCGCTGTGAATGGGTCCGTGCCATAGACAGCTCTCACAGAGGGAAATAACCGCTGTGAATGGGTCCGTGCCATAGACAGCTCTCACAGAGGGAAATAACCGCTGTGAATGGGTCCGTGCCATAGACAGCTCTCACAGAGGGAAATAACCGCTGTGAATGGGTCCGTGCCATAGACAGCTCTCACAGAGGGAAATAACCGCTGTGAATGGGTCCGTGCCATAGACAGCTCTCACAGAGGGAAATAACCGCTGTGAATGCGTCCGTGCCATAGACAGCTCTCACAGAGGGAAATAACCGCTGTGAATGGGTCCGTGCCATAGACAGCTCTCACAGAGGGAAATAACCGCTGTGAATGGGTCCGTGCCATAGACAGCTCTCACAGAGGGAAATAACCGCTGTGAATGGGTCCGTGCCATAGACAGCTCTCACAGAGGGAAATAACCGCTGTGAATGGGTCCGTGCCATAGACAGCTCTCACAGAGGGAAATAACCGCTGTGAATGGGTCCGTGCCATAGACAGCTCTCACAGAGGGAAATAACCGCTGTGAATGCGTCCGTGCCATAGACAGCTCTCACAGAGGGAAATAACCGCTGTGAATGGGTCCGTGCCATAGACAGCTCTCACAGAGGGAAATAACCGCTGTGAATGGGTCCGTGCCATAGACAGCTCTCACAGAGGGAAATAACCGCTGTGAATGGGTCCGTGCCATAGACAGCTCTCACAGAGGGAAATAACCGCTGTGAATGGGTCCGTGCCATAGACAGCTCTCACAGAGGGAAATAACCGCTGTGAATGGGTCCGTGCGATAGACAGCTCTCACAGAGGGAAATAACCGCTGTGAATGGGTCCGTGCCATAGACAGCTCTCACAGAGGGAAATAACCGCTGTGAATGCGTCCGTCCCAAAAATAGACAGCTCCCGCCGAATAAAATAGCAGTTTTTGATGGCTCCACGAGTCGTTGCATTAAAGTACGTTCGTATAAGGGTAGTGTGTAATATGGGAACGTTGTAAAGGTTGATCTATAAATTTAAAAGGTTTTTTGGCTCATTGTTTTTTATAATTAACGTGTAGCTGTGAAGGGAAGTCAATAGGCCTCCATCTTTGGTAGATTTTAATTACTATCTCACCGTTGTATATTTTCCCTTTGACAGTTACAACAACATTAGTTACCCGTTAGGGCAAGAAATATGGGCTACTTATATTGTTTTTTTATGCTGCAATAAGTGCCGATAACAAAATTTCACAAAAAGAATTTCGTTCAAGATTACTTGGCCTCAAATGAACCTGTCGAATAACAGATGTTTACGAGCACAGGAAACAACCCACTTACTACAAAGGGCGGGGTGACGACCGCTTCGGGTGGGAGGTATCGGCATTCGCCCCACCCCTGTTTGCTATTTCTACCCGCATGGCATTGAGGCCCCTTGCACGCCCACGGTCCAATCCCAGCCAATTCCTTGTTTGGAAATCCCAAATCTGTGGGAGGTTGGCGCCAGTGTTAATTGAGACTCGTCGGAGTGCTAGGAATAATTGAAAACCCGCATCAACCTGTACGTCATTGATATTTATCTATCTATCTATCTATCTATCTATCTATCTATCTATCTATCTATCTATCTATCTATCTATCTATCTATCTATCTATCTATCTATCTATCTATCTATCTATCTATCTATCTATCTATCTATCTATCTATCTATCTATCTATCTATCTATCTATCTATCTATCTATCTATCTATCTATCTATCTATCTATCTATCTATCTATCTATCTATCTATCTATCTATCTATCTATCTATCTATCTATCTATCTATCTATCTATCTATCTATCTATCTATCTATCTATCTATCTATCTATCTATCTATCTATCTATCTATCTATATATCTATCTATCTATCTATCTATCTATCTATCTATCTATCTATCTATCTATCTATCTATCTATCTATCTATCTATCTATCTATCTATCTATCTATCTATCTATCTATCTATCTATCTATCTATCTATCTATCTATCTATCTATATATCTATCTATCTATCTATCTATCTATCTATCTATCTATCTATCTATCTATCTATCTATCTATCTATCTATCTATCTATCTATCTATCTATCTATCTATCTATCTATCTATCTATCTATCTATCTATCTATCTATCTATCTATCTATCTATCTATCTATCTATCTATCTATCTATCTATCTATCTATCTATCTATCTATCTATCTATCTATCTATCTATCTATCTATCTATCTATCTATCTATCTATCTATCTATCTATCTATCTATCTATCTATCTATCTATCTATCTATCTATCTATCTATCTATCTATCTATCTATCTATCTATCTATCTATCTATCTATCTATCTATCTATCTATCTATCTATCTATCTATCTATCTATCTATCTATCTATCTATCTATCTATCTATCTATCTATCTATCTATCTATCTATCTATCTATCTATCTATCTATCTATCTATCTATCTATCTATCTATCTATCTATCTATCTATCTATCTATCTATCTATCTATCTATCTATCTATCTATCTATCTATCTATCTATCTATCTATCTATCTATCTATCTATCTATCTATCTATCTATCTATCTATCTATCTATCTATCTATCTATCTATCTATCTATCTATCTATCTATCTATCTATCTATCTATCTATCTATCTATCTATCTATCTATCTATCTATCTATCTATCTATCTATCTATCTATCTATCTATCTATCTATCTATCTATCTATCTATCTATCTATCTATCTATCTATCTATCTATCTATCTATCTATCTATCTATCTATCTATCTATCTATCTATCTATCTATCTATCTATCTATCTATCTATCTATCTATCTATCTATCTATCTATCTATCTATCTATCTATCTATCTATCTATCTATCTATCTATCTATCTATCTATCTATCTATCTATCTATCTATCTATCTATCTATCTATCTATCTATCTATCTATCTATCTATCTATCTATCTATCTATCTATCTATCTATCTATCTATCTATCTATCTATCTATCTATCTATCTATCTATCTATCTATCTATCTATCTATCTATCTATCTATCTATCTATCTATCTATCTATCTATCTATCTATCTATCTATCTATCTATCTATCTATCTATCTATCTATCTATCTATCTATCTATCTATCTATCTATCTATCTATCTATCTATCTATCTATCTATCTATCTATCTATCTATCTATCTATCTATCTATCTATCTATCTATCTATCTATCTATCTATCTATCTATCTATCTATCTATCTATCTATCTATCTATCTATCTATCTATCTATCTATCTATCTATCTATCTATCTATCTATCGGTACCCGATCTCAGCTGGGTGGACTGAAGCAATGCGGGATTAAGTGCCTTGCTCAAAAACCCTAATTGTCTCCTTTAACTTTAACTCGAACCCACCAACTTCCTGGAACCTGACAGTTCCTTGCGACTTACTGACCAGCTCACCCAGCCTACCTGACTTCAGCGAAAACAGCAACAGCAACTTCCGTCAGCACTGAACCCAAGAGATGAGCACTGAAGACGCTTGAAAAAGCCATGCGCAGACCGACCTATGTTCTGTCTGGCGTATCTGCGACAGCATCCGACGTACATGTACACGTAGCTTCTGCATCGCCAGGGCCCCACCGTGTGACACCATAGCTGATGCTAGTTCAGCTCTAATCTGACATCCCCGCTGCTGACCCCAACAACAAAATTGATACTGTCCTAGCTGCAATTGAAAATCTCTGCCCTGATGCCCTGATCTTGACACGGATGGTTCCGTTTTGATGAGGCATTGAAAGCTGCGGCTCCACCTGTATTTTGCTCGATTGTCACAACTCAACCATTATCCGCCTTGGGCGAGCAGCAGCCGGACGCTGGAGCAACTCCTACGAAGCCGCAATCATTGCCATCAAGATGGCCGTGACTGATATCGCAGCAGCTGGTTGTACTAGTCCGCTGTGGAGCTGCGGGATCAGCCTCCGACACCTGGCAGCAGATGCGTCCAGGAGGCGGCAGTTGGGCAGGTCCACGAGCAGACCGTGGTAACGCACGAGGTCGGCGCAATGACCACTAAAGTTGTCCTTGGGTCGGCGCCGATCAGCGACAGCGACACCTCGGTGAGGATAAACAGCCAGGTGTAAATAGTAACAATAATATTGATAGGATGGCTTTCTAAGCGTCATTGCCCAACAACCACAACCAGCGAGGGGGCATTACGAGTACTGCCCATTTCGCTCTCCTGAAGCGCGTGCAGACATAAACTTACACACGGTGCGCAACGGTACATTCAATGCAGAGACTGTCCAGTATTGCACCCAATAACGCACTCACACAGGATGTACTAGCGTATAAATTGCACGACTGTGACCCAGAGCCGATCGACCTATTCCGTGCTCAAGGATAGGTCGATGCTTCAACCTCGGCGCCTGTGTCGACCAGGATCCGCCGCGGCCAGCGGACACATCCCGGATGAGCAGTGTCGGTTGGCCTTGGCAGTGACCCGTTTCCCGAATGCCGGCAAGGGCAACTGGTATCGCTTGGCCTTGAGGCCTGATGGCCTTGAAACAGCTGAGACCGTCTGCCGCCACAGACCGGGCGCAAACCCCACCAACCAGCGCCCACAACAATTCTGACGCCGACATAGACAGAATCTACGTCATCCGCCGCCATCGGGGAGGTCACGCCCCGAGTTCCAATGCTTGAGTATCCGTCCCTGGTCCTCTAAGAAGCTTGATTTAATATTAATGTGCCTAATACAAGACAGCCTAATCCACGCCGGCTTCAAGCGCCTCTCTCGTATCAAGCGAGATCCGTAATTAAAAAAGAAACTCACGCTAGTTCCAAACTATTATTATCATCTCCGTTAATTCAGTGGTAATGGCTTGACCACGCTTCTTAAAGTAGGCCTTAAAGCATTTGAGTGCCAAAATTTATTAAAATCGCGCGCTCATCAAGAGTCCAGACAAATTAGCTAATTAATTAAACGAGTGTTTACCGATCACCAAGCATCCATTCTTCGAGTTTAATCCCCAAAGACCGCTCAGCTACCGCCCAGCTACCCCTACACCTACCCTAATTTGCTTTTTGCCGAAACAAACTTACATGCATTCTCAGTTTCGCTTCCGGCAACTCATTTTCCAAAAAAAATTTGCCGAAATCAACGTAACCAAGCAACAGTTTTGTTTAGGTCAACACCAACTTACCGATGTTGAATAGAAAGATAACTGGCATGTGGGTAACAAGCGTGGCTGATTGGGGGCTGACTTAATACCTAATGCCATCTGCGGAATCAAAAATCTGCAAAAGGGAGTAAACTTTCAGTCTTTTCATTTCATTAAGTCGTTAGGTAGCCAATATTTTCGTTTTCTTAAGCGTGAATCCAAAATAAGTCCAGAAAAATAATAAAGCGTGTCCTGAGCGTTCATCCAACATTCATCCAACAATTTATCTGTTATAAAGACGTGATAAAAGAAAAAAGTATTTATTTTATTTTTATTTTAATAGTTTGGTTTCAGCGAAATATTCAAGTTTCTTCAGCTGCGTAGTGCGATTCCACTTATCGACGTCTGATTTCCTAATCATATATGCTGTTTTCAAGGACATCTTAACTACTTAAGATGTCCTTGGCTGTTTTTTCATAAATGCTATGTCAATTGTTTTTTCTATCTCTAGTTTTATAATTTGTTGCTGCTATTTTTACTTCCCGTGGTGGCTATTCTATATGTAACAGACTCTTACCGTATCGTGCGCATGCACTTGATTAATAGTACAATGCGGCACCTTGCATGGTTGGTTTTTCTCTCGTTTTCGTCTACACCAACCCTGCACGGCATAAGTCTTTCCAGAAACTTCCATCGCTTCTGATTGGCTGCAATGTACGTGCCGTTGATTATTTTCACTTTGCGTAGTTAACGACATCGTGCGCTTTAGCCGTTTACCCTCATCAGCGTCACTTAAGCAGCTGTCTGGAATGCCCCAACCCCCAAGTTGCTACTCTATAAAATAAGGCAAATTTTTCCCGCAAATAAATCAAGTTGTCTCCGACTACTAGGAGTCTCTAGTCTTCGGCCTCCAGTAAATTCAAATATCAGCGAACGCAGCTACATATACATTAAATAATAGATTGACAGTGTCACCGAAATTAATGTTCCGTTTTTAGTTAGCACAACGCTTGCACTCATCGATGCCTTTTGAACAGCTATATTATTTCTATTAGTTCGCTTCCAATTTTTAAGGTTTTAACACTGTAAAAATATTTGTATTGTGAAGACATTTTCATAAAATTTTTCGTCCGAAATGCGTGTCTTTTGTTTCCATATTAACAAAATAGCACCAGGTGTGAGGTGACGGGTGCTGGTCACTTTGTCTTCACTTATCGACGTTATTTATTAGTGTAAAACTGGTGTCGATGAGTAGTAATTGAAAAAGTGCATTTGTTCCTGTGTCTTTGAGCCAAGGACAACTTAAGTACTACTTAAGTTGTCCTTGCTTTGAGCCTCTTCATTCTTCATTTTACAAAGTATAACTTTTCAGCGGCGAATAGGCTGCAGTTTTGGATTCAGTTTATTTGTTTTCAAAAAATAAAATGTACTTATAGTTAACGTAAATTTTTACAATAGAATTAAGATGCAGGACAATGAAAAAAATAGTGTAATTTTTGTTAAACTCTTATATTTCTTGTAAAGTTCTGATTCTGGAATCGCTTCGTGAAGAGGCTCTTTATTGAGCTTAAAACTACAGAAATGTTTTCCAATAAATTACCATGCAAAAAATATTTTGCCTGGGAAGAATAGGCCTATCTTTAATAATTTTTGGGTTAACCCCTTAATTTATAATCCTGGAAAAAAAATTCCAGTAATTCGTGATCAAAACTGATTTAGTAATTAACAATTGTATAAACTGCTTTATTCATTTGCTTGTTTTGTTGTCATAAGCCATAGGACTAATCATCATGCCATTGGTGTCATGTAGAATATTGCGCAATTATTATATCATTCTTATGCTAATTTATATTGTCAACTTTACTAGTCTAATTGATAGGTATAGAAGTCAGATCAGTTAATATTTGAGTAAGATAAGCTAAGCTAGACAATCTTCTACCCCAATATTGTGCCATCTCCAGATATTTGCCTAGCACTGAAACTAATAAAGATGGAACTTATAAGGAAATGGTCATATACCAATCAAAGGTCACTATGTGGCCCTACTCAATTGGCACTGAGGCCAGAATGCCTCTGTGCAAAAAGAAAATAGTAAATATGATTTTTGGCATTCCTTTGGTTCAGTCCATTCACAATCATTCCAGAAGGTCACAATTACCATTAAAAGAATGTTGCAATTACCATTAAAATGAATGAAAACTCTAAAGCACCAGTTGATATTTCCAGACCAATCAAGCCAAGTAGTCAAGCTTAGTGGAATGGCAATCTAAACAAGTTTAATTTCTTCAAAAAGATACAAAGTTTTGATGGCTGGATAGACAATTAATAACACTTAGATAAGTAGACAACTATCTGACACTAGAAGCTATGCCACTCCTATATATCACCTTTGGTATATGATCATTTGCATGTCCCTGTCCCCCTTAAATGATTGCAAACCAAAGCTAGGAAGATAAATGACAAGAAATTTTCATACTTGGAATTTAGTAAGCAACTAAAAAAGGTTACCTAGCTTTGGTTCGCAATTATTTAAGGGGGATAAAGACATGCAAGTGATCATATACTAAAGGTGATATATAGGAATGGATTTTAATATAATCTTAAGTTAAACAAGTATTCATATTTGATAGGTATTTGTATCTTATGTCATCAAACATGGTATTACCCAAGGCACTGCTACACCTCTTTCACCTTTGCTTCTCAATTATTAATATACAGTGACTACTTAAATGATTGTGAACTAAAGCTAGGTATGTTAAAATTCTCTTAATACAACACATCACAACTATGCCCAGCTTTGGTTTATGATCATTCTAATAAGGATAGCTATTTGCCAATGATTGCATACCAAAGTGGATACAGATATCATTTCACTTTTGATTAATGCCTAGCAGGTAGCCTGTTGCTAAACTAACCATGTCCTTTGGTACTAAATTGGCATAGAGACATAGGTGATTGTAAACCAAAATGCAGAAGTCAAATTGATCGTGAACTGAAGGATTGCCAATTTTCCTATATGAGAATGCAGGAAATACAACAATATATGCACAACTCGGAAATTTTGGTCAGATGCTGCAACTTAGTTGAAAAAAGTTCGCAACTTACTTGGGATCAAAGTCTGAAGGACAAAAAAAGGTCCCGCAATCCATATCTTACCTATAACTTGCCTACTTGCTACATTGTTTTACTATTCTCTTCCAAATTTGACACTTCTACTGCCCATCGTATAACTTACCCCCTCCATTTTGCAACTTACCCCCTAAATTTTTACCAATTTTGTGACTTACCCCCTCCATTTTGCAACTTTCATTGGTGATTTTGCAACTTACCTTGGTCAGCCACCAAATCAATTGGCCAGATCAGCCGACTGTTGCACATGTATGAATACAACTGGGGGTTCTAACTTTAAAAGCAGATTTCTGGAGGCCACTTCAATCAATCAAGCAAAAAGTTTTGATGTGAGCTGTAGGGATGTTAAATAATGCATATGTAAAATTTTAAGTTCATAGCTTTAGATTAAGATCCTGTTTTACAAACTGTTGAAAAAAACTCAGCTTTCACTTGTACTCCTAAGCTCTTAGCACTATTTTTATTAATTACTAAAATTAGCTCTTAGTACAATATCTAAATATAAAATTTTGATTTATCCTTCTAGTATTATGAGTATAACTTTATTATATTTGATAAATATTGTTTCTATGCATGGCTTTTATTTATCAAATACCCTACAAATAACAAAATCTTTAAATACTATGCCAATATAACTTTTTACTACTTAAATTTACATCCTTTATTATTTTTCAAGGCTCATGCCCATATCTTTAATAGTTTTTTATAGTTCAATTCACTTGTATTTGAATTAAAGAAAGGGAAAGGGATTAGTATTCAGTGGCAGCAGAACAGATTTTTCATGGAGAGGCACAAGGGTTACAGTCATAATTTCTTTTGGAGTTGAGTTGCCTATGACAAAGTTCAGTATCCATGACACTAGTATATACGTACATATCTTGAAACTTACTATGTAGTTTTTATTTCAACTTTAAACTGGGTAAATAAATACCAGATTAAAAAACACAAAAGTTGCATTGATTTCCTATTTTACATAACATATATTTTATGTCATATACAGGTTTTTGGTGCTCAATAGTTTAACCAATCTTTTTTTACAAAAAAATGAGCTAAAAGGTATGCCTTCATATTGATAGCATCAAAGGTGAAAATTCTAATTGTTTCGTGTTGCTTTCAGCTGCTAAGCCTGTAGGATGACAGCACCAATTGAGGAACGCAACCAGGATGCCACTGTCTATGTTGGCGGACTAGACGAAAAGGTCACAGAGGCCATAGTCTGGGAGCTGTTTCTGCAGGCCGGGCCAGTTGTAAACGTGCACATGCCCAAAGATCGAATCACAGGCCAGCACCAGGGCTATGGCTTTGTAGAATTTCAGGTAACCTGCTCGGTTCCTTTCTAATGATTAACTTAAACCCAAAAACGGCACTATACTACTCAGCTTTTTTATAAGAAAATGCAGACTGTCGCTTTTGACAATCTTATGGCCTTCAGCCACCCCAATAGCTCTGAGACCATTTTGTAACCTCTCCCCAACCCTTCAGCCACCCAACTCTCAGACGCATTCAGCCACCAACTTCCAATACTCATTCAGCCACCCCACTCCCAGACCCTTCATCAGCCGCCCAGATCCCAGACCCTTCATCAGCCGCCCAGATCCCAGACCCTTCATCAGCCGCCCAGATCCCAGACCCTTCATCAGCCGCCCAGATCCCAGACCCTTCACCAGCCGCCCAGATCCCAGACCCTTCATCAGCCGCCCAGATCCCAGACCCTTCATCAGCCGCCCAGATCCCAGACCCTTCATCAGCCGCCCAGATCCCAGACCCTTCATCAGCCGCCCAGATCCCAGACCCTTAACCAGGACGTGGCCAATCCCAGTTTCACCTCAGCTCAGCCCGTGCCACCAGTTATCCAACGGACCCCCCCACACTGCTGTTTGCCAGACGGAGGAGGACGCGGACTACGCGATGAAGATCATGAACATGATCAAGCTGTACGGCAAGCCCATGCGGGTCAACAAGGCCTCCGCGCATCAGAAGCAGATGGACATCGGCGCCAACATATTTATTGGCAATCTGGATCCCGAAGTCGACGAGAAGCTTCTATTCGACACATTCTCGGCCTTCGGCGTCATCCTGCAGACCCCGAAGATCATGCGCGACCCGGAGACTGGCAACAGCCGCGGCTTCGCCTTCATCAACTACGCCAGCTTCGACGCCTCCGACGCCGCCATCGAGGCCATGAACGGGCAGTACCTGTGCAACCGGCCAATTCAGATCAGCTACGCCTTCAAGAAGGACAGCAAAGGCGAGCGGCACGGCAGCGCTGCCGAGCGGCTGCTGGCCGCCCAGAATCCGCTGTCTCAGTCCGACAGGCCGCACCAGATGTTTGCCGAGGCGCCGCCGCCGCCAATGTCAATGCCGATGCCGCCTACGACGCCCGGCATGATGTCCGCTCCGCCGCCGCCGCCGCCGCCTCCGTCGATGCCGTATCCGCCGCCGCCGCCGCCTCCTCCTCCGCCTCAGGGCATGCGACTGCCGCCTCCGCCGCCGCCGCCTCCTAGTCCGCACTTTGGCGAAGGGATGCGAGGCGGGCCGCCGCCCCGGCCGCCGATGGGCATGTGGCCGCCGCCGCCGCACCATCACCATGGCTACAGGATGGGCATGGGCGGCCCGCCGCCACCGCCGCCGCCGCCCCCAATGTCGATTGGCGGCGGGATGAGGTACCCGCCAGTCGGAGGCCGCTATCCGCCTCCGCCCCCGCCGCCGCCGCCCATGCGGCCGCCGCCTCCGCCGCCGCCGATGCATCACTAATAAGATTGATTTATTGCTTGTCCGTGTTTTGCATTGTCATCTGTCTCTCTGTCAGGTCAGATAGGATCTTTACGTGCTAATTTGTCTTCTTTACAGTTTCTCTTCCTCTTACCCTAGTGTTCCTCGCCCTTACTCCCTTAACACCTAAGTTTCCCTTACCCCAAAAATCCTGCCTGTTATCTTATCTAGCAACCCTCCCTTCACCCTGTATTCCCTTGTTTTTATCTTCATTCATCTCTCTGTCCCCTCTACTAATTCTTAAAACTCTTCTCTGTTTAAAGGTGTTAATTTGATAGGCATTTTGTGCAGTCCAAATTTACGAGCGAAGCTTGTCTCAATTGTTTTCAGTGTTAATGCACTATTCAAATTCGGCCCGTGGCTTAGTTGTCATTTGTCTAGTAGAATTATTGCTCGTATTTCACTTGCTTGCTGTTTTAACTATGCTATGATTAATAATAATGGTTTTCACTGAACGGCCATTCGGTGAGTTTTAGGCAGCGCATTTTCTCTGTCTTGTGTGCCCTGCTCTGCTGCTGGGCTTTTTCTGTCTTTTTTCAAGTATAATTTTCCCACTACATTCACTTAGCGACTCCCTTCACCTAGGCCCGCCTTACCTAGACTTTACCTTCACTAAGCCCCTCCCTACGTGACTATTCCCTACAATAGAACCTTCCTTCACTTAATCACTCCCTGCATAGACCCTCTGTTCACTCATCCCTCCCTGCATAGACCCTCTGTTCACTCACCCCCCTGCATAGACCATCTGTTCACTCACCTTTTCCCTTAATAGACCCTCTGTTCACTCACCCCTCCCTGCATAGACCCTCTGTTCACCCACCCCTCCCTGCATAGACCCTCTATTCACTCACTCCCCTCCTTGCATAGACCCTCTGTTCGTTCACCCCTCCCTGCATAGAGCATCTGTTCACTCACCCCTCCCTTAATAGACCCTCTGTTCACTCACCCCTCCCTGCATAGACCCTCTGTTTACCCACCCCTCCCTGCATAGACCCTCTATTCACTCACTCCCCTCCCTGCATAGACCCTCTGTTCACCCACCTTTTCCCTTAATAGACCCTCTGTTCACCCACCTTTTCCCTGCATAGACCCTCTGTTCACTCACCCCTGCACATACTCTGGCGTTACTCAGTCCTCCTGCATAGATCGGTGACTCATTGAACCCCTTCAGCCGCCTCCATGATCGACCCCAACGCCGAGAACTACGCCAATGACGCCTCGGTGGAGCAGGCGTGGCTGCAGAAGGCCTGCCGTCACGCGTCCACCCACTGGAATCTGCTCCGCCTGATGTCCGCCGACCCAACCAAGCTCCGCCTGACGCCGCAGGACGACGCCATCTACGCGGAATTCCGCGCCCGCTTCCCGGACCTGGCCGTTGGCCAGCTAGTCGAATCCGAGCTGAAATCTGAGGCCTCCAAAGCGGCCTGGCGCCAGTTCTGCCAGCTATTCGAGGCCACTGTTGGCGAGTACAACTTCGGCACCCTGCTGCGACTCGACTCGGCCGGGGATTACTCCGAGGCCAACACCACGCTGGTGCCGCGCATCCAGTTCCTGGCCGTGGAGGTGGCCAGAAATCGCGAGGGATTCAACCGGGGCCTGGACAGTCTGGTGCCCAGCCAGGACGCCGTCGGCGCCAACGGGGACCAGGCGTGACTGTCGGCTGCTCCGCCTTGTCGCTTGCTGATTAGCCGGACTAGGCGGACCCGGTTGAAACATTTGCGCGCTTTGCGTTCGCCCTACTCATCCTCGCCTCCCCGTCCTGGTGCGCCACTGTCGTGTCCATCTTCCATCTCTGGATCAGCCGGTTTCCCTACTGTTTGTGTAGAATAGAAATTTTCTATCTCCCTTCCTCACCCGGCCCATATGTCAGCGGTACATTTGCTTACTATCTGGCTTAATTGTGTGTGCATTGATCGGCTTCCCTTCTTGCTTTGAGTTGCTTGAGCTGCATTTCTATACTATATTGTTTAGACGGAAGCCAAATTTACTATTTAGTAAAGTTTGCTATTATCTGACATTAGCTAACAAATGCTATCAGCCAGTGTTTGTATGTCGAATATATTTGTGGTGAGCTAGGAGACTTAGCGCCACCTAGATAATTTTTGTTGACTAAAGTTACGCCAAGAGAAAATCTTGCTTAAGCTCTCTTTAATTCGATTTTCTATTGATAATTTTTTTTGGGGGGGGCTCTTTAAGCGTTTCAGAGTATTTGACTGCGCTTCGGTCCTCAATGGAAGGTCAAAGTTAGATGCCAATAGAAAGAATCGATTATTTTAGAATGGTCTATGGCCACAAGAGGTTTTTAAAGTATGATTTTACAACTTACAAGCTATATTCTGTGGTAAAGCTTGCATATTAAAAAACTTTATTCTAGAAAATTGTTTTTTCAAAAATTTTACTATTCAGTTTGCAAATTTTCGCAAACGATGGATTACACAAAAGAGAGCTTCGATGCCAGCCTGCTAGAGACGCCAACTTGGGTGCTGATCGTATTCAGCGCCAGTTTAGTCACTATGACGCTGCACTATTTCTACAACTTTGAATCTGTCCGGCCAGGCCTGTTGGAGCTCCACTGCACCGGCATGGGCGGCGGCGAAGCGTGCCGAGGTCGGGGCGCCACTGCGTTGCACTCTAACCGCGACTATAGGGTTTGAAATGAGATTTTTAAAACAGTTGCAGTTGCATAGATTGTTTTCACTTTTAAGTACTGTTCAGGAAAGCATTTATATACGACGTTGCCTATCTATGTAGAAGGTATTTGTACTCAATTGAACTTTGCCAAAGTGCAATAATTTGGAGTGAATTATTACTTGAAAGAATTTAAATTTGATTAAGCGTTATTCAGTAAAAGCATACCAGCATCGACCCGGCATCGACCCTGCAGTTTTTGTTGCTAAGAGTTCTTACATGTATGATCCGATGAAGGACATCTAAAGTCCTTAGGCTTAGATTCAAACCAATTTATTTGAAAACAAAATTGCTATTTCTGCTTTCAGTTTTCTTACTATGTACAAAATAAACTAAATTACCTATAGCATACATTGATCTGCATAAAATTTGCCAAAATTTAATTCGTTGCACGGGCAACATTTTTGTCAAAATATTTTAACTTACTTATGGCGTACTTTTGAAATTCAGTTATTATTATCGTGACCTCCCATTTATAAATGCAGGTACAAATTAAAAGTGCTGGTCACTGGACGCTTGTAATATTTGAAACCTGCTCAGAAGTAATAATCTAGATTGAGTTAAGAGGTGCACTAAAATTTCACGGGGTATTTTGCATCTGAAAATTGGCAAATATCTACATTCAATGAACCAAATTGACTTTATTTCAATCACAATATTGCATCAACAAATTAGACACCAGATTTGATTTTTTAGCCCGTATCAAGCAAAAAACCTGATCCTGATCACACTTAATCAAAATCTTTAAAGTTTAATTGGGTCAAAATTCAATTTGTTAGCATAGAATCTAATCTGCAGATATAATGGACTTTAATTTCATTTGATTTTTGAAAGCATAGAATCGTAAGCTCAATGGAAATATAATTGTAGAATATTGTTTTAAAAATATTTATTTATAATTTGATTGATAATGATGTTATAATATAAGTTGTAAATAGATATGGTGTTAAGCAGACCTTTTTAAACAAATATATACCCATTGGGAAATCTGCAATTAGCTAGCTATATTATAAATGTAGTAAATTTAAATTTACTACATATTATTTATAGTATAGTGTAGTTATTTGTATAATAACTGATAGGCAAGAATGATCATTATGCCCACCATACATTTTTCCCACTCAAGGCAAACTCAATATTTGTCAATAGGATCAAGTGCCTTGCTTAAAAGCAAAAATGTCTCTTATAGCTACTACAAAATCTTATGACCTAGTATTTGACGGAGGCCCTAGGCCTATCTACTAGGCTATGCCTATAACTCAATTAGGCCAATAAGTTTTTTAGAGTTCTATTTATACTGTATATCCTAAATTGAGAAATTCCTAATCCTAAATTATTTCTTAATCCCAATCTTGTCTAATCTAAATAAAATCATCTTATCTAATCTCTAGCCTTATTATTTGCCAATATACCTTTCTTTTTATTAGCAAGTCAACTATATATAGCTAGCTTAGGAACAAAATTATGTCTTTACCTAGTTTTTTTTTATTCAATATTTTCTTTCTTTGGTCAGTAAGACTTACTAAAGTTTAGATTTATGCATATACTGAAAATTAAAAAAATTCCCCATACACTTCTTTTAGTAATAATTTTAATAATAACAAATTAGTAATTTTTGCAATAATTTATATTTTTCTAGGGCATATATATGATGCTGCACTCTTTGCAAGATTTTTATATTATTTTTAAATATAATTAAAGCCCACTTTAAGTATAGACTTATATAGCTCTACAATGTTTTATAGCTTTGTATCCTTAAATTTTACTGCTAGGCTATTTCACAAATTTGACCACTGTACTGTCAAGGTAATTTTTAATGTATAAATTAAAAGCTAGGTTTAGCCAAAACTAAAAACCTAAGTGCTAAGGCACAGCTAGCAAAATATTACCTTAAACAATAATAAAAATCATGCCATTTATAAGTTTTTTGACTGTAGGTTTGAATTATAAAAGTTAAATAATTTATAGCCACACTATACCAATCAAAACAGTATTATGTAATTCTGTATTTTTATTTGTAATATTCAAATGAAACCCTAATTAACTACATTAGTTGAAAATTTAAGTTAAAACGATTTTTGTTCCATATTTTGTTTCACCAAAAGTAAAATTCTTCTACCATCTGTTATTTCAGAAAATTTGAAAAAAAACTGATTGATGCAATCTGCAACAACTGTCGATGGTAAAGTACATGTTAACTGTTTTACTGGTAAATTGACAAGTTCTAGTGTTAACTTTACAACTCTGTGTGCATATTAGTGTCCGAAACTCTCAGTGCAGCTGATTACAGCGTCACCCTAGACTTTCTGTGTGCTAAGTTTCCTGCCCCATCTGTCTGTCTCATTTTAATTTATTTTCCTCTCCAATCTTGGCTGGTCCTCCCTAGCTCCCTAGCCGAGCAGCTAAGTATCCTTTCTCTATCTCTATCTTGCTCCATCTCTTTCGCCTCAGACAGACTGTGTCCAAAAATTGTATGGCAAAAGTACATATTGTAATATTGAGGGGTATTAACTTGGATAGGAAATATATCTCGCTTGTTGCTGTGTTCTATAAACTGTCCCTGTTTAAGTTTTTTCCTATCACTCGGTGGGGTATGCATCTAGGCCGACGCTATCTATTAGTCTATTGAAAGGCAGACGGCTTATTGAAGCTTCGGGATCAGTTCGTGATGGGAATACGCATGCGTAAATTTGGGATCTGTATTATTCCGATTTATTGCATTTGAAAAGTATGATCTGAGTATCTGGCAAAGCCAAGCCCCCAAAAACGGGAGGCATTTCTAGGGTTTTGTCTGTTAGAAGTTTGTTATTTTCGTGCGAGTTATCCTAGTAGGCCTTTTACTGTTTGCGCGTGCCTAATTTGAATTTTCTTAAGGCGCTTCTCATGCAGCTCCTACTCGTATGCATGGCAACGAGAGGAAGATTCCTTAATCCATCGGAAATTCGGGCATCTCCCTGTATAGACCGTGCCGTATCAAGATGGTTCAAGGCGATTTCAGGATTACTAAATTTATGCCACACAGCTTTTGCTTGCTTCCCCAGGGATTTGCCTGGGATTAATGCCCGTTTTCTAATGCTCCGTTCTCTATCTGACTCAGCATCTTATGTCTACAAGGAAATTAGTCAGGGCAACATTTTCTATTGCTTGTGAAACCCTCATTGCTCTAGTAGAGCTTTTAAGTGCTGCGGCGTAGGGGTTTTATTGAAAGGAGCAGCGGGTAGCGGAGTCCCACTGAAGGAGCAGGGGGTAGCGGAGTCCCCACTGAGGGAGCAGGGGGTAGCGGAGTCCCCACTGAAGGAGCAGGGGGTAGCGGAGTCCCCACTGAAGGAGCAGGGGGTAGCGGAGTCCCCACTGAAGGAGCAGGGGTAGCGGAGTCCCCACTGAGGGAGCAGGGGGTAGCGGAGTCCCCACTGAAGGAGCAGGGGGTAGCGGAGTCCCCACTGAGGGAGCAGGGGGTAGCGAAGTCCCCACTGAAGGAGCAGGGGGTAGCGGAGTCCCACTGAATGACTCTACTTATTGTTACTCGCGCACGCAGACAAGGCGGCTTTGCCCGCCGGCTGGGAGGCACACGAGGACGATGCCGGGCCCTATTACTGGCACGTGCCGTCTGGCACTATCAGACGGGAGCCGCCGGGTCCCGCGGATCAGCCGGCCCGACCAAAAAGCTTCCTTGGATGTTGTGAGTCATCCGGTGTTACGGATTAATAGATGTGTAGGGTTGTAAATGCGCCTTGAGGAAAGTTTTTGCTGCTGCTTGCATGTTCGTTGTTATGGTTTCAATATTCTGCAATCAGCTGTTAAATAAAATGTTACCATGGTTACTCACTTTCGAGCTTTATTTGGCTAAAATTTACCAGCAGTCGACGACTTCAAAGTCTGCGGCATCGGCGGCATTGGGGGCGGCGGCGGCGGCGGTGGCAGCGGCGACTCTTCGTCGACCGTCTCCTCTCCGTCCTCAGCTTCGGCTGGTGCAGCCACTTCTCCGACTGCGAACTCGGCGGCTACCTCAGCGATGACGTCAGCAGCGGCCGGAGCTGGCGTCTCCAACGAGGATTCCCTGCTGTGCGACAGTTTGGAATTCCGGGTGCGCTACCTGGGCTGGCGCTACCTGGACCCGGACGACGTCGCCAGGGCTGAGCGATCCAGCGGCGCTGTGAACCGCTGCATTGTGGCGCTGGCCGCTGCCGAGGCTGCCGGCGACCTGGTAAGGAGCCTCCTAGTTCCATTCCAGTGCTACGTGTTGCCTAGCTGAAATAATAAAGGAGTTCAGAGGCCTGGCTGACAGACTGCGGGAGTTCAGAGGCCTGGCTGACAGACTGCAGGAGTTCAGAGTCCTGGCTGACAGACTGCGGGAGTTCAGAGGCCTGGCTGACAGACTGCAGGAGTTCAGAGGCCTGGCTGACAGACTGCAGGAGTTCGGAGGCCTGGCTGACAGACTGCAGGAGTTCAGAGGCCTGGCTGACAGACTGCAGGAGTTCAGAGGCCTGGCTGACAGACTGCAGGAGTTCAGAGGCCTGGCTGACAGACTGCGGGAGTTCAGAGGCCTGGCTGACAGACTGCATGAGTTCAGAGGCCTGGCTGACAGACTGCAGGAGTTCAGAGTCCTGGCTGACAGACTGCGGGAGTTCAGAGGCCTGGCTGACAGACTGCAGGAGTTCAGAGTCCTGGCTGACAGACTGCGGGAGTTCAGAGGCCTGGCTGACAGACTGCAGGAGTTCAGAGGCCTGGCTGACAGACTGCAGGAGTTCAGAGGCCTGGCTGACAGACTGCAGGAGTTCGGAGGCCTGGCTGACAGACTGCAGGAGTTCAGAGGCCTGGCTGACAGACTGCAGGAGTTCAGAGTCCTGGCTGACAGACTGCGGGAGTTCAGAGGCCTGGCTGACAGACTGCAGGAGTTCAGAGTCCTGGCTGACAGACTGCGGGAGTTCAGAGGCCTGGCTGACAGACTGCAGGAGTTCAGAGGCCTGGCTGACAGACTGCAGGATTTTAGTGTTAAAGGAATTTCCCACCTACGCTCGTACATGTACAGCAGTGAAAGCGAAACAAGCTCTGAGTTTCTCTCTTCCCTTTCTGCGCCAGCAACCGCGGCCCGCGCGCCTGCTGCTCAGCCGGCACAACCTCCGCCTGGTGGATGCCAGCGGCAGCGAAGACTCCGACCAGCAGCAGCTGATCCCGCCTCAGCCTCTGCTCGCCATCCGCCTATGGGGCGTCGGCCGACGTGGCGGCGTCGGCGGAGGCGGCGAGCTAATCGACTCTTCTTCGTCAGCTTCGTCGGGCTCGAGCTGCGGCGCCGCTGCTGGTCGTCATTTCGCCTACGTCGCTCGCGACGACGTGAACAAGTACGTGTGCCACGTGCTGGACTGCCTGGAGCCCGGCGACGCAGGGGGCGCCGACTCGGCCAGCGCTCAGCCGGCCGCCGTTCGCATCGCCAACGCTGTCTGCCAGCGCTGCCGGCGCCTCATGTCGCTGCGCCGGCGTCGGCAACAGCAACAACAGCAGCAGCAGCAGCAGCGTCGTCAGGACCTGCGCCTGCCAGTTGACGCCGACGCCCTGCTGTCCGCGTCGCCGTTTCCCTCGCCGCAGGAGGAGCCGAGCAAGTGCATCCCCTGCCTCTACCTCGGCTGCCTGCCGGTTGACGGCCCGGGCGGCCTCGACCGTCTCAACGACGCCATCGATGCTGCCGTTGCCGAAGCGGCCGACGGCAGTCGTCAGGCGGTGCCGGTCAACGCTCGGGTGTCGCCGTCCAGTCTGCGATTCGAACCGGCGACCTCGGACTTAACTTCGTCAATGTCGACGCCGCCAGCAGTGGAGCTGCGTGTTCGCTACCTGTCCTTCATGGGGGTGAGCCGCGCGTCCGTGCGCCACGCCGGCTTCATCGCTCAGACGGCTCTGGGGACGTTCGAATGCCACGTCTGCCGCTGCGAACCCAGCTGCGGCCCGCTCTGCCGCACCGTTGAGGCCGCCTGCAACCTGCGCTATCAGAAATGCCTCGACTCGCTGGCCGCTACGCCCGGCCGAGGGGACCGGCGTGCGCTGCGACACCAGTCGGACCAGTCGCCCGCTGGCGGGGGCGGCGTCAAGGTGCGTCTGTCTGTCTGTCTGTGTGTCTGTCTGTCTGTCTGTCTTTCTGTCTGTCTGTGTGTCTGTCTGTCTGTGTGTCTGTCTGTCTGTTTGTGTGTCTGTCTGTGTGTCTGTCTGTCTGTGTGTCTGTGTGTCTGTCTGTCTGTCTGTGTGTCTGTCTGTCTGTCTGTCTGTCTGTCTGTCTGTCTGTCTGTCTGTGTCTGTCTGTCTGTCTGTCTGTCTGTCTGTCTGTCTGTGTGTCTGTCTGTCTGTCTGTCTGTCTGTCTGTCTGTCTGTCTGTCTGTCTGTGTGTCTGTCTGTCTGTCTGTGTGTCTGTCTGTCTGTCTGTGTGTCTGTCTGTCTGTCTGTGTGTCTGTCTGTCTCTCTGTGTGTCTCTCGGTCTGTCTGTCTGTATGTCTGTGTGTGTGTGTGTCTGTCTGTCTGTCTGTCTGTCTCTCTGTGTGTCTCTCGGTCTGTCTGTCTGTCTGTCTGTCTCTCGGTCTGTCTTTCTGTATGTCTGTGTGTCTGTGTGTGTGTCTGTCTGTCTGTCTGTGTGTCTGTCTGTGTGTCTGTCTGTGTGTCTGTCTGTCTGTCTGTCTGTCTGTCTGTCTGTGTGTCTGTCTGTCTGTCTGTCTGTCTGTCTGTGTGTCTGTCTGTCTGTCTGTCTGTCTGTCTGTCTGTCTGTCTGTGTGTCTGTCTGTGTGTCTGTCTGTCTGTCTGTCTGTGTGTCTGTCTGTCTGTCTGTCTGTCTGTGTGTCTGTGTGTCTGTCTGTCTGTCTGTCTGTCTGTCTGTCTGTCTGTGTGTCTGTCTGTCTGTCTGTGTGTCTGTCTGTCTGTCTGTCTGTCTGTTTGTCTGTCAGCCTGCCTGCCTGTCGGTCTGTCTGTCTCTCTCTCTCTGCTTGTGTCTAACTATCTTATTTTGTCTCTGTGTGTCTGTAAATATGTCTGCCTTTCTGATCGCCTATTTGAATTACTTTACTAATTCCATACCACCCGCAGTCGGACATTGTCCAAGCCGTCACCTCCTTATTCAGCGGCCTCCGCCGGTTAAGCATCAAGTGATGAAAGCTTTTACTTCGCATTGCATTGACAATGGGAAAATTTAATTTAATCTTATTTTCCCTTCTGAGCCTCTTCTCTTCTGGTAAAATCAGCTGAAATATCAACTGATTCCTACACGAAATCAATTTTGATGATATTTTGATCAATTTTGATTAAGATAATTATGTGATTTTTTCTTTTTCTGCTGACTTGTGCAGAAGCGCAGCTTCTTGGCAATTTTTTAAAATTTTATTTATCAATTCTAACCTATTTGACTAGTTAACCTTTAACAGATTCTTTTCTAATAATTAGATAAAAGGATTTTTGCCCCGCTTACGCTAATTATTAGTTTGCTTTGAAAATCTCTATTTTTAACTTGATTTTATCTTTCTGACCCTAAATTCACACGCTGATGTAACTACTCATTCTTGGCGCACAAGTAGTGTAGCTATTATCTGCTTTTTTAGCTTATTTTAGCTTTGTATTAAAAAACTTACTTTTTACGCATTTTTATGCATTGCTTGTTTAGAAACGCACCCAATTTGACCTGTAGCTCTTTTTATTTTTCCTGTGATATGCTTTACATTTTATTTTATCTGTGTAAAAGTAAATACTCTTGTATTTATATTTATTAAACGTTGTGTTAATCGGATAATCTGTTCATCAGATGCTCTGGCACAGCCAGTATGCGTTCATTCCTAGTTCACTTGTTCAACTTTTATCAATAAGCAGTTTTTGTTTTAGTTTTTTCTACTTTAATCACTTGTTTAGGTGCAGAAAGAGTCATCCTTTGCTTCACAAGCTGAACAAGTTAGTAAAAATCGCCTCTGTAACTGTCTGTGCAAGTCTGTGACAGTTTGTTACGCAAGAATCGCTTTATTAGCATCCTTTAAGAATCGCCCTAGTCTGTAACAGTAGTCTGTAAAAATGAACTGGAAAAATTCTGTAAGAATCGCCCCTGCAACAGTCTGCAAGAATCGCCCCCGCAAAAGTCTGTAAGAATCGCCCCTGCAACAGTCTGCAAGAATCGCCCCTGCAACAGTCTGCAAGAATCGCCCCCGCAAAATTCTGTAAGAATCGCCCCCGCAAAAGTCTGCAAGAATCGCCCCCGCAAAAGTCTGTAAGAATCGCCCCCGCAAAAGTCTAAGAATCGCCCCCGCAAAAGTCTGTAAGAATCGCCCCCGCAAAAGTCTGCAAGAATCGCCCCCGCAAAAGTCTGTAAGAATCGCCCCCGCAAAAGTCTGTAAGAATCGCCCCCGCAAAAGTCTGCAAGAATCGCCCCTGCAAAAGTCTGTAAGAATCGTCCCTGCAACAGTCTGTAAGAAGCGTCCCTGCAACAGTCTGTAAGAATCGCCCCTGCAACAGTCTGTAAGAATCGTCCCTGCAACAGTCTGTAAGAAGCGTCCCTGCAACAGTCTGTAAGAATCGTCCCTGCAACAGTCTGTAAGAAGCGTCCCTGCAACAGTCTGTAAGAATCGTCCCTGCAACAGTCTGTAAGAATCGGCCCTGCAACAGTCTGCAAGAATCACCCCCGCAAAAGTCTGTAAGAATCGTCCCTGCAACAGTCTGTAAGAAGCGTCCCTGCAACAGTCTGTAAGAACCGCCCCTGCAACATCTGTAAGAACAAATGTTATTAAATGACCGGCTCAAGCTGCAGAACAGACGTGTAAAGAAAGACGCCAAACCAACAGAAAGAATCTCTCGCACGCAAGAGACCGGTTGGTCTAGTTTAACCGGGCTCCCCCAACGCCAGCGGCAGCAGCCCATTGCAATTCGTGCGCTATAGGGGAGGGGCAGGCTTTCAGTTTTCTCATTACGCTCATTCACCTATTCATCGTATTGTTGAGTTTTTGTTTCTGCATTGCGGCGGTTCACACCGGCCCTTCTGTATGGAGGGAGGGGGGAGGGCACAATTGAGCCGGCAGGCATGCTGAGACTCCGTGCGCAGCGCACAATTGCGGGCAGTTGTTGACAGCGTGCCCAATGTACGCGAGTCCGTGCGCGCACAGCGATGTGAGCCGCCCCGCCCCTCTGCACCATGGCGCCAACTCACCCAAACTGAGCTCTGCAGTCCCTATATTTGAGAGATGATAATGTTTTGCATGACTAAGCCAAGCTTTGGATTCGTCTCATTTGTGCATCTCTGTCTCAAGCTTCAACACCCTTGGCAATGCTTCTCTCAGCCGGCTGCCTTCTCCTGTCCGTGCTGCTTAGCCTCGGCGATGTCGGCTCGGCCGTGACCTTGCAGGAGGCGATGCAGGACGAGGCCAGGTTTATCCATTACGAGAAGGGCGACTTCCTGATCTGGATGCACGCCCTGGTGGCCCTGGCCATCCTGTACGGCATTCTGGTGCTGATCTGGAGCTTCGTGACCATCTTCATGAAGGTGACCGGACGGGGCCGACAGCGACGCAGCTACGAGAAGGAGACGAGCTAATTGCTAGTTGAAGTGACTGATTTTTTCTTCGATTCATGTGACAGGTAAAACAAGTAGACGTGCACAATTAGGGTATTGCAGTACATTTAGACTGAGCTAAGGGCCATCTTGTGCCAACATTAATTTCTACCATCTAGAGTTGCGTTTAGATATTAAAAAAGCCGGAAATTCACCAACAAACGATCGTATGTTTTGGCGCCAATTTAAATGTATGTTAATCGAATGGGTATCGAAAGCCATTCAATTAAAAAATCTACATCAAGTTACAGTGCTAAAGAATTAAGGCGCAGCTACATTTGATTATCCGTTTCACCATTCAGATTTTTTTCGCAAATTCGTTCCCATAATACCTTTGGACGCTTGTTAATTACAAAACGTGTATCATTCTGTAGGTTATCGAACTAGCATGTAGCATCGCTTTTTTAACTATTTTTCTGTCTATCTTCGTTTCGAAAATGATTTTTTTGGTTTTTACGTTGCGTTCACTTCTTAAACCTTTTTATAAGCGCGTGCTATAAAATCCATACTTAGCATATGCTATTCCTATCGCGCTACTGCCAGTAATAAATACACTCTTTTTCCCATTTTTCCACCTAAGGAAAAGTCCATTTATCTTTAATTAGATAAGTCTGTAGCCAACAAAAGCCCTAAAAATTAATTTAAAACTGTTTGAAACGTTAAAATCGATAATAATAATATACTGATCTGTTGAAAAGTGTTGATTTAAAGCCCGAAAATGTTTTAAAGTATTTTTTCTTTTGTTTTAGTATGCCGAACCAACGGATACACATCTGTATTGGCTGTCGTCATGTAGCTGAAATTTGATGCCTCGAAAAGCCCAAAAAATTCGTCGTTGGCTCAGCGTAAAGACACCCGAATGACCCCTTGGATCGAAGAAATCCCCCTTAGTGCACTTGCACATGGCAGCCTTTTAGAAATTTCAGCAAGATACTGAATGCTGCTAAGCATGAAGAGTTGCTCACATGCGGATGGGGAATGCTACAGGAGATGTTTTGGGCAGAGTGGCATTATTTTACCATAAATAGCATGAAAATCTTCCTCAGAGATCTGACCCCTGAGATCCCCCGTGAAATCTCTTCCCTAGAGGATTCGAACCTACATGTATTATGCTGGCTGAAGAGTTTCAATAAACTGGGAGTAAACTCTGAAATAACCCATTCAAGAAGTGCGATGCATTCTTATCAGTAAATTGGTTGTGTGTGAGAGAAAAAGAACTTCTTTCAGGTGATAGAATACGCTCCTAGTAAAACATATTGTACGAGTAAATAACAAATACCCGTAGCAAGAAGCAACAGCAATATTGATTAACTTGTGAAATGGTGAGGACTGGGTAAGATCTTACGATGAGATTCAGTGGGAGATTGGAGATCAAGCGGTGAGATCTTATGGCTAGATCTCATGAAGATCTAAAAAAGTTCGAAAAGGTATCAAGCAGTCTATTTAATCAACTTCTCATCCCTTTGCACGCACGCTAGCTAACAGTTTCCAACCCACAGCCAAATAAATAATAAAACTGGCTTTAATTTGAAGATTTTTTAGAACGATGCGAAGCAAAACCGTCATCTGTGCCACATAAATTATTTTTTTTTATAATAAACGATAGACAATATGAATGCTTATTTACTGGTATTGCAAATATCCTGCACTATAGCTGAAGACGAAGCTGTCAGCCATGATTTATGGACGATAACAAATTGGCAGAAACAAGTAGAAAATGCCCCGTACAATTATCATTGAAAATTCAACGACCCATTCAATATTAACAGCGAAATGTTTTGGAAAATCCAACAGGCGAGACGCGGAACTGGGAGTAACTTGACGGCTTTGTGCATTTTTACAGTAAAGCAAAGTCTTTCGAATTTGCTATGCGGGACTACAAAAAGCGTAGTTTAATGCAAAAGCACAAATGACGAAACGCTGGGGTTTTTTTTACAGTCCTTGATAGCTCTGCTGCTGGTTGATAAATTCAAATGATAAAAAAATACATGCATAATATTAGAATCCCAAATGGCGATTGGAAGCCTCAAGCAGGCACCAGTAAAATACCGCCAGTCATGCCGCCAGTCAATCCTCTTGAGCAGTTGCATTCGGCGTCAGCGGCTGCATCTCGACTGTCTTTCTCTCGCCGGCCTTCCCGTCACTGCCGCCGCCGTGCGAGCTCGGCTGGGCGGATTTGCGCATCAGCGAGCTGGCGTAGGCGCCTGGTTGGCGGCGTCGCCGACTTCGCTCCAGCAGCTCGTCGGCGCGTCTAACTGGCGCCCAGTCGACGGAGTCGCCGCTGATGCAACGGCCCGACAGGCAGACGACGGCGCCGGCGAAGGCGACTCGCTGACGGAACGAAGCGACGCAGGCCAAGTAGACCCAGAAGCCGGCGGCGAAGCTGGCGTCCTGCACGGAGTCCAGCAGCTTGGTCAGCTGGGCGAGGTAGCGGCACCGGCAGCTGTCGCGCGGGTCGCAGACACCGCAGTTGGCGCGCATCACTATGGCAACGCACAACGGGGCGGTCAGCAGGCAGCTGGCCAGGGACAGCGCCAAGTTGGCGTAGTAGCGAGACAGTTCAATGCGCTGCGAGTCCTGCTGCGAGGCGGACGACGGGGTTGACGATGGCGAGAGCAGCTCCCGACGGCGATGGCGAGCGCGGATGAGCAGATAGAGCAGGGCGGCGCTCAGGGCCACCTGCAGGGGGGGCGCAGGGGAAACGGGAACTGTAATAGACACAATGGGTCTGATTTCCTGGAAATTATCGAAATGAGACACGATATTTCTTAGAAAGCAGACATGATTGATCTGATTTCCTATTAATTCAAAGATTTCCTAGAAAGCAGACACGAATGATCTGATTTCCTAGAAAGCAGAAACGATGAATCTGATTTCCTAGAAAGCAGAAACGATGAATCTGATTTCCTAGAAAGCAGACAAGATTTGATCTGATTTCCAAGAAAGCAGACAAGATTTGATCTGATTTACTAGAAATGAGATACAATTGAACTGATTTCCTAGAAAGCAGGCAAGATTTGATCTGATTTCCTAGAAAGCAGACAAGATTTGATCTGATTTACTAGAAATGAGATACAATTGAACTGATTTCCTAGAAAGCAGACAAGATTTGATCTGATTTACTAGAAATCAGATACAATTGAACTGATTTCCTAGAAAGCAGACACAATTGATCTGATTTCCTACTATTCCTAGAAAGCAGACACAATTGATCTGATTTCCTACTATTCCTAGAAAGCAGACACAATTGATCTAATTCCTATATATCTTATTTCCGAGAAAGAACCGATAACATTGTTAAGTAGAAAACAATTAGACACCGACATTTCTTAATAGCAATCAAACAAAATCTACCTAATTTCCTAGAAAGCAGAAACGCTGTATAGCTTCATTCTCGATGCTTCTTAATTGATTGTGCTTTACGAATCAAGAATTGGGAAAATAAATATATTAAAAATCTAATGCAAAAGAAAAACACCAACCTGCAGCAGAAAGGGCACCACAAAGATGCCGAAGCCTTTGTAGTAGATAGCAAAGTTTGCCAAGCCATTCTCAGCTGTCGCATTGCAGGATACGTGGCAGGAGCGTCGAAGCTGGGGCTCCTCCGACTCCGCGGTAGTGACGGAGGAGGGCAGGGCCGTCCGGGTCGCATTCTCGAACCGGCCCTGGCGCCACTCCTCTGTGACGTCATAGACGGCGGCTGAGGGCGCGTTGAGCGCCAGGCCGGCCAAACAGATGGCCACCAGCACGCCGACGGTTTCTCGTAGGCAGCCGCGGGCGCCGAATCGCAGCGGACGCCACACGCCGAGCAGACGGTCAACGGTGAAGGCTAACAGCAGATGGGCGGACACGAATAGAAAATAGTTCTGCAGGAACTCCAGCAGCTTGCAGCTGGCCACGCTGACTGTGTCCAGTTTCAACACCGGCCGTCCCACGACGTGCATCAGGCCGCGGCCGAGGAAGTCGTCAAGCAGGCCGCTGACTAGAAGGACGCCTGCGTCGGAGACGGCCAGCGCTGAGCAGTAGATTCGAAATCTGTTCCAACGGTCTAGCCGGGCTTCTAGGCAGAATATCACCAGCGTGGCTACGTTGCCAAGGACGCCGATGACTACTAGGACTGGCGTGAAATAGGCGCGCGTGGCGCCGACCGAGTGACGCAGGTAGGACTCAAGAGGGCAGTCAGTAGGCATTTTCTTGCTTCTATATAAAATTATAAATTATAGAAGTATAGTAGTAGCTGCTTTTGTATTTCACATTGATTGTGAAAATTATTGAATATAGAATAAGCTTTGACCTATAATCAGGCAGGAAGCCTATCTGGAATATAGATATAGTAGACAAGCTAGGCTAAGATTAAGAAGCCAATTTGTTTAAATTTATCAATTGTAACTTATAAAAGTCAGGGGCCATAAACTGGGCTAGAGAGTGTAGCGTTTGACTTGATATCGGCGGGATAGAGCTGCTAGCTGGGTGTGTGGGGTGAGTAAAACTGAAATTATTATACAGAGCGGCCGTCCTGTACCCCTTCAGATAAGTGGACGAAAACTTGCCATAACCCAAGCCCAAACAATGTACACAATCTTCACAAATGGGTGTACATTCAAATGTACACTCAAGGCAACCCTAGGTAAGGGAAGAGATGAAAGGCAAAGGGGAACTGCCCTATATTTTTCCCTTGGTCTTTGTTAATTCAATTCTCCAATTACCCATAAGATTACTTGCTTACCTGTATGCTGTATCTATCGTTCAAATTAATGATAGACAGCACGAATGAAAAAAACACTTTTTGCGCAATTTTTATCCGAAAATGAAACGGACGAAATATTTGTTTTTTACTTTCTGTGCGCCGCATATGCGCCTATGAAAATAACAGACCTGTACACCTAACTCACTGCTGATACCACCTGTGACTGAGCCTAAGGGTAAGCTGAGGGCAATGCAGCTACGCTCGTTGGCAGGTGAAAGCCTAACTGTAAATTTATTATATTTATGCAAGAGGCAGGGCAAGCACTATACGAGCGTGCTTAATTGACGTATTTTTCTCTCAGTGTTTCTGTTGCGAAAAGTTTACTGAATTTACTGAAAAGTAAAAAGATTCTTAATCTTCTTTTTTTAATCGAATCGCTAGTCATCTCACCCAGTTTTTTTCTCGAAGGGTGCAAAAAATTCGGCCTATATTTACCTCGAAAAAATCTAATGTTTTCAGAAATTCAGAAGAAGGGATTCAGAAATCGATTACAATTGAAAGTCAAACGCCCATATACATGTACATGTACTAAAGAATCGCAATATTAGATCCCAAAACTATATCGCATGCTTAATTATTCTTCCATGCACCTTTTTTTCTTTGCGAGATCTCAACATAAAGGCGAGAGGAATTACATGTACGTCGGTCACAATCTTGCGAAGATACGAGCCTATTTAATATTTCGTGAAAAGCATAAGTATTGCTGTGTTGCTTCTACGAGCGTATAGTTTTAATCTAAAGCAGGGCGAATTGATTCAAAATTCAACAACCGCTGTTATTTTCCAATTCAAATTGCCCACTGACCGCTATTCATGCACGCAAACAATATTTTGAAATGAAACACTATTTCGGCTACTGTTAGTAGACCTAGCGTAAATTTGTAGTAATAAATGAATTCTGAAAAAGATTATATTTTAAAGGATCTTTCAATACATTAAATCATGTAATAAATCGACGGTTATTCTCTTTAGTAAATGTAAGATTTTTATAGTAATAAATTTCTGCATGACATAAAGTTCAGACAGAAACATCTGCCCGCAGAATAAACCTCGGCATTTGAGAAATTTTAAAGCGTAGAAAAAAGTTCGAGATTTAAGGCCGACGCTACTCCCCCACGGTGATGTTTCCACCATAGAGTGCCAGCAGGAGGATGGCTCCGAAGCCGACAAACAGGCCGAGATTCTGCAGTAGGAAGATCTTCATCCGGCCAATCTGTTGGGCCTCCGGCTCCTCCATAGCGTTGTTTATCTCCGGCATCTGTTCGGGATGAAGGGATTGCAACAGGAAAGCTAAGACAGTGATGAAGCAATGCTCAGGGTATTTGAAACCCCAAGCTTCAAAGATCGGAGAAACGTCAGCAAAGGTCCCTAAATTATAGATCAAATCGTTAAAAAATGGCACCTTTTTAAAAAGCGTCCGTAGCGTCAAGAGATTCTATCTAAACAGGAATCTCAACCAATCAAGAAAGCTAAATGAGCTAGGATAGTCTAGGAATAAAGACCACAAAAGACCTAGTACTAGTACGAGCGTGCATTTGTAGACTAGAGTTTCCCAAAAAGACAAAAACCCAACAAAGACCACAAACCGAACAAAGACCACAACCCAACAAAGACCACAACCCAATTAGAATCTTAACCCAACAAAGACAACAACCTAAAAAAGCTCACAACCGAACAAAGACCAAAACCTACCAAAGACCCCAACCGAACAAAGACCCCAATCCAACAAAGACCCCAACCGACCTCCCCAGACCGCTCACCATGTCCACCAGGCTGATGTAGAGGAACATGCCGCTGGCGATGGCGAAGATCCACACGCTGGCCCCGGTCTCGCCCAGCCAGACGCCCAGCGCGAAGCCCAGGTAGCAGGTACAGGCGGACAGGAAGTTGCACAGCAGCGCCATCGGCATCGACATCCCGGCCGACAGCAGGATGGCGAAGTCGCCGAGCTCGTGCGGCAGCTCCTCGCACAGCACAGCCAGGCAGATGCTGACGCCGCTGAGGGTCGACCGGGTGAAGGCGGCGCCGATGCTCAGGCCGTCAATGAAGTTGTGCAGGGCGTCACCCAGAAGGATCATCCAGGCCACCGGCTGCACCTTGGCCAGGCGCGCCGACACGGACTGGCCGTTAGAGTCTTTGTTTTCACAACATGAGCCGCCGCTGCTCTCGTTGGCCTCAATAGGCAGAACCGTCGCCGAGCCGTACACGGCGAATTGATTCTCTGAGGCCGAAGCCGACAACGACTCGCTCGGTGGCGCCGGAGAAACCTCGGCCGTCTTGAAATTGGCCAGGCTGGACGAGTTCCCAGCTGGCGCCGAGTGCGAGTGGCCGTGACCCAAGGCGCCACCCTGCAGATTGAGGCGAGACCAAGAGTTAGACGACGTGCCCCAAGTCTACGAGGCAGTTAGTGCCCTTCAGCAAGCCACTTAATCCCATATTGTTTTAGTTCGCCCGGCTGAGACTGGGATTGAGATATGTTTATGTCAATGTGCTCGCACTTGCCTTCTTTCGAATCAGCTCTTTCAACAGTCGTTCAATAATGAAGAACATGTAGACACCGCCAAATACGGTGCAACTGCGCCACAGATACCACGGATGCTGGGAGAGAAAGTCTTCCCAAGTTGAGTCCCCGGAATGGTCGGCGTGAAACACGTGATGGTGATGATGATCGTGGTCGTCTATTAGGCTGGAGTTCTCCTTGTTCACTTCCTCGTGAATGAAAGCCAGCTGCAGACACTGTAAATTAGAAGTTCAGTTTTGTTCTAGAGCTCTGAGCAGCTCATGACTAGAGCAGGGACAATCAACGCAGTTTGTACTAATTGTATTACGATAATAATAATAATAATAACAGACGCTGACAGGTAAACCTGTAGCGCGGATGCTGATGCAGGTGAAGACTGCTCACCCGTTGCACCTGAAACACTCCCGGGCATGGTAGGCACCCCACTACCAGCTCCATCTTTTTATTTTGAACCTGCCTGGCGAACA
>CATNEM010000336.1:367500-395000 GCA_950096795.1 Macrostomum cliftonense
TTCGTTCCATGGAGGTACGTAATCGCTCACGTAGTGACAATTTTGAATTGCGTCAATTTTGGTCCAACTTTTGATTTTCGCCGACAATAAATCGAGAATAACTCATTAACAGACTTACTTGTCCAAAACATTCTTGTCACGAAAACTTTATATTGAATGTTATTGACTTGCCGTTGATAGAACTTATAATGAGTATTAATTATCGATGTCGAATTTCGGGGTCTCTCTAAAACCCGACCCGACCCGACCCTGGAGCAGTTACGGGTTATAACAAATATAATAATACATCTTCAAAATAATGCCGCATTCGCCCAAGAGCATTAGGAAATTCTGTGATAATATTTAATTAAACGACACTTTATCTGCTATATCTGCTTTTTTATTTTTGCGAGGCTGTTGCCTGCATTTTATGCAGCCTGATAAGTAATCGAATGCGATTTTTTTCATTGATAATTAGTAAATTGCTTAGTTAATTTCAGAATACTGTCTTTTTCATTAAGTGAAGGAAATTCTGCTTCAATAAAACGCTCATTCTAACTTTTATCGCGTGATAATTAGCGCCCAGCTATCGATGGTAACCAGGTCAAGGACATCTTAAGTATGTCCTTGAACCAGGTATGTTGAATTGAACCATCATTCTGTTTGCTATTCAGACATCTGGCTTCATGTAATAGAGCATCTGCCTGTTCTGATGCGATTATATGGAGTCAGGGTCTTGGATATGCACGGAAAGATCACCAGATTTATCTTACCTGGACCTCTGCAACTCCGCCTTGAAAGAAAGAAATTTTTTGTTTATGTGCAAATTGATCATTGGTGGGATTCTTTTTTAAATCTAACTTTAAAGTATTTCTTAGTAAACTCTGGCTTGGTTGGTATCAATAATACAGTGGCGCAACTAGGGGGGGGGGGCGACCGCCCCCCCCCTTTTCGGAAAAGGAAGAAAAATGCAGTAAGGGGGGGCCAAGCGAATTTTCACGAAAAAGCCATCCGGACTCAAACCGCCCCCCCTTCGAACCGAACTCATAGGGTCCGCCACCCCCTTCACAAAATTCTGGTTGCGCCACTGCAATAATAACAAGTGGAAATGTTCAAATGCTCTTTTAGTCTAAAAAGGAAACTTGGAACTGGCAAAATTGATAATTCAGGCACAATAATTTATAAAGGAAGAAAACATCTTTTGATTTTAACCATGATTTAATAAAAAGATACTGAAAATAAAAAAGCCCCAAGTGTATTTTTATACCAATTTTTAGCACATTACATGTGCATGAAAAAGGCTAAAATCGAACTTAAAAAAACGATTAATTGCTAAATAATTGGGAATACATTTTCTGTACATTATAAAGAAAAGAAAAGCTGGGCTGGTGGTTAATTCAATTGCTGCAAAATTGATTTGATAAGCATGAGTAAAACTGAGAAACAATCCAAAAAGGAAAGTAGATTTCCTTTACATGTGGCAGTCATTCAAATAAAAAAAGACGCAATAAAACTTAAAAGCATTTTTTTACTTTTTTACTGCTGAATTGCCAATGTACTGGAGTAATTTTTGGCTACATCTATAAGTAGTGTGATTGGTGTATTATACATGTATGTATAATATAGCAGAATCTTTCAAAGGGCGCCCAATGGCAACTAAACAGGCTGCTGGTTGCCGATGGGTCGAGTGTTGGCCTGGTAATCAACATGCGGAAGACCATCGTGCTCTGCATACCGAACGACATTGAGGCTATCTTCTGCCGAGCTGCTGATGGCCAGGCATTGGAACTACCGCGCTTCTTCTACGGTCTTTTTCAGCATTCTGGCCCTGACATCCGCGTAAACGTGCGTTATCGCCGCGGACTTGCTGAGCAGCCTTCCAGCTACTGGATATAACGTACTTTTTTTATTAAGAATAAAAAATACTAAATTCTGTGCTAGGGTTTATTACTCGCCAGACAGCAAAAAATACTAACGACAATCCTCGCAAAATAAAAAGCAGATATAGCAACAAAACGTACTTTATTAAAATACTATCAAAGTACTTGCTACTGTTTAAGCACGAGTGCGGCAATTATTTTTAAGATATATTATTATTTTTGTTATAAACCGTAACTGCTCCTGGGTCGGGTCGGGTCGGGTTTTAGTGAGACCCCGAATTTCGTTGTTCAAAATTCCAAATTACGAGAATGAAAAGTTTCGGAGGTCCACGGTCGGTCTGGTTGTACAGCATTATTTCAATCGATTTATGTGCGAATTATAACTGAGAGTACTTCCAGTGGTCATTGGTATAGCATTATGTAAATACGTGAGAAATAAGTTTTTTATCACGTTTCTTAGTGAGCGTAAGTGGGACTGATAAGTTTCTTATCCGTAAGCGTGACCAGTATGAATTTAAAGAAGAAAGTCTTACTTGTACTTGTTTTTTGTTACAATAAGTTAAGGTACGGCCTATTTTTATTGTAATGATAGTTAGTACTTATAAATTTGTATATTTTTTCTGATCCAATGGCAATATAAATATGGCTATACCAAAATTAAAATCTAACCAAACCTGAACCAAAATTATTGAAAAAAACTAAATTGTGCAACAGACAATAAATATCTCTGAATTGAAAGTAGGCATGTTCTCATATTTAATTATTTTGTCTATAGCTAACCAAAAGCTGCATATTTTAAATGATCAATGAATTTAATTACTTATTCATTTTTTCTGTATATAGGCATAGTTTTTTCAATACAGTTTATTCATTTTTGTACTTAAAAGATTCATCAAAGTATGAGTATAATCTAATTCTAATATCTATTGCTACCATGCTTTTATTGTTGTTGAATTTCTTTCCAATAAAAATTTTACTATTACTAATCATTAATGCAAGAAAAAAAACAAAACTACAGTGTAAGAACATAGTTTCATTAACTTTTATTAAATATTGAAAACAGTTAAGGCCTACATTGATTTTGATATTATTTTTATTGAATATACTAATTCATGAATTCAGAATAGTAATGCAGCTAGAAATTTGTTTAAATCAAATGGGATCTTAATGAATTTTTCTTCAAAGAGAAAAATGTAGTTAATTAGTTTTATATGTTCTTTTTGACAATATATGCAGTGATTTGCAAAATATATACATATTTTACACTATTTTGACAGGCCTATCTATAACTTTTTTATATTTTTTTCAGATTTCACCATACTGTTGCCATGACAACTAAAGAAAGTACTTTAATTCAACTAGCTGATAAATTCATTAGCATCTATGGTCGAAATGGCACAGTCTATGGAGAGAACATTACCAACTTTCTCTCTGCTGTAACACTGAGTACTTCTATGCTTAGTCGATTGAAAATACATGGACAGGTAAATATTTTGTACTTGTAATATCCAATTGTCCATACTTCACATACAATTTTGAATTGTATAGATTCAAAGAATAGAAGAGGGGGTTGTAGCCTAGTGGTTAGAGCATCAGACTCACAACTTGAAGGTCGGGGGTTCGATTCCCGACTCCACTGGTACAATTTGTGTCCTTTAGCAAGACACTTAACTCTGCATTGCTTCAGTTCACCCAGCTGTTAAATGGGTACCAGCATCAGCTGGGGTAATTGAAGGTGGGTGTGGCGTCCCCCCAGTCCATGGACTGAACAGCGGTACGCAGTCTTCAGAAGCGCCGCGCAATAGCTGCGGCTGTGCTGTTGGCTGCACATCTGGCCCGATTGGGACAGGTGTAATCAATTATTATTATTATAATTATAGATTGTGCTGACATATCATTTCCTACTGACTTTCCATTCAGTGCCCAGTGCAAGCAGACAGTCTCAGGCCACTTCAGTGGACTCGGGCCAATGCCAGCAGCTTGGTGTCCGCTGTGCTGGATGGTGTCCAGACTCCCGCCTGCTATTCCAGGGCTTCATCCGCTGCTAATGAGGCTGCGGTGGCCGTTGCCGCCGCGGCCGAGCTGGAGAGGCAAAGAAACCCGCTGCACGGTAATCTCCTGGCACCAGCGTTCTCAGTTCTGATCCCAAAGCACAATCCCGAAATCTCCCCACTCATGAAGCCTAAAATCCCCAATCCTAAACCTGACAATCTGCCCAATCATGAAGCTGAAATCCCCAATCCCCAATCTGCCCGATTATGAAGATGGAAATCCCCAATCCCCAATCTGCCCGATTATGAAGATGGAAATCCCCAATCCCCAATCTGCCCAATCATGAAGCTGGAAATCCCAATCCCAAAGCTGACAATCTGCCCAATCATGAAGCTGGAAATCCCAATCCCAAAGCTGACAATCTGCCCAATCATGAAACTGGAAATCCCCAATTTCCAATCTGCCCAATCATGAAGCTGGAAATCCCAATCCCAAAGCTGACAATCTGCCCAATCATGAAGCTGGAAATGCCAATCCCAAAGCTGACAATCTGCCCAATCATGAAGCTGGAAATCCCCAATCCCAAAGCTGACAATCTGCCCAATCATGAAGCTGGAAATCCCAATCCCAAGCTGACAATCTGCCCAATCATGAAGCTGGAAATCCCCAATCCCAAAGCTGACAATCTGCCCAATCATGAAGCTGGAAATCCCCATCCCAAAGCAGACAATCTGCCCAATCATGAAGCTGGAAATCCCAATCCCAAAGCAGACAATCTGCCCAATCATGAAGCTGGAAATCCCCAATCCTCAATCTGCCCAATCATGAAGATGGAAATCCCCAGTCCCATAGCTGACAATCTGCTCAATCATGAAGCTTAAAACCGCTAATCCCAAAGCTACATACTAGAAGCTGAAGATGTCAAACGCTTTCATTGCAACCCGGCAGTGTGGGGCTACGGACTGCTGTTCGTGACGCTCATCAATCTCTGCGCCGTGCTTGGCATCGTCTTCCTGCCCTTCATGGGCCGAAGATTCTACAAGCTGCTCATGACGTTCATGGTCTCCCTGGCCGTGGGATCTCTATTGGCCACCGCTCTGCTCATTTTGTTGCCGGATGTGAGTTAGTGATGCGAACCTCTTGATGAGTTGCTGCATTTTTTTCAGAAAAATAGACTAAAGAGGTATCTAGAGATTATGAAAAGACAACAAAGGGAAGTATATGAAAATGAAGTAAATGAATTAAAAGTGGTCTAGGGACAGAAAATGTTTCACAGAGGAGATACATAGATAAAAGTACAAAGAGTTGACAGATCTGATGGCCGCAAGCCGCATCAATGCATGCCCACCACCCTTCCAATGCAACTCGCAGTCGCTTCAACTGGCCTTCATCCACGAGGAGGTGAACTTCGCGAACTTCAGCCTAGTGGAGGAGCATCATCACCATCTGTTCCGCGCCGAACGGCCCAGCCACGCCACCTGGGAAGATTTCCACTCCCAGCATCCCTGGTATCTGTGGCGCTGCTGCGTTGTGTTTCTAGGAATCTATCTGTTCTTCCTGATTGAGCGGCTTCTCAAATTTCTCATCAAGTGGAAGGTGGGATATTTTAAGAGAGTTTTTTTTAATCTGATTGTCTGTCTATGCTATTATTGTTTGCCCCAAGGTCAAGAGAATATAATAACAAATAAATTAAGACAACACCGATCGTTCGACCAGATGTACAGCCCACGGCGCAGCTGCAGCTAGCCTGACGGGCTGGAGGGGCCGCAACACCCATTCTAAATTTACCCAGCTCAAACTGGTACCCGATCTCAGCTGGGCGGACTGAAGTAATGCGGGATTAAGTGCCTTGCTCAAGGGCACAAATTGTCTCCTAGGGCCGGGACTCGAACCCACGACCTTCCGGTCATGAGGCAGGCGCCCTAGCCACTAGGCTACAGTTCAAAGAATGGCTTAAAAGACGCTCCAGAGTATCATACCTAAAAAATTGAAGATAACACAATTCTAAAAGTATTAAAGTCCTAGGGACGTCGGTGTTAAAATAGCTGCCTAAATTGCTTTCAGGCAATGCTTGAACCAGGAAATAGTTTTCTTTTACCCGCATTAATCAATAAAATGCACAAGCTGTACCTTCTCAGATCAATCAAAGCCAAGCACAGCATCAATTTTCATGCTTTTAAATCAATAATCGTTCCCATAGCAACCGGTTGCCGATGACGCCGCATCGGGCAAGCTGCTGCAGCGCCAGAATGGCCGGCGCAGCAGCGGCAGCCACGGCGAGCAGCAGGCCAGGGAGCGGTTCCCCTCCTGCAGCGTCAACATTGAGCGCAAGCCGACCCGGTCGGACAAGCAGATTCGCTACGCCAGGCCTGAGGGCGGCAATTCGTGCGGCAACCGCTGCGCCGGCCGCGACGCTGACTACGACGACGATCGGGCGTTCGTTGGGACTTCGACTGCGGAAACTACGGTTGAAGCCGAGGCGGTCATGCGGCCAAAACCGGTTGGTGCCGACAGCTGGTTGAAATGAAGGACGGAGCACCAGCTCGGAGGCTCTGGGATCAGATGGGATCTCTGGGATCGGCAGTTGGGATCTTTAGGATCGGCCGTTGGGATCTGTAGGATCGGCCGTTGGGATCTTTAGGATCGGCCGTTGGGATCTTTAGGATCGGCCGTTGGGATCTTTAGGATCGGCAGTTGGGATCTTTAGGATCGGCCGTTGGGATCTGTAGGATCGGCCGTTGGGATCTTTAGGATCGGCAGTTGGGATTTTTAGGATCGGCCGTTGGGATCTGTAGGATCGGCCGTTGGGATCTTTAGGATCAGCAGTTGGGATATTTAGGATCGGCAGTTGGAATCTTTAGGATCGGCAGTTGGGATCTTTAGGATCGGCCGTTGGGATCTTTAGGATCGGCAGTTGGGATCTTTATGATCGGCCGTTGGGATCTGTAGGATCGGCCGTTGGGATCTTTAGGATCGGCAGTTGGGATCTTTAGGATCGGCCGTTGGGATCTTTAGGATCAGCAGTTGGGATCTTTAGGATCGGCAGTTGAGATCTTTATGATCGGCAGTTGGGATCTTTAGGATCGGCAGTTGGGATCTTTATGATCGGCATTTGGGATCTTTATGATCGGCAGTTGGGATCTTTAGGATCGGCCGTTGGGATCTTTAGGATCGGCAGTTGGGATCTTTATGATCGGCAGTTGGGATCTTCATGATCGGAAGCTTTGATCTTTATGATCGGCATTTGGGATCTTTATGATCGGCAGTTGGGATCTTTATGATCGGCAGTTGGGATCTTTATGATCGGTAGTTGGGATCTTTATGATCGGCAGTTGGGATCTTTATGATCGGCAGTTGGGATCTTTATGATCGGCAGTTGGGATCTTTATGGTCAGCATTTAGGATCCTTATGATCGGCAGTTGGGATCTTTATGATCGGAAGCTAGGATCTTTAGGATCGGCAGTTGGGATCTTTATGATCGGCATTTGGGATCTTTAGGATCGGCCCTTGGGATCTTCAGGATCGGCTGTTAGGATCTTTATGATCGGCAGCTGGGATCTTTATGATCGGCAGTTGGGATCTTTATGATCGGTAGTTGGGATCTTTATGATCGTCATTTGGGATCTTTATGATCGTCATTTGGGATCTTTTAATCGGCAGTTGGGATCTTTAGGATCGGCTGTTGGGATCTTTAGAATCGAGTGAGGATCGACGGTTGGAATATCTGAAATCAGCAGTCATAATTTATAAGATATTTTTGCCTTTTAGGTGTTAGCTTAAAATTCACCAAATTTCTATCAATAACTGTTGGATAAGATACCTTACAGATTAAAGCATCTGTTTGATATTTGCTTGACAATTTGCAACGCGGCAATAAGTTCTACCTTGAACCGCCTTAAAAATTCATATTATCGCTATCTCTTAATGCTAGAATTTTCCTAGAAACGCAGCTTTACCCCACCACCGCATCCGCGCCACGTCCAGGGCGGACCCCTCTGCAACAACTCGCATTCAGACGCTGCCGTCACTCCGTCCGACGCGGCGACAGGCGACACCAGCGCCAGCCTCGCCACCTTCTGCACCACCGAAATCTGCGTCGACACCGTCGCCGAAGCTGCCGACGCAGCCAAGAAAGAGCAGCCGCCGCAGCCGGCTAAAACTGGCCGCCAGTCCGTGTCGGCGCGCCTGGCCAAGGTGCAGCCGGTGGCCTGGATGATCCTTCTCGGCGATGCAGTGCACAACTTCATTGACGGCCTGAGCATCGGCGCCGCCTTCACCCGGTCGACCCTCAGCGGCGTCAGCATCTGCCTGGCTGTGCTGTGCGAGGAGCTGCCGCACGAGCTCGGCGACTTCGCCATCCTGCTGTCGGCCGGGATGTCGATGCCGATGGCGCTGCTGTGCAACTTCCTGTCCGCCTGTACCTGCTACCTGGGCTTCGCGCTGGGCGTCTGGCTGGGCGAGACCGGGGCCAGCGTGTGGATCTTCGCCATCGCCAGCGGCATGTTCCTCTACATCAGCCTGGTGGACATGGTGAGCGGTCTGGGGAGGTCGGTTGGGGTCTTTGTTGGATTGGGGTCTTTGTTCGGTTGGGGTCTTTGGTAGGTTTTGGTCTTTGTTCTGTTGTGAGCTTTTTTAGGTTGTGGTCTTGGTGTGTTTGGGATCTATTTTGGGTTGCGGTCTTTGTTGCGTTGTGGTCTTTGTTGGGTTGTTGTCTTTTTGGGAAACTCTAGTCCACAGATGCACGCTCGTACAAGTACTAGGTCTTTTGTGGTAGGTTGGGGTCTTTGGTGGGTTGTGGTTTTGTTGGGTTGGGGTCTTCGTTGGGTTGTGGTCTTTGTTGGATTGGGGTTTATGGTAGGTTATTGTTCGGTTGTGAGCTTTTTTAGGTTGAGGTCTTTGTTGGGTTGAGATTCTTATTGTGTTGTAGTCTTTTTTGGGTTGGGATCTTTGGTGGGTTACGGTTTTTGTTCGGTTGTGAGTCTCTTTAGGTTGTGGTCTTTGTTTATTTTCGATGTTTGGTATTTGTTTGTTTGGCCTGCAACTAATTTTGTTTTTTTCTGATTTTGCATCGCTGCATTCACAAAGACCACAACAACCCCACCACCGCCACTCACCAGATGCCGGAGATGAGCCACTCGATGGAGGAGCCCGAGGCGAAGCAGCTTGGCAAGGCTAAAATCTTTCTGCTGCAGAACGCCGGCCTGTTCATGGGCTTCGGGGCCGTGCTGACCCTGGCAATCTATGGCGGCAACATTCGGCTGGTCGATGAGTGACGCCCTGTCTTTGAGCAGCTTACAGAAATTGTTTTTCACTGATGACGGCCTTCAAACTTGTTTTTGTCAATAGCTGACCATTTTATTAACGCACCGTTTTAACTTTTAGCAAGCGATTTTTTGCCGTTTGTTTTTCTCTAGTTAGTGCTGGTAGATTCTAGATTTTTGTAGAGCAGTTTTGCCTAGCAACCGAATTACAAAGCTATTTATTGTGCATTAATTATTCCATTCGGAACTTCGCTGCGATTTTGTCGGAAAGAATCACCTGTTTTAAAAAGCAATAATTTCTTGAATAAGCTGCGCTTGAACTGTGGACCAAAAGCAGTTTTTTCTCACTATTCTGCTCTGTTCTATTCCCGAAGCTAAAGTTGAAATTCTCTTGCCGCAACCAGGATGTGGATAAATTTCAATACAGCTGGTTTTTTTAGCTTCTTAGTTAGTCTTTATGTATACCTTAGTTTTTTGAGTGCAGCTGCGCATTATTTATTTATATATTCTTTGTTTTGCGGTGATTTTGCATTCAATAATCAATGATTAAAGTGCAAGCGCTGCGTCCGATTCAAGCCATTGTATTAGTCTGACTATCGCTTGATTGTGAAATTATATAAAAATATGAAATTTCAAGTTCTTTCTACTCTACTTAATAGATGGATGTAAGTAACCAGTCGAAAACTGTGCCTTATTTTGTATCTTATCTAAAAAAAATAATTTGGCTTGTGTTGGCGGGCCCGTCAATGTGAGCCGCGCAAATCGGATTTATCAGGCCAGGGGGAGGGGTGGAGTTGCTTCGTAGGCACCTTAGGGACCTCCCGACCTCCTGCCCACCATTAAGAAGACATGCAGGCTCCATCCACCCAGGGGAGTCATTGAGAGCGCTTTTCGAATAACAGAATTTTCCTGTTAAAGCATTGGATTCGATATTTTATGAGTTGAACTCGGGAAAATAGGCCAGCATTTGAAATGGCTTTTACATTGCATATTAAAGTGCAAATTCATGCTGCCGCTCTGCAAATTTACAGTATTTTTTATGGAGGATTGAGACACTAGATCTAGGCATCATTTCGGTTTCTATTTTTTATGCAGATTGATAACATTTTTTAATTATAGATGCGTGGATGTGAGTCAGCTGTGCGACTTGGGGCGTGCCGTGATAGGCGCCCGAGGACAGACATCCTACATTGATTGAAATACGGCTGAAATCAAATGGCTTTAGTGAGTAAAAATAACGATACGAGCGTACATAGACAATTTAAGCTCATAGACACCACATGATTGACAAGAACGGTAGGAAATGTACCGAAGTGCACTTCGAGTAACGGGCGGACTCAGACACTGGCACTCCAAGGACAGGCAGACACAGACACTGGCACCCCAAGGGCAGGCAGACACAGACACTGACACTCCAAGGACAGGCAGACACAGACACTGGCACCTCAGGGACAGGCAGACACAGACACTGGCACCCCAAAGACAGGCAGACACAGACACTGGCACCTCAGGGACAGGCAGACACAGACACTGGCACCTAAGGACAGCAAGACACGGACATCCAAGGAAAGACAGCAAGTTACGGACAGAAAAAAGACAGACAGGCAGGCAGACGCTGGGACCGGCAAGACGGGAGATAGACCGATTTTAAGCGAAAACGTGAAAGGACCAAAATAACTTGTGAGATTAGCAAGTACTGTAAATATATGAACATATATTTAGACACGCAATCTTATCGCTTTCTATTAATGTTGCGTTGAAATTAATTATATCTAGCTGCTACGCATCTGGCAAAGCTACAATAAAACAAGGGCGGCAGGATTTTTTTGTCTTCTATAGTACGTGTAGTTGCCCGCCGGGCTGTGTGATCATGCAATTAGAGGCAGAAACAGTACGTGCTATATAAAAATAGAATTGCATTTCAGTGCATGCACGCCAGTTACACGTGAATGGAGAGATGTGGATAGCGAGCGTTCGACGCCCGATCATGCCAGCTCAACGACATCGCCGCTCGGCAGCTGCGGCGGCTTCGGCCGGCTCGGCTTGACGTGTCGGAGCGAGGCGGCCGATCCCAGACTGGCCTGAGACGGCGGCGGCGCCAGGCTGCTCAACGGCTTGCCGGCCAGCGCCATGGCGTTCTCCGTCACCTGGCGGAAGGTTCGTTGCACCTTGTGCCGGCGCCAGGCTCGCTGCAGCGTCTTGGCCGCGATGTCCTCCTTCTTGCGCCGCATCGTGGTTGAGATGGCCACCGTCCGGACTCTCGTGGGAAAAGTTTCCCGAAATTTTTTCTCAATTTCGTCCATCGTGTTGCGGAAGTGGTCCGAGTCCTCGATATCGCCAAGCACGTGGCGAACCAGAGCGACCAGGACGTCCAGGCAGTGCAGCTTGTCGCCCTCCACTATGGGGATGTCGAACGACGTTAGCGCGATGATGTTCGGCTTCGGGATGCCCAACGGTTCGTCGAGTTCGTCGATGAATTCGGACAGCTGGTCGTATTTGATGTACTGCGAGGCGTGGGGGTCGAAGCGCTCCCAAACCATGTAGAACATGTCGAAGTCGTCGTCCGTGATGCCGACCTCCTCCTGCTCATGCGCCTGGTTGAAGTTCTCCAGGATGATGGCGATGTACAAGTTGATGACAATCAGCCTGGTGACGAACACGAAGCTGGCCATGAAGATGACGGCCATCTCCGGGAACGAGCAGTTGCCGTTCAGCGAGGCCTTGGCGACGCCGTTGCGCACGATGTGGGTGGAGTTGCAGTCTGGCGGCTGCACCATCAGCGCGTACAGGATGTCGTTCCAGCCGGCGCTGGTGGTCAGCCGGAACAGCAGCACCATGCTGCGGCCGAATGTCTCGAAGTTGACGAGGTCGTTCAAAGCGCCGGTGTGAAGCACGTTGCCAAAGAAGATCATGCCGATGATGGCGTAAATAAACACAACGAGGAGCAGCAGGGCGCCGATGTTCACCAGGGCGGGCAGGGAGATGATGAGGGCGAACAGCAGCTTCCGGATGCCTTTGGCTGCTTTGATGAGGCGGAGCACCCGACCGATGCGGAAGATGCGAACCACGCGGAGCAGCGTGGGGGTGACGAAGACGCTGTTCACGATGTCGCTGAGCACCGCGCCTGGGGTCGGACAGGGTAAGAAGGGGGTGCAACGAGCTGGCTGAGCCTTGAGCCTTTACCTGTGTAACAGGTATCTCTGCCGTCTAACAGGTATCTCTCCTGTCTAACAGGTATCTCTGCTGTCTAACAGGTATCTCTGCTGTCTAACAGGTATCTCTGCTGTCTAACAGATATCACAACGGATTTTAGCAAAGAAACAAAAGTACTTAAAGCGCGGTGACTAACAAACGAGCGTACTATTCAGGAACTAAATATTCTTGGAAAGCAACGTATAAAAAAGATAGAAAAAGGTAAATTACAACAGTTGCAGTGGTTTTTGTTTTACCTGGCTGCAACTTGGAAGCCACATCTGTTGAAATGGGGAACGGCAGTCAATTTATTGAAAATTAATTAACAGCCTCCTTACCCAAAAAATTTATGCAGCCTTTCACCATAGAAAAGTTCTTAATTTTTTAATTTGTTGTGAAATCTAGGCATACGGGTGCATTTTTCTGTGAAATAACACAAAAATTTTAGCAAAAGCCCATCTAAACCCGCTTCAATGTCAATTTACGTCATAGGTCAAGGTTCAATAGTCAAGGTCACGAACAAGGTCAAAGTCGAGTCTAAACTTTATAACGAAAAACTGATTCAGCAGGACTTCACGAGCTACCGCGACGGACTCACCAACTATGCTCAGCACGACGATGACAAAGTCAAAGACGTTCCACGCCCGCCGGAAGTAGTGCCAGCGCAGGCCAATGATCTTGATGGCTGCCTCCATGGTGAAGACGGTTGTGAAGATGATGTTGATGACTTCTAGGCACTGCGTGACTGCCGGCTGCTGTTTATAGTGCTCCACCATCATGGCGATCATGTTGAGAAATATTAAAACCACTATTGTCAGCTCGAACTTGTTGCTAACCGCTACGTCGAAGAAGAATTCCTGAACTCGATTCTGAAAGTTCGAAAAAATGCATTGATTGTTTTGTTTTGTCCGACATCTGACCTCAGATGAACCCTCTCACCTTCGGTCGTCTGATCGTTTTCTGCGGCTTCTTCTTGCCCAGCTTCCGCATAGTGTGATAATAGTTCCTCTGGCTGGGCGTCAGAAACACCTCAAGGACGTTCTCCCGCTGCCGAAGGGTGGAGAAAAAATTTGTGTACCAACTGGAAATTGGCTTTGATTGCTACTAGCATTAACTGACTTAGTCATTATCGGCCTTCACCCTCACCTCCCTTCCTCACCCTCGCCTACCTTCTTCACCCTTACCTCCCTTCCTCACCCTCACCTCCCTTCCCCACCCTCACCTCCCTTCTTCACCCTCACCTCCCTTCCTCACCCTCACCTCCCTTCTTCACCCTCACCTCCCTTCCTCACCCTCACCTCCCTTCTTCACCCTCCCCTCCCTTCTTCATTCTCCCTCCCTTCCCCACCCTCCCCCTCCCTTCTTCAGCCTCGCCTCCCTTATCCACCCTCGACTCTCTTCTTCATTCTCCCTCCCTTGTTCACCCTCACCTCCCTTCCTCACCCTCACCTCCATTCTCCACCCTCCCCTCACTTTCTCCTCCTCACCTCCCTTCCTCCCCTCGCCTCCCTTCCTCACCCTCGCCTCACTTTCTCCTCCTCACCTTTATTTTTCACAAAGAAATACGCCGGAATTTACCTTCTTTTTCAGCGAATTAAAATTGTCAATAATGACACCGATGAACAAGTTCAGCGTGAAGAAAGCGCCAACCACTATAAAAACAACAAAGTACAGGTAGTAGACCATCTGGTTCTCGCGCCTTGGCTGCTCATCAATTGATGTTGAGTCGATTGCGTCTCGCATTACCTCCATCCAGCCTTCGAATGTTGCCTGCGCAGTGGAAAAATTTATAATTTCTTTGCAGCCAACCAGCCAACTTCAATCTGCAATGCACCCACCTCACGCCCAATACAGCTATCTCACTCCAAACCACACCCACCCCACTAATTTAGCCCATCCCTCACGCCAAACTCACCACTTGGAAGAGAGCAATATAACCCATGATCACGTTGTCAAAGTGAATTAGAGAGTTGCGCCATTGATAGCCCATAGCCGAGCCGTTCTCGCACTGGGCCCGATTCTGAACGAGACTGTAAGGCAAACGGTTGCCATCGGCGTCGATGCACTTGTAGAACTTGCCTTTGAATAACTGGACGCCAGTGATGCTGAATATGAGCCAGAACAGCAGGCACACCAGCAGCACGTTGCCTATGGAGGGGATGGCACGCACAAGGCAGTTCACCACCATCTGTAATGGGGAAATACGGCTTTACTGACTTGATGCGAACATAAAAGCTTAATTATTGATACAGTACACTGACATGCACTTGCGCAGGCTTAAATCTTCTCTTAATTCTTTCCGTAATCGTCGCTTCTCACCTTCCATTTTCACCCACCTCACCCCAAATCGCCCACCTCACCCCAAATCACTCACCTCACCCAAATCACCCACCTCACTCCTTATCACCCACCTCACTCCATATCACCCACCTCACTCCATACCACCCACCTCACTCCTTATCCCCCACTATCCTCTTAAAAAACACCTCACTCCTGCCTTCTTTTCTCATTAACATCATTACGAGATATTGTTATCTAGAGAGGAAAATTTCACCTTCATTCCCTGCCACCGACTGATAGTCCTGAGCGGCCGGAACGCTCTAAACGCTCGCAGCACTCGCATTGCGCTGATCTGGCTAACATTGGTGGCCAAGGCATCCGTAAGCAGGTCGGCGATTGATACCTTGAAATAAATAAGACAGATAAATGGAAAACCGTTTGCATATTCGACCGAGAAAAAATAACACGGCATTCTTAAAGCGCCAGGCAAATAAAAATCTGAGCCCCAGCGGCTACAGATGCGACATCGCCTTGCTTTCCCTCCTGTGTGCGTCCACAGACTCACCATGACAATCAGAAAGTCCAAAACACTCCACAACTCGCTGAAGTAGCCTTTAAATCCCATAGCAATCCATTTGGCAATCATCTCAATTGCGAACAGAATAGTAAAAACTATGTTCAACTGTTTCAGCACGAACTGCAAAGTTGGCTTCTCGTCCAGGTAGATGTCCTCGAAGCACTGGGGTTGGCGAGGACGGGACGGGGGTGAATCCGGTTGCGATTGTCAAACTATGTCAAAATTTCGATCAGGAAGTCACAAACCAGGAGATCCTGTCCATCCCATTTCCACCCTCACCAAAGTGACAGAGCTGGCCAGAATGATGCACAGAACCACCGCCTCGAAGGCCTTGTGCTCGGTGATCCGCAGCATCACCCGGCGCAGCCGCTCCCACCGCCGGCTGTGTCGGGTGTCGGGCGCGCACAGGCAGCAGAGGCAGCAGCTGGCGGCTAGGCAGGCTCGGCTGCACTGCGGCGGGCAGCAGGGTGGCGGATCTTTCGCAACCTCCGTCCCGTTCTGATTGACAGCTTCGCCGTCCGAAGCATCGGCAGCTTCTGCAGCGTCTGCCGTAGCTCCGCCGGTAGTGTCGGCTTCCGCATTTTCTTGAGTCCCTTCCTCTGGTGCTTCCGGCTCTTCCTGAAAGCTGACGGTGGGTTTTTCTCGGTCAGCCAGTGAAGGCTGTTGCTCAGCAGCTTCTTCTGGATGATCTTGCTGCTCCTGCAACTTCCGGGCATGGCTGCTTCGTCTCCCTGTTAGAAATTGATCAGTTTTACTATATTATTGTTATGCAACTCATCGTTTCCCTAGCAACCGGATCTAAGGTTCAGATTAACTGACCAGCCATCGCCGACTTTTTCCTCGAGCGCCTTCGCCTTCGAACTCTGCCTTGGTCGTCCTCAGTGCTGCAGTTGGCGTCATCCACCACCACGACAACAACGGGAACCGCAGCTGCCGATGCTGTTTCCACTCCAAGCGGATCCGCTGCTGCTGCGACCGCTCCGGCATCCGCAACCGGCTCCGTCACTTCGGAGGGATCGCCCTCTTGGCCTGCACCTTGACGGCGGCAGCAGCAGCAGAAGAGGCGGCGCAGGCGGTCCATCGCCACGGCGAATCGCGAAGCCTCTTCCTGGCCTCCGTCGGCAACGGCGTCCCGAGCCAGCTTGTCGTTGCTGAAGGAGTTCAGCAGCAGCGCCAGGAAAAGGTTCAGCACCTGATTGGAAGCGTTGGAAGAGAAAGGGTTGGAATGCCGGCTTGAACAGCTTAGAAATCCCATTTGTCTATCAATCCCATCTGCTCCAGTCTATCAATCCCATCTACTCCAGTCTATCAATCCCATCTACTTCAGGCTATATATCCCATCTACTCCAGGCTATATATCCCATCTACTCCAGTCTATCAATCCGATCTACTCCAGTCTATCAATCCCATCTACCCCAGTCTATCAACCCCATCTACCCTAGTCTATCAATCCCATCTACTCGAGTCTATCAATCCCATCTGCTACAGTCGATCAATCCCATCTACTGCAGCCTATCAATCCCATCTACTCGAGTCAATCAATCCCATCTACTCCAGGCTATCAATCCCATCTACTACAGGCTATCAATCTCATCTACTCGAGTCTATCAATCCCATCTACTCGAGTCTATCAGTCCCATCTACTCCAGTCTATCAATCCCATCTACTCGAGTCTATCAGTCCCATCTACATCCAGTCTATCAATCCCATCTGCCCAGTCTATCAATCCCATCTGCCCAAGTCTATCAATCCTATCTACCCCAGTCTATTTACCCCCGCGTGTAAAAGAAAACAAAGATCGTATAGAGTTTAAAAATTCCGAAAACCACAAATAACTCTAACTTAGTTTTATTGTCAGGCCAGGTGACTGCAACTAACCATAAAATTTCCCAGGATCAGCGTGGGGATAAACACCACCATGCATAGCTGGCCGTTGGCGCGCATGCAGTCCCACAGCGCCTCGATCCACTCGCCGCACAGAATCCGGAACACCATCAGCATGCTGTGCGCGAAGTCCTCGAAGTTCCAGCGGGGCACGGCCTCGGCGGAGCCGAACACGGCCGGGATGTACGAGTTGTCGAATAGCTGCATGCCGATGACGGCGAATATGAATATGATGATGAACAGTATGAAGGTCAGGTGGCCCACGGCGCTCATTGCCGAGTAAATTATTAGCAGCAGCTTCCGCATCGTCTCCCACGATTGCGCCAGGCGGAACACGCGGAACTGGATGGGAATTCGGGGTGAGAAGAGTGGAGCTTATGGGATTGATAGACTGGGGTAGATGCGATTGATAGACTGGGGAAGATGGGATTGATAGACTGGGGTAGATGGGATTGATAGACTGGGGTAGATGGGATTGATAGACTGGGGTAGATGGGATTGGTAGACTGAAGTAGATGGGATTGATAGACTGAAGTAGTGGCTGGAGCAGATGGGATTGATAGACTGAAGTAGATGGGATTGATAGACTGGAGCAGATGGGATTGATAGACTGGAGCAGATGGGATTGGTAGACTGAAGTAGATGGGATTGATAGACTGAAGTAGTGGCTGGAGCAGATGGGATTGATAGACTGGAGTAGCTGGGATTGATAGACTGGAGCAGATGGGATTGATAGACTGAAGTAGATGGGATTGATAGACTGGAGTAGCTGGGATTGATAGACTGGAGTAGATGATAGATATTGAGGTGTTGTGACTGACGGGGAGATTTTTAAGTGGGATTAATATTTTGGTTTGAAATAGGAAATCTCAACAGCAGTGCCCGACTGAGTCTCACGAGTCTGACGGCCCGAAAAATAGCCAAATTATCATTGTCCTGAACTCCCAGATCAATCAAACTCGTCACCACGACAAACAAATCGAACAGGTTCCACGGCGCCAGGAAGTAGTGCCGACTCATGGCCAGCATCTTTGCGGCCGCCTCCAGCGTGAAGATCAGGGAGAACACCTGAACAATGATGGGGTTGAAGCTGGCAGTAAATCGCTCATCTCTATGCCACAGTCAGTGAAAAAACTCTGCTCTTACATTGTTTATCCAGTTGAGAGCGTCCGAGTAGCCCTGCGACATCGGGTAGAACTCGCTAGCCATGAAGCCCGTGTTCACCACGATGCAGGCGATGATGAACAGCTCAAAGAATGGGTCCGTCACCCAGGCGAACAGCCGGTTCTGGACGCGTAGCCAGCACGGGTAGTTCAGGCAGCAGCCCGGGCAGCAGGAGCAGTTCCTGTCCACCAGCTCCTGGCCTGAGTCTGCGGGGGCGGAAGGGCAGAAACTCGCTGTCTGGTCAGAGTCTGCTTCTTGCTTGACCTACTTATGGCCCCGAATACATTCTTTCATGTAATGTGTTAACCCGCTTACCGTCAAACACCACAATGGGCTCATTTGTCTCTGCTTCCTCGTCTTCTACAGGCAATTCGTCCCGAGCCATCTGGAAGCGCATTAAGCAAGGTGGTGGTCGATTTTTTCAAATTTGTGTAATACGCAAATTTTAGAATTTTTGATTGAATTCTTATTTTTAGGTCGACCAATCAGATAATATTTAGCCTCTTATCTCTCAGTCCTGAGCTGACCAATTAGAAGGCTGCTAGACTATAACTCTCACTCCCCAGCTGACCAATCAGAAGGTAGATAGGCTCTAAACTCTCACTCCCCAGCTGACCAATCAGAAAATATCTAGCCTCTTATCTCTCAATCCCCAAGCTGACCAATCAGAGGGTAGATAGACTCTAAACTCTCAATCCCCCAGCTGACCAATCAGAAGGCTGCTAGACTCTGAACTCTCAATCCGGTTGGTTTTCAAGACTCTTGGTTTTCCTTCCCCAGCTAGTGCCTCGGAGCCAATCACCAATCGCACTAGCATTCACCGTGGCTTTATCGTTGTGGTCCGCTTGACTGCCCATGCCGCTGTCACTCTCGCCTCGGCTTTCCGACTCCGCCCTCTCCCTGGTGGCGTCGCCAGCTGAAACGGCTCCTGAGGACGACGTCCTGGCTAATCCAGCTATCGCTGAGGCAGCTGCAGCTTTGTCTGATGCGGCATCTTTAGCGGCTGGAGCATCAGGAGCTGATGAGGAAGACTCCAGGGCCGGAAAGCTTTCCGTTGCTGCTTCTGCTGCTGCTTCTGTTAGCTTCGCCACCTATGCCTTCTTTGTTGGAGGAGGCTGACGCGGCGGCTTCTGTGGCTTCGGCGGCATCGGCGACGGCGGCGGCGTCGGAGGCGGTGTCGGCTTCGCCTTCTTTGACTTCTGCTGCCGTAGCAGCCGCTTCGCCGGCCCCGGCGCTCTCCTGATCAATGACCGACTTTGGCCGGCGTTTGATCCGCTTCAGCCGCTCCGGGTTGAAGCTGTACTCCGCCAGGGTCGGCCGCCGCCGCTTCAGCTGCCGGCTCTTGCGCAGTCGCTTCTCCTTCTTTTCGCGTTCCTGCGCCTGGGGTGTCGGGTTTGGTATAGAGTGAAAGTGAGGTGGATCGATGGGTGGTTGTGAGATTAGAGAGAGCTAAATCTGAGTTGGCTGCGAGATTAGAGAGAGCTGGATCTGAGTTGGCTGCGAGATTAGAGAGAGCTAAATCTGAGTTGGCTGTGAGATTAGAGAGAGCTAAATCTGAGTTGGCTGCGCGAGATTAGAGAGAGCTAAATCTGAGTTGGCTGCGAGATTAGAGAGAGCTGGATCTGAGTTGGCTGCGAGATTAGAGAGAGCTAAATCTGAGTTGGCTGCGAGATTAGAGAGAGCTGGATCTGAGTTGGCTGTGAGATTAGAGAGAGCTAAATCTGAGTTGGCTTTGAGATTAGAGAGAGCTGGATCTGAGTTGGCTGTGAGATTAGAGAGAGCTGGATCTGAGTTGGCTGCGAGATTAGAGAGAGCTGGATCTGAGTTGGCTGCGAGATTAGAGAGAGCTAAATCTGAGTTGGCTGCGAGATTAGAGAGAGCTAAATCTGAGTTGGCTGCGAGATTAGAGAGAGCTGGATCTGAGTTGGCTGTAAGATTAGAGAGAGCTGGATCTGAGTTGGCTGCGAGATTAGAGAGAGCTGGATCTGAGTTGGCTGTGAGATTAGAGAGAGCTGGATCTGAGTTGGCTGCGAGATTAGAGAGAGCTAAATCTGAGTTGGCTGTGAGATTAGAGAGAGCTACATCTGAGTTGGCTGCGAGATTAGAGAGAGCTGGATCTGAGTTGGCTGTGAGATTAGAGAGAGCTGGATCTGAGTTGGCTGCGAGATTAGAGAGAGCTAAATCTGAGTTGGCTGTGAGATTAGAGAGAGCTAAATCTGAGTTGGCTGTGAGATTAGAGAGAGCTGGATCTGAGTTGGCTGTGAGATTAGAGAGAGCTGGATCTGAGTTGGCTGTGAGATTAGAGAGAGCTAAATCTGAGTTGGCTGTGAGATTAGAGAGAGCTAAATCTGAGTTGGCTTTGAGATTAGAGAGAGCTGGATCTGAGTTGGCTGCGAGATTAGAGAGAGCTGGATCTGAGTTGGCTTTGAGATTAGAGAGAGCTGGATCTGAGTTGGCTGTAAGATTAGAGAGAGCTAAATCTGAGTTGGCTGCGAGATTAGAGAGAGCTAAATCTGAGTTGGCTGCGAGATTAGAGAGAGCTGGATCTGAGTTGGCTGTGAGATTAGAGAGAGCTGGATCTGAGTTGGCTGTGAGATTAGAGAGAGCTGGATCTGAGTTGGCTGTGAGATTAGAGAGAGCTGGATCTGAGTTGGTTGTACATTAATGAGCTAGATTTTATATGGTTTTCAAATTAGGCTGAGATTAATCTGAGGTATTTGTGAGATTAGAGTGAGAAGTTTAATTGGGGTATTGATTAAATATAACAACGCGATTTCATCCGTAAGCCTTTATTTGTGTACTTTTATAGTATCAGTCTGCACTTTTGCCCAGCACCCACCCACCCAACGTACATCTGGCCTCCAGCAAACGAAAACAAGGCCAAGAGAGAAATCAAGTCAGGGCGTGGTGGCGGCTCAGGGCTTCATTCCGCATTGTAAGGCTCGGTCTCGACAGCTGCTTCACACCTGAGCGCCCGACCTGGCTATTTTTGCGGCGATTTTGTCCGTTTAGATATCTTGCTCAGTCTCGTTTCTGCGCTAGATTCGGCGTATCATATAATTATATGCTCTAAAAGACTCCCCTCTTAGCGGCGCTAGGTTGGCATAGCAACGGAGAGCTGTGAAAAAGCATAATCAATTTACACAACTGTTGTCACTATTTTATCCCGTGCCCTATTGTTGGAAAAATGCAGCGACATTGTGTTTAAATAGATGGAATGAATGCAACATTCGGTGCTTTGGCTTGCCTAGCTCAGCGCTCACCTTTCCCACAACCAGAGCCTCCTCCTGGTAGCTCATCGTCACCACGGCCAGCATCAGATTGATGAGGTAGAAAGAGCCGAAGAATACAATTACGATGAAGAAGAAGATGCTCCACGGGCCGCTGGATCTGATCACCTGGTGGGGGGAATGAATATGAGCTATTGTTTATATATTAATCATTAAAAAATCGCCAACAAAGCTACCGTAAAATCTGTAGACATTATGCATCTTAACCTAAGATATTGCACACCGTGCAAAACCAACGTGAGCTCGTGCAAATCAAATGGGCTAATGCGCACAGAGTGCCAACAATCCTGGCCTAATGTGCACAGAGTGCAAACAACCCTGGCCTAATGTGCACAGAGTGCAAATCAACCCTGGGCTAATGCGCACAGAGTGCAAACAACCCTGGGCTAATGTGCACAGAGTGCAAACAACCCTGGGCCTAATGTGCACAGAGTGCAAACAACCCTGGGCTAATGCGCACAGAGTGCAAACAACCCTGGGCTAATGCGCACAGAGTGCAAACAACCCTAGGCTAATGCGCACAACGTGCAAAAAAACCTGGGCTAATGTGCACAGAGTGCAAACAACCCTGGGCTAATGCGCACAGAGTGCAAACAACCCTGGGCTAATGCGCACAGAGTGCAAACAACCCTAGGCTAATGCGCACAACGTGCAAAAAAACCTGGACTAATATGTACAGAGTGCAAACAACCGTAGGCTAATGCGCACAGAGTGCAAACAACCCTGAAATAATGTGCACAAAGTGCAAGCCACTCGATGCCCAAGTGAGAGTGCAAACATGATCGCCCCGTCTCGGCCAACTCACATGGTTGTACAAATTCTCCCAAAAGTCCAGCGTAATCAGCTGGAACAGCGACAGCAGCGACCAGCCGAAATTATCAAAGCTGGTGTATCCCCAATTGGGATTTTCGCCCAGATTCGGCAGGCAGGTGAAATTGGCGTCAATTGCCGCGCACTGGCCGGCGCCAGACGAGTTTCCGCAGAGCCAGTAGGCGCCGTCATCGTTTGCCAACCAGTTGGCCTCGTCCTTGATCCAGGACTCGTAGTAAGCGCTGCTGGCGTTCTGGTCGGAATCTGCCGAGCTCGTGTTGAACCCGGACCAGTCCACCAGCCTCACGCACTTGTTGCGAAAGGTGCCCATGTAGATTTGTAGGGCGAATAGCGAGAACACGCTCAGACAGAAGAAGGTGAGGATAATCACCTCCAGCAGCATGCGGAACGATTTCAACAGAGCGCTGATTATCGTTCGGAGACCTGCGGGTGGTGATGATCAGGATGATCAGGATGTGATGATGCTGCTTGTGAGGATGTGATGATGCTGCTTGTGAGAATGTGATGATGCTGCTTGTGAGGATGTGATGATGCTGCTTGTGAGGATGTGATGATGCTGCTTGTGAGGATGTGATGATGCTGCTTGTGAGGATGTAATGATGCTGCTTGTGAGGATGTGATGATGTTGCTTGTGAGGATGTGATGACGCTGCTTGTGAGGATGTGATGATGCTGCTTGTGAGGATGTGATGATGCTGCTTATGAGGATTGACCCACGGGAATCCTGATGAGGACTCTATCATTCTAAAAAAGTAATTATTTTCATAACCTATGAAAAAATATTTTTCATTCTCCTCCGACTAGACAGAAATTGATGAAAGAAGCTCCTCTAGACCCAAGATGCTCAGCGACTGGCACCAGCTTGCATCCCAGAGTTAACTCGTCGATTTTTTCCAACAGGAAAACGGACACAAACAAGACTCTAAAATCGACCGGCCCAGGGTGGGGGAGGGACTAAAAAAGCCGGCGAGTAGCGGGATAAAAGAGCCTGGGGGGATCGAGCTAATGTGACCAACACTCCAGCCTCGCCGATGTAAATGGCCGTCCGTGACAAGCTCCCTCAGCAGCATGCCGATAAGTGCTATAATCATTGTTTCGCTTTACACAACACCCTTTTTTTAACATTCTAGTCCCCAGGGGGAATCCGGCGTCCGGACTTGCGGCGGCAGTGGGAGGCAACTCCGGTGCACTGGAGCTGGTGGGCCGGCTTTCCAATACACCGGTGGTGGGTAAACTTTGATGTTTTTCACCGCATTCTTTTTCATGTACTTCGGAGCACTTTGGCGTATCTATCTATCTATCTATCTATCTATCTATCTATCTATCTATCTATCTATCTATCTATCTATCTATCTATCTATCTATCTATCTATATATCTATCTGTCTATCTATCTATCTATCTATCTATCTATCTATCTATCTATCTATCTATCTATCTATCTATCTATCTATCTATTTATCTAGCTAGCTAGCTAGCTAGCTATGAAATTTCAGTCTAAGAACAAGGTAACATGAAATGCTCACCTGGAAATATGGAAATGGTCTTGAGGACCCTGAAAACCCGAAATGTTCGGAGCGAGCCAACATTGACATTGTTAGAAGAAATGGTGTTCTCCACAATAATCATGATGTACCTAAAATAGGAAGCGGAGTATATGTAAATTTTTTAACTTTCATTAAATGTTTACTAAAAAAACAGGCCATCAAAGTGCCAAGCAGCCAGTGCACGCACGAAGTGACCACCACAATCAGGTCAAGCCAGTTCCAAGGGTCGCGCAGATACGTGTAGCGATCCATGATGAGCCCTCGCGACAGTATTTTTATGACGCACTCCATCGTGTAGATGGCTAGAAACGTGTACCTGCAATTCAATTTTCGTAGAGGACCATTAGTTACGTAAGTAACCATTTTTATTCAGCCTAAAGACGCCAAATCAATTGGACATTCATTTACTATAGCCAGCATCTGCCCCGCCTTCACGCGGGCCAGACTTAAATTCCTCGGGCCACACACTTCTATCTATGAGGCGTGCAAACCCGAAAATTTTAACCAGCTCATGCGCTTCCTCCGGGCAACCCGCAGGGCTGAACTCCCAATTCCAGGGAGCAACATAGCTGCCGGCGACACCGAGGGACCCCCCTGGGCGACGCCAACCATTCGTCCATAACGGCGCGTCGGTCGTCCAGGGGTTAGCGGAATGGGCGGTTGCGCCTTCCCGCTGCGTCCCCTCTGGGACCTCCCTGCAGCTAAGTCAAGTAAGTCAAGTCATTTACTATAGCTGATGACGCATCACGTGACTAATCACGAAACTTAAGCCATCACGTGACTAGACAAGATTAAGCGTCGTTAGCAACGCGTCAAGGCTTTAATGCCACTTACTCGGCGGGCTTGACCTCGTAGGGCAGAGCCAGGAACACGCAGTTGGCGAGAATGGTGAGCATGATCAGATAGTCGAAGAACTGGTTGGTTGACACCATGATGAGCAGGCGGCGCGCCGGGTGCCACGGCTCCAGGCAGTAGAACGCCGAACTGGCCGAGAACCGGTAGATGTACTTCTTGCGCAGTCTGGTGTTGATGACGACGAACGACTGCAAATATTTGGTGCTGAATTGGGCGGACCGGCTCTCCAAAACCAGCTCGTCAAGGGTTGGGAGGCGCTTCTTCACCGCGTAGGGATCTTCGGACAGGGCTCTCAAGCCTTCCCACGGCTCGGCGTCCATGCTTTCTTGAGAGGGGACACGGTAGGACTTGCGGGATCGGAGCTCCCAGCTGAGCAGGTGGCGGCTGCCTACATGGCTATCCCAGACGCTTTATCGATCAGCCAGCTCTGTTCTAAATGCACCCGACAGTTCAAGGGGAAAATAGTGGAATTTGCTGGGACTTTCTAAGGCTTTGTTAATCGGCCAAGCGGCAGATCCTTGATTTAGATTTGGCCCGGCGATAGGCGCGCCGATTGGGGGAGCTCTCCCAGTCAGGAGAAAGCGAGACCGCGAAGGATTGGGAGTCGTTTGACCCCTTTCAGCGCGCGGTTTGAGAAAGAGAGCCCGGTGCGACGGGAGGGTTGGCGGCCGCCCATAATCCTGCTTTCAACTCGCCGCCTCCTCCGCACCCCGGACTCGCTTCGCAATAAACGATACAGATTGGGAGGGAGTGGAGAAAGTGTGAGTTTTTCCCACCGGAGCTGTGCGGCTAAATAATTTAGCGAAGGCGACCATTGCGGGCCGGGAGGAGCAAAGAGGCTCTCCTAGGACACCGTCCCATCAGCTGAGGATTTTTGCCTAAGATTCTATTGCTTCGGGAATATTGGCATTTGCCTTCGCCAATTCATTATTGCCTAAATTAGGCCGCTCGACAACAAAAAAATTTTTTTGAACCAACCCGACCCTCCCCTGGAGAGTTTGGTGACTAAAACCCCCCCTGATCTTGTCAGCTTCACGGGAATCCCGTCAGGCAATCTTGTCAGATTCATGGGAATCCTGTCAGGCAATCTTGTCAGCTTTATGGCAATCCCGTCAGACAATCTTGTCAGATTCATGGGAATCCTGTCAGGCAATCTTGTCAGCTTTATGGCAATCCCGTCAGACAATATTGTCAGATTTACGACAATCCCGTCAGGCAATCGTGTCAGATTCATGGGAATCCTGTCAGGCAATCTTGTCAGCTTTATGGCAATCCCGTCAGACAATATTGTCAGATTTACGACAATCCCGTCAGGCAATCTTGTCAGATTTACGACAATCCCGTCAGGCAATCTTGTCAGCTACACAGAAATCCTGTCAGGCAATCTTGTCAGCTACACAGAAATCCCGTCAGGCAATCTTGTCAGCTACACAGAAATCCTGTCAGGCAATCTTGTCAGATTTACGACAATCCCGTCAGGCAATCTTGTCAGATTTACGACAATCCCGTCAGGCAACATTGTCAGCTACACAGAAATCCAGTCAGGCAATCTTGTCAGCCAACTCGCCACCCAGCCCGACGCACCCGCCGTTGCAGCTGGGCGTCGATCTCCTCAATTGGCGCGGCCAGCAGCTCGTTGGGAAAGTCGCCCAGCCGCTCCGGCAGCGGGCAGCCCTCGGCCAAGTCCGGGTCCCTCAGCGCCCGCTCCTCGGCCTCGGTCGGCGGCTCGGCTTCGAATTGGATTTCGCCTTCGACCAGGCGGCCCTCGCCGGCGTTGCGCAGCCGATCGGCGGCGCGCTGGCGCCGGGCAGCCTCGCGCCGCAGAACGCGCCGCATGCTCTGCCGATCGAAGGCGCGGAAATTAACGGTAGGAGCGGCGGCGGTGCCGGCTGGACCGCGAGATTCGCCACCGACGCTGCCGCCGTGGCTGGACCTGGACGACTTCGCCGCCAGGTCGTCGCAACCGTCGCTGGCCGTGTCAACGCCGACTCTCGCCGCAGCTGCCGCGTCGGAGCCAACGACGCCCTCCGTTGCTTCGTCCCGATTCTCCGGATCTGTCGCTTAGCGAAAGAGACACGCAAAGAGAAAATTTTTTGTTTTAAATTTAATACAGCCGAAGCTGAAAGACAAAGAGAAAGTGAAGATGCCTGAACAGGCTCTTCTTGTTTAAAGACGAGGTGCTCAGCAAAACAGACATTTATTTTGTTTGCCCACTTTATTTAAATAGAGACCTGAGCCACAGATTGCAGGCAGCTCACCTAGCCAGCTGTATTGGTGACTGACTTGTAAGCACTTGTGTCGCATTGCTTCTGCATCTTTGCTCCTAGAAGCTATAGTCTGACTCAGATTGGTCTGTCCTGCTTCAACCGTATTCCTGGCCCCGAGCCCCGGAGTCTCCATCGGTTCTCATAAATCATCGCTGCGTCAAACATATTAATAAATAATGAGCTGTTTTGACGCCGCTTACACTATAATTGGTTAGAAGCTGTCAAAGGAACAGGCTAAAATAGTTGAGATGGATTAGACATTGCCGATAGAAGGATACTGAAGAGCTGAGATCAAGCCACGATGCGTATTATCTATATCAACATATTTTAGTATTTAATATAAAGCCAATTGCTGTTGGAAACAAAAACAATTCTTGAACAAGTAATGATAAAGAAACTTGGAAAGGGAACAGGATATTTTGGAAAATAGTTTTTTATGCAGGCCAATAAAAGTAACGGCCTGCAATCCAACGATTTGGTCCAAAATTGACAGATGAATTTC
>CATNEM010000336.1:397500-407629 GCA_950096795.1 Macrostomum cliftonense
TGTCTGTCTGTCTGTCTGTCTGTCTGTCTGTCTGTCTGTCTGTCTGTCTGTCTGTCTGTGTGTCTGTCTGTCTGTGTGTCTGTCTGTGTGTCTGTCTGTCTGTCTGTCTGTCTGTCTGTGTGTCTGTCTGTCTGCCTGTCTGTCGGTGTGTATCTGTCTGTCTGACTGACGGTATTCTGACTGTGTACCAGTTTGTGATTGTCCTTCGCACAAATTTTCCGTCTGCATGCAGTTGTTGACTCACACAATAGTGTGCCTTGCAGTCATATTAAGATTAAAGGTGTTTTTGAAGTCGCTCAAGCACAGAAAAACTAAATTCCTAAATATTTAGATTAGCTTTTTAGTATCCCCCTAGTCTCAGCTTGCCCCCTCAGTTCTGTTCAGTCAAAGGGCTGTAAAAGATTGTTGTTTATCAAATATCTGTGTTTGTGTGAGAGAGAATCGAAGAAGTGAGCGGAGAGGTTTTGGAGTGTCTCAACTGCGACAATAATTAATGGCTTTCGTCATAAACAGTAGTTTAATTTTAGAAAGTAAAATTTTTCTGGATTCTAAAGGAACACTTTACGATACTCGTATGCTTTATAACTGAACTTGAATATTTCTATACAATCCAATAAGCAATTAACTAAAAATCGGCCAGCCAGTCATGAGCCGCAAACAGAAATTAAAAGCGGCAACTCACCCGGTTCTGCGGCATCGCCAGCTCTCAGTTTCAAGCGATACCGGACAGGGTTGGACATCTGTGGCTCTCGGCGCTCTCGGTGAGAAACTGTCTATGACCGAACCTGCCGCTCGCCCCCCACACAGTCTCTGCTCGGTAATAAAAGCGATACACTGCGCTTTTCCGATTTTTGTAGAAGCCCTTACAGTTGCCGAATTTAGGCCGACAGGGGGGAAACAGCCAATCCCGCGAGACCGACGGGTGTAGGAAGCAAGCCCGGTAGTGGCTCACAGACAGACAGACTGACAGACGGAGAGGGAACGAGCGCATACGGCACAGTTGCCACGGCCATCCCTTTAGCATCAATTGCAATCCATCTCCATCAACTGGGCCTCGCCCCATTCTCTTTCGCTCTCCATCGCTCTGCGCCCTCCAGTAGCCGTCTCTCAATTTTTTGGGGGTGAACGGAGCAGGCCGGCGCAATTGTATCTGATGACAGATTTTGTATGGATTTTCTGACGCGCGTCGCCTGACATTCAACCCCTATGACGCTGTCTGCTCTGCTCCGCCTTCGATCAAGCTGGCTTGAGGTGTCCGCTAGCCAGTTTAATGCAAAATTTCAAGCAAAATTATTCAACAAAATCAACCTGCAGAGAGAGGTTCGTTGCATTCACCGGAAGCTTGTAGGTAGAGGGTCATTGCTTTCACTGGAAGCTTGTAGGTAGAGGGTCATTGCTTTCACCGGAAGCTTGTAGGTAGAGGGTCATTGCTTTCACCGGAAGCTTGTAGGTAGAGGGTCATTGCTTTCACTGGAAGCTTGTAGGGAGAGGGTCATTGCTTTCACTGGAAGCTTGTAGGGAGAGGGTGATTGCTTTCACCGGAAGCTTGTAGGTAGAGGGTCATTGCTTTCACCGGAAGCTTGTAGGGAGAGGGTCATTGCTTTCACCGGAAGCTTGTAGGTAGAGGGTCATTGCTTTCACTGGAAGCTTGTAGGGAGAGGATCATTGCTTTCACAGGAAACTTGTAGGGAGAGGGTTATTGCTTTCACCGGAAGCTTGTAGGGAGAGGGTCATTGCTTTCACAGGAAGCCTGTAGAGAGAGGGTCATAGTTGTCACCAAGAATTATAAAGAGCGGTCATGGAGGTCACTCTACGCAGAGCTCCGCAGAGAATCCCCGCAGTCTCATGATGCTTAGTGTGCAGTCGTAAACTGTAAAATATAATTGCCCAGGCGCAATCAGGGAGCATCAGTTCCACTTTCTCTCGATTGCAGGGTCAGAAAATGATTCCCAGAGAGAAGCTGCATGATCAGAGCTGCTCGTTGCTAACTGATTCACCCTCTCTGACAGTTGAGTTATGGAACATCTGGCACTCAAAATTGTTTTATACTAGCCAGATAGATAAAAGCCAGACTTAATTATTCTTTTAAAAAAGTACTTTTCTTCGATTTTTTGCACTTTATACGAGTATGGGGAGTTTTTTATTAGAAATTTCTCCCTTTCGTATTGAAATTCCAGTCGCATTTTTGGCGTTATGATTGATAAAAGTGCCCTGTTTCCATTCATTTCGATAGTGCAGTTAAAATAATCCCACCAAAACGGGGTGGACTAAAGTTCAACAACTAGCTTCGACTGAAAGCTGACAGCTCGATTTTTTTCGCCTGCATAATTCAAAACTGCGAGCTCGGAGGGGCCGCCATCCAATATTTTGAATGGATTAAACTGGCGAACACTTTCTAAGATTTAAGCAAGTTTTTCATTTATTTTTCTGCTTTTTTAGAAACAGTCTACTCTGAGTAGAAATGCTTGTACGTACTTTGTCAGTCCAGGAGACTTTCTTTCAGCAACTTGGAGGCACATTTCTTGGACTTGCACTCAGTGCAAAAGAGAGAATGTATTTTGCGTGATAAATTTTAATGCATTTGAAATAGAAGTAAATATACTACTACGATCAGTAGCCAAGGTTTACACTATAGCATGGAAGAGAAAACAAGGAACTTATAGAAAAAAATACTTTGATTGCCTAGGCACAGTCAAGGAATAAAACAATTCATAACTATAAAAGAAAGACGTGAACTAAGGTAGATCAGTGTGATAGACAGGCATGCTCAGAAAGCAATACGTAAGCGAGACGCTTCTAATTTTCATGATTTGGAGCTGAAACGCAATCTGCACTTCTAAAATTACGTAAGAAGTAATAAACAAATAGAGCAAAAAAATAGCTTAAATTTTCCAAACCCGTCTGCTATTACATCGATATCAGAGCTGGAAACCGCTTTCCGCATCCGCTTCCGCATCTGCTTCCGCATCCGCTTCCGCATCCGCTTCCGCATCCGCTTCCGCATCCGCTTCCGCATCCGCTTCCGCATCCGCTTCCGCATCCGCTTCCGCATCCACTTCCGCATCCGCTTCCGCATCCGCTTCCGCATCCGCTTCCGCATCCGCTTCCGCATCCGCTTCTGCATCCGCTTCCGCATCCGCTTCCGCATCCGCTTCCGCATCCGTTTCCGCATCCGCTTCCGCATCCGCTTCCGCATCCGCTTCCGCATCCGCTTCCGCATCCGCTTCCGCATCCGCTTCCGCATCCGCTTCCGCATCCGCTTCCGCATCCGCTTCCGCATCCGCTTCCGCATCCGCTTCCGCATCCGCTTCCGCATCCGCTTCCGCATCCGCTTCCGCATCCGCTTCTGCATCCGCTTCCGCATCCGCTTCCGCATCCGCTTCCGCATCCGCTTCCACATCCGCTTTCAGCATCCGCTTCCGCATCCGCATCCGCTTCCGCATCCACTTCAAAACTCGCTCCTAAATTCTATTTCACATCCGCTTCCGCATCCGCTCCATCACCAGCGCCAATCCTACGAATCGCGCAGCGCCCGCAAGCCTCGCTCGGCGGCGTCCAGCGTCCGACGCTCGGCCAGCAGGCGGAGTCGGCGCATTTCGCGACGAAAATCGTCGATCTCGGATTCTAGGCGATGCCGGCGATCTGAAGACGCCTGAAAGCTGGAATAGTAGGTGCATGAACACTGCACTTATTTTTAGACTACTGAGCCTATTTTGGCTACTATAAGTAGCCGCATCAGCGCAACTCACCGTTCCACTCGCAGAAGCTCCAGCCTTTGCAGCATCGCCATGGGAGGCTGCTGCATAATTGGAGGCTGAGCGCTGAACTTCGTAGCTGCAGTTTCGTCGCTGTCCCTGGGGTATCTGCTCGGCTTTCTATGTACAGCTGCGGCTGAGATCCCATTGGCTGTCTGTCAATGATTAGTTTGAGCGTACAGAATTAACTTTAGTTAAAAATGTGTTTGTGTCAGTTTCTCTTATTCTGTTCGGTCTATCTGTATTCTCTTCAGCGTGCCTACCTGCCTACCTTTCTGCAAATAGAAACAATATTCAAAACATATTTCAGACAGAAAATCTGTCTGTCTGTCCGCCTGCCTGCCTGCCTGCCTGTCTGTCTATCTGTCTGTCTGTCTGTCTGTCTGTCTGTCTGTCTGTCCGTCTGTCTGTCTGTCTGTCCGTCTGTCTGTCTGTCTGTCTGTCTGTCCGTCTGTCTGTCTGTCTGTCTGTCTGTCTGTCTGTCTGTCTGTCTGTCTGTCCGTCTGTCTGTCTGTCTGTCTGTCTGTCTGTCTGTCTGTCTGTCTGTCTGTCTGTCTGTCTGTCTGTCTGTCTGTCTGTCTGTCTGTCTGTCTGTCCGTCTGTCTGTCTGTCTGTCTGTCTGTCTGTCTGTCTGTCTGTCAATGGACCGCTGCTGCCAGAGTCAGGCGGACAGCCAATCGACTCACCAACTTTCCAGTCCGCCGCCTCCGCTCCCAGCGTCTGCCGGAGTCCCGCCTGCGAAGCCCCGAGGCGCCGGCGCCGTTGGACCGGCAAAGCAGCTGCGGCTCGCTGCCACCCGTAGCCCAACCATCACAAGCATCTCCGCGACCTCCATCCAGCCTCCACGCTGCATCATTGTGCCGTTCAGACTCCTCGGCTAGCTGAAATCGATGCTTCATCGACAGGCCAGCCAGCCTGCTGACCAGCTGCTGCTCAGCCGACAGCGACCGCTGAGCCTGGCCTCCCTGCAGCTGCGGCTCGCTGCCGCCAACAAGCTCGTCCCGCTGGCGGTCCAGTCTGCCGCTGCTGCCCTGGCAGTTCAAACAGCGATCGCTGCCGAACTTTCGGACTGACGAATCAAACTCCGGAGTCCCGGTCTCGTCTCGATTCACCGCCGTCGACGAAGCCCAACGTCGAGTAGCCGGCGCTGCCTGAAACTCCTTCGCTTCCCGAGCTCCCCCTGCTGGCAACTCCGCGCCCGCCTGCTCGTCAATGATCCGTTCGCGTTCCAGGCGGGCCAGGCGGAGCCGCTTGCGGCGCTCCGACTCGAGCCGGTCGGACAGGGCGGCCAGGGCCGGCTCGGGGCTGTGCGGCATGCGGGCTCGCAGACTGTCCGGCGGCTGCGCCAGGAGGCTCACCGGCTCGATGCCGAGGCGACGGCAGGCCTCGAGGCTGCGCGGGCTGGTCAGAACGAATGGCAGGCCTTCGAACTCGCTGCTGTCCAGGTTGATCAGGTCCACCCGGGGCAGGCTGGGGCTCGGCTCCGAGCTCGTCGACATGCTCGATAGTTTGCGTTTTTTTCGGTTTTACTTTTCTGTTTTTCTTCTGCTTTTGTTTCTTTTTTTTTTCAATACTATTGCTGCTGCAACGTCGTCTATTTTGAGCTGAGCAGAGGTGAGAGCTTGCTAGCAACTCTTGCTTTCATGCGCCTGCGCTTCGGGATGAAACACTGACATGACAGACGCCTGCCTGGCTATCATATAGAAAAAGTTGGATTAAAAAAAACACGCAGAGCCTAGCGGCGAGAACAATTTCTGGCCTAGCTAGTGAGGTGGGTGGTGGGGCGCCAGGTTAGATGGAGAACAGAGCTCGTGCTGCATAGAGGAAAGAAAGGAGAGACAGACGGAAGAGTACTGTCAGGCTCTGGGTAGGGTTGGTTGGCGAGATCTCTCGGTATGTTCTGTTCTCCTCTATTCTCAATGCACTTGGCTAGCTTTGTTGCCGGGCGGGCAGGGTTTGGAGGGGTGAAGGAGTGATGCAAGTCATTGAGAAGCCTATGGACAGCGTGCGTGACTCAAAGCACTGAAAGCAGAGAATGCAAAAGCTAATTATGGATTGCAATTCTGCGAGTTAAAAGAACGGGCACTATGAAATGCTGGTGTAGGTTGTAAAAAAGTCCGACGCACGTAGCACAATCATAAATAATATTTAAATTTGATTCTCATGCAATTCAATTCTATTCAAACGTAGATGCAAGTCTCAGAATAGTTTGTGATACTGAAGCGACTCAGAACAGCAGGCTTTTTTGGTAGCTAAATTTTTATATGGTAAAAAAATAAGTTTAGACACTAGGCCATTTGACCGCAACCTAGTACTGTGTACAGCTGCTCAGTCCTAACGGGCTGGAGGGACTGCAGCGCCCACTCTAAATTTTTCCAGCTCACACTGGTACCCGATCTTAGCTTGGCGGACTGAAGCATTGCAGGATCAAGTGCCTTGATCAAGGGCGCAAATTTTCTGGTAGTGTTAAGCTTCGAACCCAAGACCTTCGGGTCCTAAGGTAGATGCCCTAGCCCCTAGGCTCCAGCTCACCGAATGCCGCTCTACTGATCGTCCAAACTCTCGACAGGTTATCCGTTGTATTGTTCTGAGAATCGCCCGTCACTACAAGTACATTGAGAATCGCCCGTCACTACGAGTACCTTGAGAATCGCCCTCTACTTCAAATTGAACCTTCAAAATAACATGTCTATCACACGGCAAGGCAGACCGCACGTTGCTTTTTAATATTATTGAAATTGAAAATTCAGATTTTGCGCAAAATAGCCGACTCTAGCAATATATTTTCAATTACAATAGAATCAAGTAGACAATTTAACATTAAAATAATTCCTCCAAGGAGCAGAGCGAACAAAAGTAAAACTACTAAGGTAGTTTGAGCAAAACTTGAAGCAGCACTTGAGTTAATCGAATTTTTTTAACCATTCAAAACCCCGGCCCACTGCAAACAGACGTAGCGGCCAGAAAAAGCAAACAAAGAGGTTGGAGAGAGCAAAAAACCCAAAGCTAAAGGAAATTGACAGCCAGCTGCCACGGAAATTACTCGCAGTGTTGTACAGCTTGGAAAATTTGAAACCCGACACTTGCAGGCTTGCCTCTAGTCTACTTAGTGGCTCTTGTATGCATTGTAGCTCCGTGGTTCGAATCCCACTAACCAACAGATGTAGCTGGATAAAAAAACACATGGCATTATTGCGTATTCTGCTATTGATACTACTTCTTATCCAGTAAGTAGGCCGTGTGCAATAATTAAAACATATTTCCACCATTAATACTTGCCGATATGTGTAGAAATAAAATAAATCAATTGAACAGGAACAGTTAGATTTGAGAGCACCGCAAACCAGCAGCAACTACTAGTAAAATTTGATACTTAATATACTCTTAGGTACAGCTGAGACTAAGACAAAATGAAAGCACCTGGTAAGCAGAATACGTACTACGGTACAATTTAAAAGCAGATGCAATGCAGTGCAATCTATTGGTGCACTTGCACTTGTGACTTTAAGAGTCAAGTTAGTTAAAAGAGCCTGCGCACTGTACACATCTATTGGGGACACGAGATAATGCTGGCCGACTTCAGACGCCCGCAGCCAGCTGTTTGGAGACCCGATCAGCCAGCAGCTGGTCCAGCTGTCTTTCGCGACGCTTAACGCAGCCAAAAGCAATTAGAAAGACAATCAAAGAAACGCCCTGAGCAACAAAGAACTTGACCCCTTCGCTGGAGCTGCTGGCGGCTGATGGCTTGCAGGCGATCCACACAGGTGGGCAGCCATCGACCCCTCCAACAAGTCGCTTGAAGCCGGTATCGGCGCAAGCCGCCAGCACAGGGCCAGCAGTCAGCTGACTAGCCAATCGCTGCTCAAACTGGCTGCAAGGCTGGCAAGCTTGGCCTGAATCACCTGCAGCCACCTGCTGCTGTTGCAGCTTGATAGAGCATTTTGAACTGTCTGTTTCAGCTTCTTTTGATTGGGTTGCTGATAAGGATGTTGCTGACAAACCAGCTGGTGGTCCAGCATGTTGCTGGTGCTGCTGCTCCATCAGGGTGTCCTCAAGGTAGAGTACAGCAATGCAGAGTCTAAGGTGTCAAGTGATATTATTGATAAAGTATAATTTTATGTTAAAGATTCCTAAATAAACAGTAGAAACCCCAATTAAAAGAGTTACTTACATCATTAGGCCACTGATTGTACCCATCATAATCTTCTTTGTGCAATATTCAATCATTATCAATTTATAGTTTTCTTTTTGCAATTAAAAAAGTAATTTGAATATGTGTTATAGCCCATATTTATTATAATAATCCATTTAATATATAGTAAGTGTCCTTCTACTCAAATAATATAGTATAATGATATATATAATGAATTAGTGACAAAGGCTAATAAAAAATAAAGAATAGTGTATTAGAAGTAGCTTATTAGGCCTAGATTAAAAAAATAGCAATGCCAATGGTAGGCCTAACATGTCTACAATTACATAATGATATAAACAAAAAATAATGGATAGAAAACTATATAATTTATAATATTAGATGACAATAAAATAATTTCTTTGATTTATAACTTCATAAAACTCATTTTTCATTAGAATTCCAAACCAACCTGAGTCCCAAACAAGTTTATGCATTAATTTTTATATATTGCACTGGAATGCAAAACACTTAAAGGTAGATGTAAGACTAATAATACTAATAGAAGCCGGCTAAAAGGAAGCATAGTTTCTAATGTATTTTTTATAAAAAACATTATTAATATTAGGCAGAAAAATTACTTTCTTATTTACTATTTAGGATTTTGTTATGTTGCAGTCCTACATAGGTTGATCTGGGAGATTTGCGAGTGATGCTCGACTAGTGTGACAATTAAATTTTTAGGCATTACAAGAGCTCTTTAAAAAGCAAGACCTTGAAGACTTTAAACTGAAATTCTAAATTTTAGCCTAGAAGCTTACTTACGAAAGATGTGCAGGTCCAATTCAGAATTATTCGTTGTCAAATTATCATTAGTTATTAAAATTTTATAGAGTAATAATTATCTTAACTTTACAAAAAATTCAATTCAATTCAAAAGCATTAAGTATTATAATTTTTGCTATGAAAAATATATTTGTTTTTTGGTGTCAATGTGTCGGCACAAGTTTAAGTTTTTAACTTGGCTAACATAAAAACAGCTTATTTATTTATTGGCATGGCACTTATTTATTAATTGGCACTTATACGCCTCTATGACACAATAATTCTTTTTATATTTTTGAATACTCGGGTATATTGCATAAGATTTTAAATTTTTGAGTATTAAATTAAATGATGCATTTCTTTGCAAGTGAGACAAGCAGACGTCTGCATCGAATAGTATATTGTAAAACATTTAAAATCGTTTCCAAATCCTAAAGTAATACTAAAGTAATAAAATATTATTTTATTTCCTAACTGCTTTATATTTATTTTAGACTAGGCATATTTATCATAAAATATGTAACAGTAATGGTTGGATTTACATATTCACAACATATATAATTGCCTGGCCATTTCTATTTATCCAAACATGGGCATTCTTTTCGAATCGTTCGTTAAACTCTTTTTTCGATACCCAAAGATCAATAACGACCTAAAAACGACACCACACCACAAACGAACCACAAACGAAATGTAAAACATATATATGATTGTTTTTACTTAAATATAATGAAATATTAAAGTATAGTATATTTCTATTTGACAAATTTTGTAAATTACTATTAGTATTACTACCACATGCATTTGATAATATTAACTTATGATTGGTCTATATTAAACTATTTTATCTATTAATCTAGTAAAATTTTGCTTAGTACCAATTTTCAAGCATTGATCTATATATTAAAAAGCATTCCTTTAAATCAAAGGGTCATGATCTCTTTTATATATTTAAAATATTGGTCTGAGGATAAATCTACCAATAATTGTTCTTTACAAGGCTTATAATGTTGCCTCGTACATTCCTGAAGCTTTTGCTCAAGTATTAAGTCTTAATTTTCAAAGATAAATATAAAAAAATTTTCCCACACAAAAATTCTTATCATATAATACAAGGATAAAAACCTCATTTTCTTATCCTCAAATTTGCATATTTATATATAGCACTTTATTTTCCCTTTTTATAAGTTATAATTTCTAATAATATATAAATTTCATTATGTATAAAAAATAAATATGCTAATATTATTGAAATAGGGCCTTGAACACATTTACTTTCTATGAATATACATAAATTATATTATGATATATTATTTATGCATGTGTGATTAATAATTTTTAATTTGAAAAGCTTTTACCATTACTATAAGTTGGTAGGTATGCAATTACCAGTGTAGCAATAGTGCTATGCAGCAAA
>CATNEM010000337.1:0-185000 GCA_950096795.1 Macrostomum cliftonense
ACTACATTTATTACCACATCAACAAGTTCATGAACAACAAATTCACTAATCGTCGCAGGCAGAAGGACAGGGATAGAGATAAGGACCTGAACACTCCCATGATTATCCTGCCATTTATTGGAATCCCTTCGATAACGTTCAAGAAACAACTTGAAAAGATTTTCCGTAAATGGTTTGACTCTGATATCAAGGTCATCTTTCGCACCGACAAGATTTCCCGTTTTGTCAGCAGATTGAAATCCCGTGTTCCAAGGCCACTTGTTGCAGGTGTCGTGTACCAATTCAATTGCTCTGTGGATCAGAGCACCACTTACGTGGGAAAGACTAAACGACATCTATACACGAGGGCTAAGGAGCATTGGGTAAAAAACTCTGCTATCCGGGACCATTTGCTAGGTTGCGATAGTTGTTGTAATAAGGAGCCACTTGAACTGTTCAAAGTTGTTGACACGTGTAGGCAAGATTACAAACTGACCATTCTTGAAGCCCTGTACATCAAGGCCCTCAAGCCAAACCTTAATGTCCAATTAGCGGGGAACGGTGCAAGCCAACAGCTCCAAGTGTTCTGACGTATGAGGCACGCTCTCTCTCTGTGTTGTGTGTGCGTTCCTCTCCAACCTCTGATTCGCCTCTGACCTGCCCATCGGACTTTTTTTCTCACATTGTACAATAACCTACTTTTAAACACTTACGTTTTTCGTTTCTCAATAATTCGACCCTGTACATCGGACTTTAACTCACAATGTGCAACAACCTATGTTTTAAATACCAGTGTTTTTCGTTTTCAATAAATCGACCCTGACGATGTCCGCTTAGGACGAAAAGCTTCGGCACGTAAACATATGTTGGCAATTTCATTTCTTTTCCTGTTGCTTATAAAGCGAGTTACCTTACCAGAAGCACGCAAAAACATGCAGCTGAATTGGCTTGCTTAATTTTTGTTTTAACTCCTTGGGGCTTTTCTTACTAATTGCTTAAGTCTCAGCTTTCTAATGCTCTGGTTTCGTCATGCAGTGTACCCCTGCATATCTCGTATCAGTGAGCCGCATCTATTGTACTAATACAGCGTTTTCTGTCAATCAGTTTATCATTGTATTAACGAGCTAGTTACGTATCACTCGTATCATTAGATAAATAATGCGAGCAACAAGCCTATTATGCCATGGTTTTGCCATAGCAACACCAAATACTCTGATAGGGCCTGAAATATCTATATTTTCGCATTTAATGTTATGCCATTTACAATTATAAAAACATTCGAGTTCGTTTTCACTACAATAGACTGAAAACTTGCATACATGGACCAGTGGAGACGGAGATCTATAAGATATAAAAAATGCACTAACCTGTGCAGCAAATTGTCGTACATGAGTAAAAATACGAATTGAAAGAGTTTTCTGTGGAAGCATTAAGTCTTTAACTAAATTTCCAAATCCCGATCAATACTGCTAAATATATAAGCAAGGAGATACAATGATTAACTAAGTATTTTAACTGTGGCAGATAATCTGAAGAAATAAAGACTGCTGTCAAAAATAACCATTGTTTCCATAGTGATAACAATTGTAAAATAAATATAAGAGGCAGCTGTACACAACTCATACCTGCATGGTAGCAGACTACAGGAAAAAAATATCCAACCGAAGGGGTGGATTGACAGCTCCACTCTTTTGATGGCCTAATTACAGACGAAATCGAAAGCACGCATGATTTCGAGGCTGTCTGGTTGTATGCAAGAAAAAGTTTTCACTTGACATGCTGTCGTCATGGTCAATTGATAAGTAAAAAAAGCAGCACTTTGCAGATCGTGCAGATCGCAGTGTCCTTTTAAAAAGGTGATTAGGCACTAGTACAGAGGGTGCAAATAAACTAATCAATCCATCAATGTCAGTGGCCGCTTTCTTCTTCAACTTTGTACAGAGCGTTCTTGGCCCGCCTGGTTGCCTGTTTAGCCAAGACATCGTGAAAGCTCTGGGACGGCTCCGTCGAGTTCAACGACGAGCTAGAGGCGGAGAATCGGGACAGTTGGCTCGAAGTCGAAGCCCTGCTTCTGCCGGCTGCGGCCGGGTTCGCGCCGATAGGCCGGAGTACTGTTGGGTGAATCTGTCTTCCAGAGGCTGATGACGAGGATTTAGGATTCCTAGAGACGTCGCCAACACTGTAGCTTCTCTTTAGTCTATCGGCTGTTTTTAGCACAGCCGTGGCCGCAATATTCATTCCCTGTTGTCCAACTTCGAACAGTACTTCGCAGCCTTTATTCGAGGCAGAGGCAATGTATCGCTCGATTTCGGTTTCATGTTTTAGTAGATTTGGATGGATGATTCGTCTGTAGAGAAAGCTTGAGCCTCTGGTCATTGGGAGCACCAACCAAAGCACAAATAGGATCTTCGCTTCATTATAGAGCGGAAGCCAGCAAAGCAAAATGTCCGTCACAACTTCAATTGCTGTAAAGGCTGCGAAAACAATCCAATACATCATCCACTTGACTTGCTCGTATCCATCACGCTTATTGAGGGCTTTGTATGATGAGAATGCTGGATAAAGTACTCCAAATAGGATTATTATGCAGCGATAGACAGTTGATGTTAGTATATATAGCATTATCAGTGATTGTCAGACGAAGAAAAACCAAATTGCAATGGGTCTCTGCGTCGACAATATTTTTGGACTGTGCCTGAAAACGGGCTAAAATTTCAAGTCAAAATGATAGTTTCTTTATCAACGAAAAAAGTTTAACTTGCTAATCACTCCTGTAATTAAAAATTTACAAAAAGTATACAGTTCGCAGCAAAATAAATAACTCGGTTTAAGTCACTAATAGATGTAATCGAGGTGTTAAATTACTTGTAATTTTTTAAATGACTTTTTCAAAGAAACTGCACGATAATTCTACTCGTAAATCTATTAGTTTGACCACCTGAGTGGGGTTCGTATGAATTCCTAGTAATAAAACTTATTTTCTAATAAAAATGTGCCTGCCTATTAGCTAATTTTAATTATTTATTAATTCACTAATCTGCTTTTTGGCAAGTGTCTAATGATTAAGCCAGCCTTTCCATGGTATTTCCAAGTATAGCCAAGGATTCTGTTTATCATATTCTTAGATTAGGTCGTAAGATAGCCTGATTCTGATTATCGAATCTCATGCTGCTATCAAATTTATTATTTGTCTAAGATTTTTAGGCTGAGATTTTTCTCATGATAAATTTATCTAAAAAAGCTGCACTAAGCTAAGGCTCAGTAAAAAGTTTGCTTCATTTTGTATTAATTTGGGATAGTTTTATTAATTTTTATATTGTGGCAAACTACACGAAAGGAGTCTATTTTACTGATGTATTATGTTAAGTTGAATTGTTTTTATAATTAAATGTTTCATTATTATGTTATTAGACAAATAGAAAAATAATTAAAATCTATTAATCTATTCCATTGTATGTTGCTCTAAGGAAGTTTTGAATAATCATGTGTGTAGTAAATTTAGATTGACTATATTTTAGGATAAAATTTCAAAATTTCCTCAAGTCATAATTTTTTTAAATTAAGATATTAGTAGTCAGTATATTTATTGTTGCCAGTATATAATAGTATTTGCTGCTATATTTATTTAAATTTAGATATTTTATATAAAACTAAACAATATATGATCCAGCCTTATTTATATGCTAGTGTCATTAATTTAGTTTAACATAGCATACTAATGGCACAGCTATTTTTATCTTTTATTTGAAATACAATAATATACTGATACTTATAAAATGCTAAAAAATCTAAAACACCAAAAAGCTAATCTTTATTGTTCAAAAAATTTTTGTTCAATTATTCAGCACGCAACTTCAAACTTCAGGGCGTGTAGGCATCATATTTGCACAAACAACCCATATTTTGCAGCTGTCACTCCCTGACTGGCAGCGGCCTAAAATTTCATGGCTGCCCGGGTGAGTCCAGCTGATGTCAATGTAGTCAGCGTTGTTGGCAACTGCGGCACGGTTGCCGCCGACTCTGAACCACCGCCACTGCCGCCGCCATTGCCGCTGCCGCGCTCTGTGCGGGAGCTTCGCCCTGGCCGTGTGCTCGCCCTGTGCCACCTGAAGCCGGCGGCGGCAGCAGCTGAGCCCGCTAGCGGAGCCGGCGCCGCCTCTTGCCGCCCGTCCTCCTCGCCCTGCTCTAGCCGACGCGTCGCCTTCCTGTTTCACGGCGTCGGGGGCAGCGTTGACGTGTTCCGCCACCAGGTGCCGCTGCTGCTGGGCCTCGGCTACGAGGTTGTGGCGCAGGACCTGCTGGGCCACGGCGCCAGCGGCACCTCCGGCAATCCGGACGATTTCGCCTTCAATTCGCTGCGCAGAGACGCTGTCCGCCTGTTTGACGAGTTGGCCTCACCGGATGGGGACAACATCCTGATAGGCCATTCCTACGGCACCTCCTTTGTCACCTACCTGTGCCACGAGCGCTCCCGTTTGGTGGGTTGGCTGGCGGCGTACTTGGAAACTAGGGCTGTATTTAAGGGGGTGGTGTCCTTTGCACAGCTGTTAAATAGAGGCGGTGTCTTTTTGAATGGCTGTCTAAGGGGCGGCGGCGTCCTTTGAATGACTGTCTAATGGCTGGCGGCGTCCTTTGAATGACTGTCTACTGGGTGGCGGCGTCCTTTGAATGACTGTCTAATGGGTGGCGGCGTCCTTTCAATGACTGTCTAAGGGGCGGCGGTGTCCTTTGAATGACTCTCTAAGGGGTGGCGGCGTCCTTTGAATGACTGTCTAATGGGTGGCGGCGTCCTTTCAATGACTGTCTAAGGGGCGGCGGTGTCCTTTGAACGACTCTCTAAGGGGTGGCGGCGTCCTTTCAATGACTGTCTAATGGGCGGCGGCGTCCTTTCAATGACTGTCTAAGGGGCGGCGGCGTCCTTTGAATGACTGTCTAATGGGTGGCGGCGTCCTTTCAATGACTGTCTAAGGGGCGGCGGCGTCCTTTCAATGACTCTCTAAGGGGTGGCGGCGTCCTTTGAATGACTGTCCAATGGGTGGCGGCGTCCTTTCAATGACTGTCTAAGGGGCGGCGGTGTCCTTTGAATGACTCTCTAAGGGGTGGCGGCGTCCTTTCAATGACTGTCTAATGGGCGGCGGCGTCCTTTCAATGACTGTCTAAGGGGCGGCGGCGTCCTTTGAATGACTGTCTAATGGGTGGCGGCGTCCTTTGAATGACTGTCTAAGGGGCGGCGGTGTCCTTTGAATGACTCTCTAAGGGGTGGCGGCGTCCTTTGAATGACTGTCTAATGGGTGGCGGCGTCCTTTCAATGACTGTCTAAGGGGCAGCGGTGTCCTTTGAACGACTCTCTAAGGGGTGGCGGCGTCCTTTGAATGACTGTCTAATGGGTGGCGGCGTCCTTTCAATGACTGTCTAAGGGGCGGCGGCGTCCTTTCAATGACTGTCTAATGGGCGGCGGCGTCCTTTCAATGACTGTCTAAGGGGCGGCGGCGTCCTTTCAATGACTGTCTAAGGGGCGGCGGTGTCCTTTGAATGACTCTCTAAGGGGTGGCGGCGTCCTTTGAATGACTGTCTAATGGGTGGCGGCGTCCTTTCAATGACTGTCTAAGGGGCGGCGGTGTCCTTTGAACGACTCTCTAAGGGGTGGCGGCGTCCTTTGAATGACTGTCTACTGGGCGGCGGCGTCCTTTCAATGACTGTCTAAGGGGCGGCGGCGTCCTTTGAATGACTGTCTAATGGGTGGCGGCGTCCTTTCAATGACTCTCTAAGGGGTGGCGGCGTCCTTTGAATGACTGTCTAATGGGTGGCGGCGTCCTTTCAATGACTGCTCTAAGGGGTCGGCGGTGTCCTTTGAATGACTCGTCTAATGGGGCTGGCGGCGTCCTTTCGAATGACTGTCTAAGGGTCGGCGGCGTCCTTTCAAATGACTGTCTAAGGGGCGGCGGTTGTCCTTTGAACGACTCCTAAGGGGTGGCGGCCGTCCTTTGAATGACTGTCTAATGGGCGGCGGCGTCCTTTCAATGACTGTCTAAGGGGCGGCGGCGTCCTTTGAATGACTGTCTAATGGGCGGCGGCGTCCTTTCAATGACTGTCTAAGGGGCGGCGGCTGTCCTTTGAATGACTCTCTAAGGGGTGGCGGCGTCCTTTGAATGACTGTCTAATGGGTGGCGGCGTCCTTTCAATGACTGTCTAAGGGGCGGCGGTGTCCTTTGAACGACTCTCTAAGGGGTGGCGGCGTCCTTTGAATGACTGTCTAATGGGCGGCGGCGTCCTTTCAATGACTGTCTAAGGGGCGGCGGCGTCCTTTGAATGACTGTCTAATTGGTGGCGGCGTCCTTTGAATGACTGTCTAAGGGGCGGCGGTGTCCTTTGAATGACTCTCTAAGGGGTGGCGGCGTCCTTTCAATGACTGTCTAAGGGGCGGCGGTGTCCTTTGAATGACTCTCTAAGGGGTGGCGGCGTCCTTTGAATGACTGTCTAATGGGTGGCGGCGTCCTTTGAATGACTGTCTAATGGGTGGCGGCGTCCTTTGAATGACTGTCTAAAGGGTGGCGGCGTCCTTTAAAGGACTGTGGAAGCGGGCGGCATCTTTTTTAAAGGGTTTTTTAAAAAGTGTCTTTCATTGAGGGTCTGTACTTCATTGTTTTTTAGAGATGGCGGGTTCGTTTGAAATACACCATTTATAGGATTGCGGGCTGTCGGCGCTCATTCTAGTACTGGTTGGCTCACTCTATATTGCTTTTCACACTTCCTTCCCACTCTCTCAAATCCAACAGGTGTCGCTGGCCATCCAAATGGCTGGCGGCGGCCCCAACGCACTTGGCAACGAGCCGGGCAGCGTGTTCTCCTGCTGCACCTGCTTCTTCGTGTGCGCCGGGCCCGCGCTTCGCTGGCTGGTCCGCAGGCGGCTTTTCAAACCGGGCGGCCCGGCAGGCCGCTCCGACCGGCGGCTGGCCTTCGGCGTTGGGGCGCGCGAATTCAAATTTACAATGAACGGGCAGTGCTGGGCGCTGGGGGACGAGATCTACCACGCTGAGGTGGGGCTGGCCGCTCGCACGACCATAGTTAGCCTAGCCTATCTCGTTAAGAATGGTCTCTTAATCTCCCATTGGGAATGGTCTCTTAATCTCCTATTGGGAATGGTCTCTTAATCTCCCATTGGGAATGGTCTCTTAATCTCCTATTGGGAATGGTCTCTTAATCTCCCATTGGGAATGGTCTCTTAATCTCCCATTGGGAATGGTCTCTTAATCTCCCATTGGGGATGGTCTCTTAATCTCCCATTGGGAATGGTCTCTTAATCTCCCATTGGGAATGGTCTCTTAATCTCCCATTGGGAATGGTCTCTTAATCTCCCATTGGGAATGGTCTCTTAATCTCCCATTGGGAATGGTCTCTTAATCTCCCATTGGGAATGGTCTCTTAATCTCCTATTGGGAATGGTCTCTTAATCTCCTATTGGGAATGGTCTCTTAATCTCCCATTGGGAATGGTCTCTTAATCTCCCATTGGGAATGGTCTCTTAATCTCCCATTGGGAATGGTCTCTTAATCTCCCATTGGGAATGGTCTCTTAATCTCCCATTGGGAATGGTCTCTTAATCTCCCATTGGGAATAATCTCTTAATCTACCCAATGAGAATCGCCCCTCAATCTACCCAATGAGAATCGCCCCTCAATCTACACATTGGGAATCGCCCCTAAACCGCCCACGCCGGCACCCGCAGGTGCGCACCCCAACCCTGCTGCTGCACGGCGAGTTCGACCGTCTGATCCCACTCGAGGACCAGCAGTGGATGCAGCAGACTCTGGGCGGGCCCAGCCACCTCGTCACGGTGCCTAACGCCGGCCACATGCTGATGCTTGAGCAGCCAGCCGCTGTCAACGCCCGCATCGCCGAATTCATTGCTTCAGTTGCCGCCGCCGCCGCCGCCGCCGCCGTGTCTTCGACCTCCGTCTCCGCCACGGACTTCGAGGCGCCGCAGTCGCTGGCGAAACAGCGGCCGGCAAACTTGAACAAAACTCGGCGAACCGGATCGGTTAAGTCCCTGCCCTGCGGCTCTCAGCTGCTGCGGTACTGACTGGCTGCGGCGCCTCTGCCGCCTGTTTTCTCATTTCCCTGTGATGGGCTGGCAGTTTCTCAGCCTGTTTATCACTCAACTGTGGCAGTTTCTCAGCCTGTTTATCACTCAGTTGTTGCAGTTTCTCAGCCTGTTTATCACTCAGCTGTTGCAGTTTCTCAGCCTGTTTATCACTCAGCTGTTGCAGTTTCTCAGCCTGTTTATCACTCAGCTGTTGCAGTGTGTCAGCCTGTTTATCACTCAGCGGTTGCAGTTTCTCAGCCTGTTTATCACTCAGCTGTTGCAGTTTCTCAGCCTGTTTATCACTCAGCTGTTGCAGTTTCTCAGCCTGTTTATCACTCAGCTGTTGCAGTTTCTCAGCCTGTTTATCACTCAGCTGTTGCAGTGTGTCAGCCTGTTTATCACTCAGCTGTTGCAGTTTCTCAGCCTGTTTATCACTCAGCTGTTGCAGTTTCTCAGCCTGTTTATCACTCAGCTGTTGCAGTTTCTCAGCCTGTTTATCACTCAGCTGTTGCAGTTTCTCAGCCTGTTTATCACTCAGCTGTTGCAGTTTCTCAGCCTGTTTATCACTCAGCTGTTGCAGTTTCTTAGCCTGTTTATCACTCAGCTGTGGCAGTGTGTCAGCCTGTTTATCACTCAGCTGTTGCAGTTTCTCAGCCTGTTTATCACTCAGCTGTGGCAGTGTGTCAGCCTGTTTATCACTCAGCTGTTGCAGTTTCTCAGCCTGTTTATCACTCAGCTGTTGCAGTTTCTCAGCCTGTTTATCACTCAGACGTTGCTGTTAGCCAATGTGTCACTCAGACTTGAATTCCTTAGCTTTTTTAATTCTGCGCTGTTATGGAATGTTGATGCGATGAAATAAAAAGATTTTTCTACAGCGAATCGTCAATTTTTTTGTATATTTTTATTTTCTATTTTTTCCACAAGAGCGTTAATATGTCTACTTCTAGTCCTTGATGCATATGTCCAAGTGTGATCTCTCTACACTACTTAGAGTATAATAAGTAGCAATAGTAGTAAGGTTGCTGCAAAATATTTTTCTATTTGACGGAAACATATTTGAAGAATTCTTTGCATTTATTTTTTCAATATAGCGCCTCTTTTATCCAAGTAAACAAATTTAGTAAAGCTTTGCTTCAGCACTAATTTAGATCTGGTTCTAAAGTACATGCCAATCTGACTTTTGCATGTTTTACTATGCGTGGATATAAAATAGCTCTTTTTGGGCGTCTTTGCTTGTATATATTGGGTATCTCTGACGTCCGTGAGAAATAACTGAAAGTAAAAGTTGATTAGTCTTTTTAAGCACAATTATTTTAGTTCCACGATCTGTCTGTCTGTCAGTTTCAATCCAACAATTGTTCTTTATTTATAAGCAGAGTTTTTACAGCCGGAACCATTCCAAGCGTCGGCAAATTTTTTTTGCACAAATCTTCGCAGAAAAGTTGCAATTTTTTATTCGTAAAAACAGCCAAGATAGCTGAGTGTTTCAATGTTACATATAATACTTGCTTTTCGTATTGCGATAATTGTCTTCGCAGTAAGAGACCGGCTTTACCGTCTTTGTTGTTGTTGTTGATAATTGTCTTGTTATAACTGAATAGCTCTACTTGAATAGGCTTTTTTCTAACAAACTCAGATGACGCACCTGCGATTCTTATATTTTTCCTAATGATTTGATTTTTATACCAATTTTTTTCTTGGATTTCACTTTGGTTTTACACGATTACCCGTTTGTACTTTATTGTATAAATAATTTATTAATTTTAAATAAAGTCTACAGTGCCTGGATGGGAACAGATTTGGTTAGCTTCACTGAAATTGTTTTTGTTCTTTTGTCTTTTATTGTCATTTTTGGTGTGATATTGTTGCATAATTCACGCTTTGGAAACCCAGATCCTCGTGTTGAGCCACCAGTCTCCCAGATCCTCGTGTTGAGCCACCAGCCTCCCAGATCCTCGTGTTGAGCCACCAGTCTCCCAGATCCTCGTGTTGAGCCACCAGCCTCCCAGATCCTCGGGTTGAGCCACCAACCCCCCAGATCCTCGGGTTGAGCCACCAACCCCCCAGATCCTCATATCAGTTTCATTAGAATTCATACTGTTATGTGCTTTCTATGTGCTTTCGGGTTTCTCTAGAAAAAAGAGTACATAGCTCTCAATCAATAAGTATTTTAGCATTTTGAAATAAAATAGGTAATAAATTTGTATGAAATGGCTATTGGGAATATAAAACTGCCATAGAATGCAGAAAAGTGAACGAGCCCTCAAGTTTCTTGTTTTAAAGTCGCTCATTTCCCGTCTTAGTAATTCACAATCAGCGAATCAAATAAAAGCAATCAGACTAACAAAAATCAACCCTGTAAGTGTAAAGCGGCATGGCAGACCAGTCGGACTCAATCTCAGTTCGAATCGAATTCGGCGGAGCCTGCTGTAACCACGGCGGGCCCGAGTTCGCCAAACTGTCCCGCATGCTGCTCAGCCTCTTCCCCGACGGCCGGATCTCCATTGTCGCCTACCAGATTGTCGAATATCTCAATCACTTCCGCGTCTGCGTTGCCGACCAGTTAGTGTTCGACTCGTACACTCGCTACCCGCCTGTGTCCGAGGTTGCTAAGGTAAACAGTTTGTAACTACTATGGGAATTCAATTCGTGGGGTTCTCTGTTTTCGTTAGGGATTGTGCAGATTCTAATAGTAATAAGGAATGTGCAGTTTCTAATGAGGATTGTACAAGTTTTAATGAGGATTGTGCAAATTCTAATGAGTAATGTGCGAATTCTAATGAGGAATGTGCAGATTCTAAGGAGGAATGTGAAAATTCTAATGAGTAATGGGAAAACTCTAATGAGTAATGTGCGAATTCTCATGAGGAATGTGCAGATTATGAGTAATGTGCAAATTCTAGTAAGTAATGTGCAGATTCTAATGAGTAATGTGCAAATTCTAATGAGTATGTGCGAATTATAATGAGTAATGTGCAAATTCTAATGAGTATGTGCGAATTCTAATGAGTAATGTGCAGATTCTAATGAGTAATGTGCAGATTCTAATGAGTATGTGCGAATTCTAATGAGGAATGTGCAGATTCTAATGAGTAATGTGCGAATTCTAATGAATAATGTGCAGATTATAATTAATAATGTGCAGCTTCTAATGGCATAGTGAAGCTTGGACTGTTGATACATGCACTCACCCGCAGTGAGTACTGTGCAGATTCTAATGAGTAATGTATAAATTCTAGTAGGTAATGTGCAGATTCAAATAAGGAATTTGCAGATTCTAATGTGAATTTTGAGCAGATTTTAATCAAGATTGTGATTATTAGATTCTATAGTCTATTTTCTAGATTGTAATGCGGATTGTCTAGATTTAATCCTAATTGATTGGATTCGATAAGATTAAAATGGATTCAGTGTTCACAAGTTGATGGCTTCAAAGGATTGCCAAATGTTGTTAATTTGGCCTCAACAGTGTTAAAATCAAGTTAAAAACCCCTTAATATCAAGCATGCCCCGATTGCGATATCTAAACCTCGCGCACCTTGCTAAAAGTGCATCGAGTCAGCTGAGCAGGGCGCCGTCCCGGCCGAGATCCCTCACAGCCGCGGCATCCCGTTCTGCTTCTGGCGCTGCCCCGAGCACGAGGCCAAGCTGGTGCCGCAGCAGGAGGGCGGCTGCAACTACAGGCGATGCCCAACTCAGCGGCTCAGCCTGTTGAGCTCCTCTCGCAGCACTGCGGCCTCCAGCGACAGAGTCTCGATGAAGTCGTCTACAGAGCAGCAGCAGCAGCAACAACAACAGCAGCAACAGCAGCAACAACAGCAGCAGCAGCAACAGCAGCAACATCCCTTTCAGTTGAAAAAGCCACACCCGGGCTGATCTTATCTAAATAGTTGGATAGTGAAGCTTTGACTATGTTGATAAATGCACTCACCCGCAGTGTGTCTCACACGTCTTTTAGGCTAATTACTGGGATTAATTCTATCAACTTTAACTCGCTCGGATTTCGTCAATGAAAGTTTTCAGCAAATTTTTCTCTTGTTACCACAGTGCCCCAGATTTCAAATAAGATTAAAGTTCTGAGAATTTAAATTTTTTTAATAAAATTGTTGCTGTCTAAGTGGAATGAAATAAATTTAATGTTTCAAGTACCAAAAAGTATTGCAGAAGTCGGACAATTTTTAAATATGTTGTTTCATCTTCATAACAAATAATAATTATCAAAACAAGAAAATTTAAGATATATTTATTAAATTTGCTGTACGTACAGTTTTGAAGCAAAATTAAAGACATAAAAGTTGAGCCACTTGAGCATATTTTGTCATCCTATAGCACTTAATACATTTCTTAAAATTTTTTAGAACTCTTTTTGCTTTATTGAGGACTTAAATGCGTCCTTTTTCAGAGGAAAATTTTCAGAATAATAATTTTTTTATTCATCTACTTCTTGTAGAACTTCTTTAGCTGCTCGTCGCTCAGACTTTCAGCGACTTCCTCGGCTTTGTCAACGATGAACTGGACGGGATCCGCTGGCCTCTCGAAGACGATGGCTGCCGTCAGCTTCTGTTGGTGGTTGATGAAATTTTGTTGGTTAGTTGGAGTATATAAGCTTGTTAATTGTCAAGCAAGTTAGCTGTTTAGTTAAAATTTAGTGTAGCCCAAAATCAGCATAATGATAAATTTCAGCTTAAATATTCCTGATGACAAATTTATATTGAGCATGTATAGATCAAATCAAAATTACATTTTATAATAAAGTATATTTTAAATAAAATTAAGTAACCATCTTCCCTGGGCCTACAGAATAAGTTTAATTAAGCTATAGTAATTTCAAGATTTTTTAAGACTGTTAAACTAGATTTTGTTAGATTTAGAAATTTATTTGTTGGCAAAAGCATAAGATTTTAGTTATTGCCAACAAATAATAAGAGTCCTAATAAGATTTTAGTTATTCAGAAGTAAAAAGCATAATTCTGTGTATCAATTATGCTAATGCTTATTAAAATTAAAAAAATTTTTTATTTTTTTTGAATAGAAGTGAAATTTAAAGTAATAGGATTCAAGAATAATCAAAAGGAAAAGTAAGTATGTTCTTAAATACTAATTCATAGAACTTTTTTTCACCTGAAAGAACTGAATTATTTGGTGCTCTTCCAAATAGTCCATTGCTTTAAAATAAGGATCTTCGACAACTTCTGACTTCTTCTCTCCATCTTGCCGGTCTGAAGCTTCCTCCCCTTTAGGTGCTTTTGTGTCATCTGTTTTTGCTGCTGTAGATGGTCTCGAGTTTGAAACGCTGACAGAAACTTCTGACAAGTTATCTGGGGTGTTTGCATCTTCTTCATTCATAGTTTAGTTCTAGTTTCCTAAACAGCTTTAGTAGTGAACTGTTAGAGTTACTATTGTAATTTTTTATCACAATTTAAAGCACAATACACGCCTGTTAAAACAGTTTTATGGATACTGGAGACAAGAATTCGTTTTGCTTTAAATTTTTATTTTGTAAATTTCAAGTGATATTCAATCATATTTGCAATATTTATCTTGAAAAAACGTGAAGAACTACATTTTCAGAGCTGTTTTTGTTTTAATATTAAAAATGTCCTTTTTATGTCCGGTCTCAGAAATAATGCTTGCAACCGGACGGCCAAGTAATTTTTTCTCTAAAAATAAAACTTTTCTTGACTCTCCCACGCTAAATAGCCACATATTCTACCTTTTGATAACGTTAGAATTTTTTAAAATTACCGTTATTACTGTACTGTACTATATATTTCTCCCAGACGACGTGACGCTTTCGCGTTTATCTTCAAGTGGTCATCTTTGATGTTTCAGAATTCTCTTGTATTACATGGCTAATATCCTTAAATTCCACATTAAAATTAGAAATTTTACTTTGTAGCGACAAAATTGCAAATTCGATTTACCGTATTTGGAAAGGTTTAATTGCGAAACGCGTAGAAATTTCTAGAAAGTCGCTACAACTTCAACACGATATGATAAAATTCAAGCTTGCATGTAAATTTAACGGGTAGTAAAAACTAGTTAGATGTTATAACTGGAAGCTGAGAAAATAAAAATTTTTGTGAAATTTCAATCTGCCAGCTGCGGCTTTAAAATACATATTAATGAAAGATTTGCTGCATTCTCATAGCAAAAATGAATAAATTAACAGATTTTTAACATTTCTTTTTTCACGAGAAGCCGGCATGCCAGTACTTTTTTCTGTGCAGCCTTCGAGAAATAATCTATGGCAGCATGTTTTTCGTCGTGTTTAGCCTCCTCTAAAAGTGCAAAAAATTTCTGCCTCTTCAAGTGCGACTATATTTGCAACTTCACCTCCAGCAGCCGCAGCAGCTTAGCTCATGAATAATTAATAACTCGAAGTCCGTCACCACTCCTCTTCTTTCTCGCTCTATTTATCTGTCTCCCCATCTCGCTCACTCCATAGATTTTGCAACGCTGAGCAAGTATGACTTGTTTTATCACAATCTATAGTTTTAGTCACACATACTATATTTAAATGTAGGCAAAAGAAACCAAAAGAATTGATCTTCAAAAAGAAAAGAATTAAGGCCAAAAGTAGGGAGGGAGAAAGCTGGCGTAATAAAAAAGTAAAAAATTTTGTTAAAAAAATTTTTAGCTCAAGAAATTCACGTGTTCAGCCCTAGAAGAAGTGTGTTCAGCAAACAGGGCCTATTATATACTGCCAAGAACTATAGTGCTCTCAAGACCCAGGCCCGACTAAATCCAATCAATTTTCCTCCACTCAGTTAAAATTTGCCGTCAGTCAAATTCAAAAGTAGAGCAGGAATTAAACTTTTTTTGTTGCCATGCTGAGCAGCCCCAATTGGCGAAGCCTATAATTCAGATTGCTTTGAGTTGGGGCTGCAAGGTTTGCGCATGAGGAAAGTGTCTAACCTAAATAGGGTATAAATAAGGGATTAAAGACATGATGAAGTTATGAAAATAATTCAGTAAGGGAAAATATAGCTGAAGGGAAAACTGGCACTCTGAAAAAGTACGAGTACAGCTACGCCCAAGGTTTTTTAGTGTAGTCATTTTTTCATTATTTGAAAGTAAGGGAATACAGACAGAGGGATCAAAGGATCGATTGGACGGGAAGATAAAAGCTAGGAGGATCAGATATACAAATGAGGGTCTCGAGTTTGTCACCAAGCTTTGCATAAAACCCCTATCACAGTCCCTATCCAACCCCTATCACAGTCCCTATCCAAACCCTATCACAGTCCCTATCCAAACCCTATCACAGTCCCTATCCAACCCTATCACAGTCCCTATCCAAACCCTATCACTGTCCCTATCCAAACCCTATCACAGTCCCTATCCAACCCTATCACAGTCCCTATCCAACCCCTATCACAGTCCCTATCCAACCCTATCACAGTCCCTATCCAACCCTATCACAGTCCCTATCCAACTCCTATCACAGTCGCTATCCAACCCCTATCACAGTCCCTATCCAACTCCTATCACAGTCCCTATCCAACCCCTATCACAGTCCCTATCCAACTCCTATCACAGTCCCTATCCAACCCTATCACAGTCCCTATCCAACCCTATCACAGTCCCTATCCAACTCCTATCACAGTCGCTATCCAACCCTATCACAGTCGCTATCCAACCCTATCACAGTCCCTATCCAACCCTATCACAGTCGCTATCCAACCCCATCACAGTCCCTATCCAACCCTATCACAGTCCCTATCCAACCCTATCACAGTCCCTATCCAAACCCCTATCACAGTCCCTATCCAACCCATCACAGTCCCTATCCAAACCCTATCACAGTCCCTATCCAAACCCTATCACAGTCCCTATCCAACCCTATCACAGTCCCTATCCAACCCCTATCACAGTCCCTATCCAACCCTATCACAGTCCCTATCCAACCCTATCACAGTCCCTATCCAACTCCTATCACAGTCGCTATCCAACCCCTATCACAGTCCCTATCCAACTCCTATCACAGTCCCTATCCAACCCCTATCACAGTCCCTATCCAACTCCTATCACAGTCGCTATCCAACCCTATCACAGTCCCTATCCAACCCCTATCACAGTCGCTATCCAACCCCTATCACAGTCGCTATCCAACCCCTATCACAGTCCCTATCCAACCCTATCACAGTCCCTATCCAACTCCTATCACAGTCGCTATCCAACCCTATCACAGTCCCTATCCAACCCCTATCACAGTCCCTATCCAACCCCTATCACAGTCCCTATCCAACTCCTATCACAGTCCTTTTCTAACTCTGCAATCAACGCTCTCTGCTAAGAATGAGCGGCTGGTGGTCGCATCTAGTCGCCCTCCTATTACAAGAAGGCAAAGAAGCAGCTAGGAGGCAGAATGACTTTAGGAGACGGTGATTTTTTTGGGAAAGGAATCCCTTACCCAGGGGCGCACGTTGCTCCTTGCAAGGAGAGAGAGAGGGACCAAAGCTTTAAACTGTTGACATTCACTGAATCAGCCGCTTCAAGGACAGACCCTACCACAAGCGGTCTCCCAATTCTCCCCCTTTTAACCAAACTCTTCTTTTGAAAATTCCCTTCCGCAATGGGGATTTCTTTTTCTTGGCCCCAAGTCTGATTGGCTGCTACGCCAGCAGCAAAAACAGCAGAAACGGCAGCAGCGGCAGCCGCTCGCCTCGCACTGAGCCTCCCTGCCCCCTCCCGCCGCTGACTCTTCGGAGCAGTAACTCCCGCCGCCACACAACTGATTCTACATGTACACTGCGTGTGGAAAGTGAAGCGGGTATTGGTCCTGCATCTCTCCAGTGCGCGCACACACACTCTCTCTCTCCAAAAGAAGATCAAGCCGAAACCCCTGTCTATCGCACTCTGGTCTCTCTCTGTGTGTCATTCTCCCTCATACAAGAAATTCTCCCCAAGCCGACCCGACCCCACTGTACAGGCCAATGATCGCGCACGCACAAGCACCCTCAATATTGAGATCCCCTGCTCCTAACTGCGTGGCCAGCCGTTTCAAGACAACTGTAGCTACAGCAATGCGCCAAATTAAGCGAGGCTGGTAAGTGATTTTATATTCAATTGACAAGCAAAATTGAAATTCAAAGCTAAAATCCCGGTACATCGGCACGGGGGTCTCTTCTCCTCATTCCATAAAAAAATCGCTAGCGTCTAGTTTTTCCGCCCGCAGAACGCGCTCTTCTTCATCTAAAAGAGGTATTAAATTTCCTTCTTTTATGAAAACATTTCCCTATCCACTACGGCCCTCCCATAGTGCCAGCCAGTGTGGCAGGAGCAGCTGCAGCGCCAGCTGGTTGCCAGCGAACTGGGGAAGCTCATCCCCTCAGCATCAGCCTATAGGAGGGGGGGAATAAAAACTGCCAAAGCCATCCGGAGATAAGCTGTGAGATTAAGCCTCCACTGGCGGATTAGCGTCCCTCTCCGGCTGTCCTTCTCCGGCCTGCCTCCAGCTTCTAGCTAGCAGAGACTTGAATAATTTTGAGCTGTGGATGAACTCCGACAGACTCAACGCCCGCAGACGCTCGCCAGCAGCGCCGAGCGACCCCCAGCGAAGCCCCCTGTCGCATCTGGCAGCCGCCTCCGGCCACAGCCGCGTCAAGGCGAGGTCGCCGACAACTTCGCGACAGGTCAGCGGAAATAGCGGCGGCGCCGGCGCCGGCGGCAGTGGCTGCGGCATGTCGAACGAGGAGATTCACGTCGGCGCTTCGACGCTGCCGCCGATGGCGCCTCGATACCGACTGCGGGATGTCTTCCTTGGCGGCGATTTCGCTGCGGGAGACGATGACTCGGACCAGTGAGAATCTGTCTGTCTGTCTGTCTGTCTGTCTCTCTGTCGGTCTGTCTCTGTGTATCTGTCTGTCTGTCTGTCTGTCTGTCTGTCTGTCTGTCTGTCTGTCTGTCTGTCTGTCTGTCTGTCTGTCTGTCTGTCTGTCTGTCTGTCTGTCTCTGTCTGTCTGTCTGTCTCTGTCTGTCTGTCTGTCTGTCTGTCTGTCTGTCTGTATGTCTGTCTGTCTGTCTGTCTGTCTGTCTCTGTCTTTCTGTCTGTCTGTCTGTCTGTCTGTCTGTCTGTCTGTCTGTCTGTCTGTCTGTCTGTCTGTCTGTCTGTCTGTCTGTCTGTCTGTCTGTCTGTCTGTCTGTCTGTCTATCTGTCTGTCTGTCTGTTTGACTGTCTGTCTGTCTGTCTTAGTGTCTGTCTTAGTGTGTCTTAGTGTCTGTCCGTCTGTCTGTGTGCGTGTGTCTCTATCTTTCTTGTCCTCTATCTGCCTGTCCTGTTTCTTGTTTTGGAAGCCACAAGTCAGCCAGTGATAATTCTATTCAGCAATGTGACCATTCTCAAAGAAGAAAGTTTTTTTAATTTCCTATAGGATCCTAACAACTTGTCCTCCTGACCTAAATTTTGCCGAGAGAAATGTGTCTTAACTGTCTCAAATCTCTTCCACCTTCGTTCCCCGCTTCTTCCGCTTGCACTTTAAAGGTCGGTTTGAGTTTTACGGTAGCGCGCCAGATTGTATTTATTGACGACAGCTCCCCAGCGAACGGCTTCGTGATTTGGCACCTGGGGATTGGAGCAGATCGGCGCTCTGGATTTTTCGCTCCCTGGCTTGATTCTAAGCTATGGCAAGCCAGAGCCATAGGCGAGAGCAAGCGGCTCACCGACACGTCACAGCTCTCTGTGCCGGCGTCGATACAGCTGGATTAATTAGCTCACCCGAATGCAGCCGCTGCTGATCAAATGCTACCTAGGGGGGGAACATCCGGGAACTGTCGGCAGGCAGCTTTTTGCGTGCCGGTGTGAACTGCAAGCCCGCTCGAATTAAATATTTTTTCTGTCGCTTTCCTTAATCATTATTTACTCACTCACTCGCTCACTCAATCACTCATTCACTCGCTCACTCCCTCACTCGCTTACTCCCTCACTCACTCAATTACTCGCTCACTCACTCACTCACTCACTCACTCACTCACTCACTTACTCACTCACTCAGTCAATTATTCACTCACTCACTTACTCACTCACTCAGTCAATTATTCACTCACTCACTTACTCACTCACTCAGGCAATTATTCACTCACTCACTCACTCACTCACTCAGTCAATTACTCACTCACTCACTCACTCACTCACTCACTCACTCACTCACTCACTCACTCACTCACTCACTCACTCACTCACTCACTCACTCACTCACTCACTCACTCACTCACTCACTCTCTGACTCAGTTATGTAGAGAAAAGTGGGAAATTTTTTTAGGCAGTATTTATAGTAGCAACAAAGACATTTGGCCATAAATTTATTATTTTTTCGCTTTTATAAATTACTTTGCGTTTAGATAGTTCTGGAATCAACTATACACTTGTCTCATCTAATTTCTCATGCTCTCTCCAGATTTATCTATCTATCTCACCCTAACTCTACCCCTGTCTCTCCAGAGTTAACGATCTATCTCACCCTAATTCTCCCCCTGTCTCTCCAGAGTTAACGATCTATCTCACCCTCATTCTTCCCCTGTCTCTCCAGAGTTAACGATCTATCTCACCCTATTTCTCCCCCTGTCTCTCCAGATTTATCTATCTATCTCACCCTAACTCTACCCCTGTCTCTCCAGAGTTATCTTCATCCACTTCTCAGGATGTCTCCCATGAATATTTACTAATTCTTCAGCCCAGTTTTTATCAAAACAATCTAATTAAATTTTGGTTTCAACCAAAAGAATCGTTGCAATTCAGTTCTACGCGCAGACAGGGAGCTGTTGACCTTTTTCACAAGTTGTACCCAGCTTGAAGAAATATTTTACAATGCATCATCGATTCATCGCAAGAATGTGGCATTATCGGCATCATCTTTCATTTGTCAGACCCTTCCGTGTAAGCCGCAAATCCGAAAGAGTCTCTCCCACACACACGGGAAGTGGATGATAGAAACTAATGAAAGACGCGCGATAACAGACGGGGCGGCGGCTCACAGTCTCTCTATTTCGGCCGCCAATCTTCAATATACCCGTCATCCTCAAAATTGAAAGCCTCTTCCGCCCTAATACTGCAGCCCCCCCCCCCGCTTACCAGCCACAGGCCAAATCGGTGGGGGGAGGTCAGCGGACTAAAACAATGCCGGGGAGCTGTGTGTGTGGGGGGGCGGGGCGGATTTACGACGCCCGTAACTTCAACTTTCAACGCGTGCCGCGCGCCCAGGGGAAGAAGGGAAGATGGCGGCCTAAGGGCTAAGGAAGGCTGCAGCCATGGGCTTGCCAATGCCAGGCCAGGGGAGATTCGTGAGGAGGATGAGGGTTCAGTCGATAGGAAAGGGGGGAAAGAGCGGAGAGGGAAGAAGATATAGAAAATCCCAAAGCTTACAGCTGGGTTGGGAAACACCTGGCCAACAAATCGCCTCTGTTTTCACTTTCCTCTCTGGCTGTTTCAATCAGGAGCGAACAAAATTTGCTTTCTTTGAAATTAAAGCTTTTGACCGACCGAAAGCAACAGACACTGGGAGCACGAGCAGTCGCGGGATTTATATCCCCTTTCCTTGATCCCAAACCCTTGAGCTGACCACTTCCCTAAACGGTGCCATGAGCCGTTGGTGGTGCTTCGGAGGCCGGCGAAAGAAGAGCAGCGGCTTCTTGGAGAAGAGCATCTACACCTACATGCTGCTGCCCTTCCGCTTTCCCGACCAGGACTTTGAGCAGTGAGTTCGCGAAAGCCTTGATTGAGCGGCTCTTGGAGAGGCTTCCTTGGCTAAATCTGTCACTTATGCACCCCCAATTCTCACAAATTAGTCCCAGCCATAATTTCACTGATCAGAGAGATAAGAGGGGTATTAACACTCTCAATAATCTTCTAATACCTTCACCTTATCTTCTTCTCATACCGAATCTAACTCTCAACCTCCTTCTCATACCGAATCTCACTCTCAACCTCCTTCTCATACCGAATCTCACTCTCAACCTCCTTCTCATACCGAATCTCACTCTCAACCTCCTTCTCATACCGAATCTCACTCTCAACCTCCTTCTCATACCGAATCTAACTCTCAACCTCCTTCTCATACCGAATCTCACTCTCAACCTCCTTCTAATACCGAATCTCACTCTCAACCTCCTTCTCATACCGAATCTCACTCTCAACCTCCTTCTCATACCGAATCTCACTCTCAACCTCCTTCTCATACCGAATCTCACTCTCAACCTCCTTCTCATACCGAATCTCACTCTCAATCTTCTTCTCATACTGAATCTCACTGAAATTCGTGACTCAATCTCATTCTAATCATAAATCTAACTCTTACAGTTGCTCTTTGATTATTAGTGTCAGAAAACTAACACCTACCATTGAACTTATTTGTAGCTGAAGGCCTCGCACATTCTCTAGTCCCAAAGATGCACTTTTGCTGTTTGAATGGATTATCAAGTCAGCCCAATGTTTCTGCGGCCGCATTTGCCTCCAGAAATTGTTGCTTGAAAAAGCAAAAATAGGCTTCCACAGTTGCTAGACGGATGAGCAACTCTCGGCGCTTTGGAAACTTGCATATCGAATCCGTGTTTGGAAGGCTTGTGCGCGCCAAAGGATTGCTGGCTTATTTGGGAGAAAATTAGATTTTGTGGCTGAGCAGTCTGGGCTCTCGGGCTATTAGCGGTCCATCTCCCGACACTCCCGCGTGTGTAATGGACTGAGTTTTAAGTTCGTTCGTTCTAAGCGAACTCAGGAGTTTCATAGGGACGGTACAGCCCTTACCGAAGGCCTTCCTAGCACAGCCTTGTCACTCTCTTGCTATGTGTATCTATTCTCCATTTTATAATCCTTACTAACTTTTTCTATCTCTTTATCTCCAATCTCTCTTATTCTTATTCTTTGTGATATCTGATATTTCATTCACCCCTCCCACAGGGTTCGAGTCGAGTTCTTCACCAACGAGCGCTCACTGAAAGAGCGCCTTCAGCTCTACTTCATCAAGAACCAGCGGTCCAGCCTCCGTATTCGCGTATTCAACTTTGTCATCAAAATTCTCACCTGCATCCTGTACGTGATCCGGGTGATGGGCGACAACCCCAAAGCTGACGGCATGACTTGGTGAGGCAGATCTGCGTTACATGCCGGATGCTATTTCGTGATTACTAATGAAAAAAATTCGTGTCAATGTTCAACACTAATCCACGTGATTTTCGTTGCTTTCTAAGAAAGGGAGTTCAGATTTTAACAATGTTGAGAAAAATATCACTAACAGAAAAAAAATTGAGTTCATTTTCTAATATTTTTGTTATGTTCTACTGACTCTCATACCTCCCGTCTCTTATCACCCGTCTCTTCTCTCCCGTTTCTTACCTCACGTCTCTTCTCTCATGTCTCTTATCTCCCGTTTCTTATCTCCCGTCTCTTCTCTCCCGTCTCTTATCTCCCGTCTCTTCTTTCCCGTCTCATCTCCCGTCTCTTATCTCCCTTCTCTTATCTCCCGTCTCTTATCTCCCGTTTCTTATCTCCCGTTTCTCATCTCCTGTCTCCTATCTCCCGTCTCCTATATCCCGTCTCCTATCTCCCGTCTCCTATCTCCCGTCTCCTATCTCCCGTCTCCTATATCCCGTCTCCTATCTCCCGTCTCTTATCTCCCGTCTCTTATCTTATTGCAATACCAACAGAGTTATTCCTTACTTTCAGGTAGGTGAATTAAGGAAAAATAAGTCATATACATAATAAACGATTCTTCTTGCAGATCCGCTCTACCCCTCTCGAACCATCAGGGCATCACCTGCCTCCCTACTCTCTAACCATTAGCCTTCTCGATCCTCGGGAAAAACTATTCTAAAGCCCAGCGACTCCAGCCGCATATTAAAACCGTATTGGGAAAAGCGGGGTACATATTCCGCCCCCCCCTGTCTTCCTGTTTCGCCAGTACTGAACCGCCGAGTTTGATTAAAAGCAAGTCGGGCTTTTTATTTTCTTTCTGCTTTTGCATATCCTGCTCCCAGCCTCCTCTCTGCCCTCATCTCGACTGCACTTATTTCTCGTTTTTCTTTGACATAAAAAATATTTTTTTAGATCTCTGGCCGAGCATCTTACTGATCAGAGTTTTTATCCAAACCAGTATTGAGATATATTATTCCTGTAACATGATTTTTGCCGCATTAAAACAAGAATAAGCGAATAATTTCCTCCAAACGCTTTACGAGAATTAGTTCCCTCCCTCTCAACATCTCCCTTCCCTCCCTCTCACCATCTCCCTTCCCTCCCTCTCACCATCTCCCTTCCCTCCCTCTCACCATCTCCCTTCCCTCCCTCTCACCATCTCCCTTCCCTCCCTCTCACCATCTCCCTTCCCTCCCTCTCACCATCTCCCTTCCCTCCCTCTCACCATCTCCCTTCCCTCCCTCTCACCACCTCCCTTCCCTCCCTCTCACCATCTCCCTTCCCTCCCTCTCACCATCTCCCTTCCCTCCCTCTCACCATCTCCCTTCCCTCCCTCTCAACATCTCCCTTCCCTCCCTCTCACCATCTCCCTTCCCTCCCTCTCACCATCTCCCTTCCCTCCCTCTCAACGTCTCCCTTCCCTCCCTCTCACCATCTCCCTTCCCTCCCTCTCACCATCTCCCTTCCCTCCCTCTCAACGTCTCCCTTCCCTCCCTCTCACCATCTCCCTTCCCTCCCTCTCACCATTTCCCTTCCCTCCCTCTCAACGTCTCCCTTCCCTCCCTCTCACCATCTCCCTTCCCTCCCTCTCACCATCTCCCTTCCCTCCCTCTCAACGTCTCCCTTCCCTCCCTCTCACCATCTCCCTTCCCTCCCTCTCAACGTCTCCCTTCCCTCCCTCTCACCATCTCCCTTCCCTCCCTCTCACCATCTCCCTTCCCTCCCTCTCACCATCTCCCTTCCCTCCCTCTCACCATCTCTCTTCCTTCCCTCTCACCACCTCCCTTCCCTCCGTCTCACCATCTCTCTTCCCTCGCTAACCCCCTCTCGTCCAGTACTTTGATTCCTTCATCCCATTCAGAACCCGTCTAACCCATTCGCCTGTCAATCAAACCCCCGGTGCGCCAGTCCATTCCCCAGCTGCGATCCGTGCGGTCAGCACCTGCAGCTTGCTGATGCGGACGCCACGGGAGAAGTGGCAGCAGCATTGAGGAAGGCGAGCTCAGGTTCAGCAGCCGCCGTGAAGCACAGCCACGACCATCGTCGTGATCCCAACAGTCCGGAACAGCTGCTGATTAGCTGGTAGCGGCGAGTGGACCTCATTAAATCCCAAAGTTTATTTAGATTTAGATAAAATCCTAGCATACCTCCCCATTCTTTCGGCTTAACGGGATTTCTGTCAGACATAATTCTCCCTGACATTACGATAATAATAATGGTGATAAAGAGCCCAGAATTTAGTTTTAAATTATGTCAATCGAATGCAATAAAACTATTTTACTTAGTAAAAATAACTCATTCATTCATGTAGGATCATATTCTTGCTCAGTCATGATCTCAGTATTGTTCACTCTCGATCTCAATATTGTTCACTCTCGATCTCAAAGTTGTTCACTCTCGACCTCAATATTGTTCACTCTCGGTCTCCATTTTGTTCACTCTCGATCTCAATATTGTTCAGATCTCAATATTGCTCACTCTCGATCTCAATCTTGTTCACTCTCGATCTCAATCTTTTTCACTCTCGATCTCAAAGTTGTTCACTCTCGATCTCAATATTGTTCACACTCGATCTCACTCTCGATCTCAATCTTGTTCACTCTCGATCTCCATTTTGTTCACTCTCGATCTCAATATTGTTCACTCTTGATCTCAATATTGCTCACTCTCAATCTCAATCTTGTTCACTCTCGATCTCAATATTGTTCACTCTCGATCTCAATCTTGTTCACTCTCGATCTAAATCTTGCTTACTCTCGATCTCAATCTTGTTCACTCTCGATCTCAAAGTTGTTCACTCTCGATCTCAATCTTGTTCACTCCCAAAATCAATATTGTTCACCCTCAAAATCAATATTTTTCACTCTCAAATCAATCTTAGTCAATTTCCATCCTTATATATTACGTAGTCTCTTGTTTCGTCATTCATTTTAATGCATAAATATTGATGGAGACAATTTTTAGCAATAGAATATGCCGTGTGCTAGCAGTCGCTTAGTGGGCCAAAAATTCTTGTCTCTTTCCGTCAACTATATTTATTGCATCTCCGAGATATTTTACAGCCAGATGTTATACATTACCTATCTGTTTATGACTATCTTGGCATGATATTCTGCTGGCTTTGAATATATATATAAAAGATAAGAAAAACTGTTGGTTAAAAGTGCATATCAATCTAAAGATTTTATGCAGGTATAATTAATAATTAATAATTAATAATTAATAATATTATTTTAAAAAATTGGCTGTTTATTGCAGCTACTGTCAGTACAAGTGCACCAATCATAGCAGCTTGTATCACGAGAATAAGGACCCAAATAAGTCCTATATTCACTGGTAAGAACTAATAATTGGTAGCTTGGCGAGATAGTGATTTGAAAATGTTGAAAGAATAAAAGTGAAAAAAGGTTTGCATGCAACATTTTTTATTCTTGTCGTGAGCTGTTTATTTCTATCCCTAGACTGCATGTTATTTTTCCTTTGTCGATTGTGTTTGCATTCATAGTCAAAAAGCATTGTCAGAATTCCTTTAAAAATGTTGCTAGCGATGTAAAACAGGAACTGAAATAGTTTATTTTGTTTATGCAAACTGTCAAAAAAGCCGGTAATATTAGCCTTATTATTTTTTATGTTGTTCATTAATATGATTAAATCCTAAACGTTGTCTTGCCGCGCACCAAAAGGATTTATAATAAGTTAAATAAGCAGATATTTTAGGCATTGCACGAAAATCTGCCTGCCTCACCCATTATTCCAATACTATTTAAACATTAGAAAAGCCTTTCCCACTTGCAAAACATTATTAGGTCGGTAATCTTCTTCGTGAACAGAAGCGAGGCCCTGTGGATAATCCAGCTGATTGTGGCAATGATCAGCCTCGCAGAGACCCTCCTGGTCACTTATTTAGGCTACAAAGTAAGCATGCAGGCTTTTAAAATTACTTTTTAGCGATAGGTAAAAATTTTTTCTGTTAATTTATATTTTAAGGGAAATATTTGGCACAACATTCTGACGCCGTCATTTCTACTGGAGCTCGTTAACACTTCGCCGTTCATTTTAACCGTACGTTTCTTCATTAATGACATTTTATAATGACAAAAAGATTTAATAATTGAATTCCTCAATAAACTATACTTTTTCAGATATTTTCATCGCGTCTGAGATGCTTGTTTGTGCCCGTGTTTCTTAACTGTTGGCTGGCTAAAAAGCAACTGGAACAGATGTTTGTAAGTGATATTAATTTGTCTAATTGCAAGTCTTTTCAATTTTTGTCCATCCCAAGTAGGTTGGTTGTTGCAGTTGTATCATCGGGGAGTGAGGTGGGTGTTGAATTTCGTCTTTGAGGAGTGAGGTGGGCGTGCCATTTTCGTCTTTGAGGAGTGAGGTGGGTGTGAAATTTTTGTTTTTAGAAGTGAGGTGGGTGCGCCATTTTATTCCTGAAAGAAAAAGGGTCAGTGAGGCGGTGTATCATTTTTATCGTTCAGAGGAGAGTTTGTCGCACTTTGTTTTTGTTGAATGCGTTCGATAGGTAGGAATTTGATCGGTACTGAGAAGTAAAAATATTTTAAAAAATTGTCCAGAGTATCTATCAGTATAATCTATATGCGGCTATAGATTCTGGACGGAGTCATTTTTTGTGGCAAAACACCTGATGCTGCTGCTTATGACCAGATAAGACCTCATTAGCCAACCGAAGTCAGCCATAAAAACACACAGAAGAAGCCCAGGTGAAAGATAGCTTCCTGTGAATCGCTGACACTAATTGGATGGCCGCTGAGGGTGCCTGTTTTGTGTTAATTATTGAGGATTTTTTCATCAAGATGAATGATGTGTTGAATCAGGAGATTCCAGGTGTACAAGTGGCCCAAAAAATGAAGAACTGTATGGTACTTTGTCACAGTAATGCTTCCTTTTTCGTAAGTCAACATATAGGCGAAGTAAGGCGAACTGGGGACCGTGAAGACCGAGCATGCCTAGGTGTGACCAGCACGACATAATTTCATTACAATTTGTCAAACAGATGTCTTTAAACTGATTAAACAAATAAGTTTGTCCTGCTAACCTCAGCCTAGAAGCATTGATTGCTTCCATGTGGAGTGAGAGGGGTGGTTTGGGTCGTGCTTTGCGGAGTGAGGTAGCTGTCATTTTCGTCTATTCTGGGGGTCGGTTGGGTGACGCGTACACTTCTTGGAGTGAGGTGGGTTTCGTTCTCATGCAGCCAATCACAAGCCGTCTGACTCCCCGCCCCCCCGAAGGCCGATTTGAACCGCGTCTTCCAGCGCACATCGTCAGCGCTGGCGCAGCGCCTCATGACGGTGACAGCCACCACGCTGTGCATCATATTTACAAGCGTGTGCGGAGTCCAGCACCTTCAGCGCGGCGGCGAGCGTCATTTCACGCTGTTCCAATCGTTCTGGTTCGTCATGGTCACCTTCTCCACTGTTGGCTACGGCGACCTGACGCCGGACGTTTGGCCCAGCCAGCTGTTCATGATTGTGATGATCTGCGTGGCCATCACTGTGCTGCCGTCGCAGGTTGAGAAGCTGGTCGTCACTTGGATCGAGCGCAAGGCGATGGGCGCCACTTACAGCAGACACCGGGCGCAGAGCGAGAAGCACGTGGTCGTCTGCACCACCACCCTGCACTCGGACACCATCATGGACTTTCTCAATGAGTTCTACGCCCATCCCAAGCTGCAGGTGAGGCTGTGGAAATTTTTTTTAATCTTATCAAGTCAAGAGCGTACTATTTATATTCGGTTATAAATCTTTAGAATAGGATTCTTAAAAGTACAAATTTTAAGTCTCCCGTGGAAGAAGAGATTTTAATTAGATGAAAAATTAATCCGCTCATCCAACGTGGTGCTGGAAACTGGAATCTAGGGCACTTTCGCTTCCAGCTTTATCAGTCTAATTGACACTTTTTATTTTATTTTTCGTCCATTTCACTCTACGAGGAATAGCCTGGGGTCCGCCGGCTCCTCACGATCCGGTCTCAAGAGGCAGCTTAGTCCTGGGGAGTTTAATCTTGATAAGGCTTGAAAAATCTGCCCCTCCCCTCCGCAGGATTATTACGTGATTCTGTTCTCGCCATGCGAGCTCGACAGCACCCTGAAGATTATCATGCAAGTGCCAATCTGGTCGCAGCGGGTCATCTACATTCAGGGCTCCGCGCTCAAGGACTCCGACTTGGCGAGGTGTCGGTGAGTTTACTCACCAGTTGGACCAGGAGGCGTTTCTTAAATTACGGAATTTGGTCATGCCCAAATTGAGTCATGAGTTCATTTAGTTCAGGAATCATTGGGTTCTCCAGTCATTAAGCAATGTGGACTTGAGACTCATAGTTTATTTTCATAAAAAAGTCATAGGGTCATGAGGACATACGTTCATTAGGTCGTTAGATCACGAGGTCATTGGGTCATAAGTTCACTGTGCAATAAATTCCTTAGATCAAAACGACTTTAGTGGATGATAAAGCAATGAAAAGGATTATGTTGTACATAAAAATAATAAATTTGCTGCCATAAATTTGGGTTATAATAGGCATTATTGCAAACAAACAGAATGCTCAACTTACCCGACAGAATGCAAGATGCGGAGGCCTGCTTCATCTTGTGCCCGCGAAGCTACCAGGACCGAAGTGCGGCGGTAAGTTGTGTCTATGCGAAAAAAATTACTTTAGAAAATTGATTTGCGAAGCCCGCGACTTGCAGGACCAGCACACCATCATGCGGGCCTGGGCAGTGAACGATTTCGCGCCGCAGTGCCCGCAGTACGTGCAGATCTACCGGCCGGAGAATAAAATTCACGTTAAATTTGCCGGTAAGCTGTTTCTTAGCATCAATCTTGAGAATAAGAAATCAGATCGGCATTGACCAACAATTGCAGAATATGTGGTCTGCGAAGACGAGTTTAAGTACGCTATTCTTGCCAACAACTGCCTGTGCCCTGGAATCTCCACCCTAGTCACTTTGCTGCTGCACACGTCCAGGGGCCAGTGAGTTCGGGTCTCTGTTTGAGGATTTGAGTTAATGTGGAGAAGTGAATGTGCAGCACTGAAGGGTTTGAGTTCCTAATAGAGAATAATAGTCGAAGTAGCAATACGAATTAAGCACGGAGCTGGTTGCTAACCAATCCGTACTCAACGAACTACATGATGGGCGCGCCCGCAGAGAAGGCCAGACGTGCTCGGAGGAGTGGGTCAGAATCTACGGCAAATGTTCTGGCAACGAGATCTACCATGTTCGTTTAGGAGAGAGCCGTTTCTTTGGCGAATACAAGGACAAAAGCTTCACCTATGCCAGCTTCCATGCGCACAGGAAGTGAGTTTATTTTGCTGTACTTCACCTGTTTTGTAGCCAAAACAGTTACAAAGCCTTTTGCTTTTGTTTTAGTCAGTCAGTCAAATCATTTTTTCTCGGTCCAGTAAAAGCATTAGCGAGTAAAAGACAGACTGGCATGAGAAAAAGTAAAAAAAATTATGACAGCTTCTAAGAGGAAACAAAAGGAACCAGGAAGCGCTAAACTTAGGAATTCAATCGTCGAACGAAACAATTTAAACATTTCTCTGAACTCAATACTTCGGAAATCCCTTCATATATTAAAAATAATGTTGCATTAAGCTACTATAAGTACAAATAAGCGTGTGTTAATTTTGCTATTTCAGATTCGGCGTCGCTCTGGTTGCCGTTCGGCCTAACACGCCGGGCGCATCGATTTTGCTAAATCCTGGTCCGCGTCACGTAATGCAAGCCATGGACACCTGCTACTACATGAGCATCACCAAGGAGGAGAATACTACTTTTGTTGAGGCTCCTATAATCCCGGAGAAGGGCTTGGAAAGAGTGCCAAGTTTGAGAGTTCCGGTTAAGGAGGCTCGCAGTAGGCTCAATCGATTCTTCTCCAGTGAGAGCTCGCTCTCTGTTTGATTGATTATTGGATTTTATGTTTATCATATTACCTAATTTAACACAAAATGGGTAAAAGAACGCTACTTCTCTCACTCGAGACGCGCGTTTGGCTGTTCCATGTACACTCTGGTAGGGTAGAGAGGAAATTTGAGCTCGATGACCAGCCAATGGGGTGCGTTCGTTCAGCCTATTTCAGAAGACCACCCCACTCGGGTTGGGTAGAGAAATTTCTGTTCAGCCAACGTACATTTGGATGTTCAATCTACACTCCGGTAGGATAGAGAAATTTGTGTTCGATGACCAGCCAATGTGGTGGTTGGTTGATCAAGACAGCCTATGGCAGAAGATAGACTTATACCACTAATAAAACAAAATTAAACGCTACACTTGTTAATTGCGAGCTCTAACCGCCTGATCATACCGTCCTGCTACCAACCGCAGCCAAATCACCCTCGCCGAGAAACCGACGACGACAAAACGAACAGAGCGGCGGTGGCGACGGCGTGGAGGAGACAATCGTGGCGGCTCAGCGACAAGCTCTATACGAGTGCTCCGGGCCTAACACGCTCGCCGTTCCCTCAACATCCGGCTGTGGCGGCGGCGGCGGTGGCGGCGGAGGTCCAGGTTCTCGTCGCGGCTCGACCGTCAGCACAGGCAGTCGTCGGGCCTCCATCGCAGCCGTGCCATCGTTCGGACAAGGTGAGTCTTCAATCAGGCTTTGACTGCCATCTTTGAATCTCAAAGTCCGTGCGAATGTATTTAAAATATTTTTTTAGATTCCAAAATTTCATCTATCATTAGATGTGTCTCAAATTTATACCTGTGACTCATCAAGTCTTATTCCATCCCCATTGCAACCCTTGTAATAGTCCAATCGTCCTTCAAAAACCTATCAGCTTGATGGTGGGTTGCAACTATTTAGAATTCTGTAATTTTGTTAAATTGCTACTGACTTTGCAGCCCTAGACCCAGTACCAGCGCAGCAGCAGCAGCAGCAGTGTATGTCAAAGCAGAGAGCCCCCAATATTCGCTTCCCTTAAAAAATTTTTTTCTTTGCACCAGTAGCATATTTTTGCAATTTTTCACTCAATTTATCGTTGAGCAAACTTAATGCTTTCTTTCACACGAATTTGCAACTTAACTATCTTTCTTTTGATATTGTAATCATCACTTGATGAAAGCGGCACACAACAAAAACTTAATTTATTGATATCATCTTTACAAAACTTGATTAGCGGCTCAGTGCGCTGGTCACTGTATCGGTATGTGTTTGTCATAGTGTTTGTAACCGGAATTTTCTGCTTTGATTTCAGTTATAAATAACAGTGCGCTTGTAACTCTTTCCCGATTTTTAAGCTTTTTATTTAAACAAAAGTCTGTAAGCTTGCGTTGAAATTGTGCTGTACTTTTAAAAATGAAAAAATGACATTAGGCTGTCAGGATATGCTAGAAGGGGATCTATTGCTTATCTAGTTGTCACCATGAAATTTGATTCTTCTTACTGGTAATTAGTAAAATTAATTTCTTTACGTAATTTTTTTGCTTGCCGCGTAAAAAGCGGAGCAAAACTGTTGACTTCCAGCATCATTCAATTCTCCATCCATTGACTTCAACATATTTTCAAACAGTACCCAGTAAGTACATATAAAAAGGACTTTAAAAAATCTGTTTTGTCGTTGTGTAGCGGGGAAGATACTAAAAAAACGATAAAGTAAACAAACACATCAAGTGTTCAACATTTTTCGTTTAATTTGTTTTCGCTTGCACACAGTTTCCCAGTGCATGACAACAAAATTACCTGGTGCAGCACTTTTTAATTAATTAAAATTATTGTTCAAAGTAGCTCCATGCAGATTTTTCTGCCAATTTTCAGCTGCCACTCATGCGTCAGAGTGTGCCGGCGACTCTGACAGCTGTTGGGACGAGAACATGGCCGAGTGAGCTGTTGTACTTTTGTTTCGGTCTGACTGGACTGTAAACTTGATTCTTAACTCTATAAGAAGCTCCTAAAATGCAAGCTCCCAACAACAAAACATATTTTTATGATGTAGTTTTTTAATTGAAAATACTGCTCGTAAGCTTACGAGCGTACTTTATGATTAGGTTTTCCTTTCAAGAGAAAGTGTTCAACTTAAAGATAAGGTTTTCCAATTCGGGACAGGGCTGTCCACTATGTCCTAAGAGTTTCCACTTCAGGATACGGGTTTCCACTTCAGGATACGGGTTTCCAATTCAGGATGCGGGGTTCCACTTCAGGATACGGGTTTCCACTTCAGCATACTGGTTTCCACTTCAGGATACGGGTTTCCACTTTAGGATATGAGTTTCCACTTCAGGATATGGGTTTCCACTTCAGGATGTGGATTTCCACTTCAGCATACTGGTTTCCACTTCAGGATGTGGGTTTCAACTTCAGCATACTGGTTTCCGCTTCAGGATGGGTGTCCACTATAGCCTAAGAGTTTCCACTACAGGATAGTAGCTTCCATGGACTAGTATTGCCTCGATAGACAATCTGACGCTCAACCTACACGCAGGACCGTCAAAGACTTCCCTCCGGTGCTGCCCTACGTTGGCAACGCGCCCTGCCTGAGCCACGTCCTCGTGCTGAAGCGCAGCATCTGCTGTTTGAACTTGTCGGTGCACTGCAATCACTGCAGCCACCGCTGCGCCAAGGACTACAACTGGGCTAACAGGGGCATCATTGTCTGCGCCGACTTCGCCTCGAACGGTCTCTACAATTTCATTCTGCCACTGCGCGCCCACTGGCTGCCGAGATCCGCTCTGAAACCCATCGTGCTGCTGCTGGAGCGTCAGCCGGATCGCTACTTTCTAGAGGCCATCTCGCACTTTCCCCTGGTGTACTGGATGATCGGCTCCATCGAGAAGTGAGTGAGACTTGAAAGTTTGAATGAAGGAAAGTAGTGCTAAAGAAATGACCTTGAACAGATGCACTGTGATGAACTTGAAAGATTGGGCATAAGTATTGGTGTTGAAACTGAAGAGGAGAGGAAGTGGGCTAGAAATTTGGGGAAAGGGTATCGGCCTTGAAAGTCTAGGGAAAGGGTATCGGCCTTGAAAGTCTGGGGAAAGGGTAGCGGCCTTGAAAGTCTGGGGAAAGGGTAGCGGCCTTGAAAGTCTGGGGAAGGGTAGCGGCCTTGAAAGTCTGGGGAAAGGGTAGCGGCCTTGAAAGTCTGGGGAAAGGGTAGTGGCCTTGAAAGTCTGGGGAAGGGTAGCGGCCTAGAAATCTGGGGAAAGGGTAACCACCTTGAATAGCTGGATGGTGAAGAAAGTTTTATTTGAAAATGATCTACTTAATAGACTCGGAAAATTACAACGATCAGTGAAAGTGTAACAGGCTACTTATAAGTTAGCCTTTTAAATATAGTGCAGCTTTTAAATATTATTTTTTCATTGTGAATTAATAAAATCTATCAAATTTTAGCAAACACTGGTAAGATAAAACCGATATTGTCCCCTATATATTTTATAGTAGCAAAATACTACTCCTAAAAATCGCAAAATTTGGTGACAGGAAGCTTAATCATTAATATTTTAAGCATTCCCATTACTTTATTGATTCTTTCGATGAAAATATTGTATATATATTAGCCAATTCCACGCGATACTACTGGTTGGAATTTTAGCGAGTAGTCTAATAATGCTTTACGCGGCTTTAAATATGATGGTTTATGAATAAATGATGAACACCTTCAATCTACTTTAGCGTGGACGACCTACTGAACGCGGGGATTCTGTACTCGGACAGCGTGGTGATTGTGAACAAGGAGAGCAGCAACTCAGCCGAGGAGGACACCCTTGGCGACTGCAACACAATTATAGCTGTGCAGACCATCTTCAAGCTATTCCCCAGCGCCAACATCATCACCGAGCTCAGCCAGAGCTCCAACATGCGATTCACCCAGTTCAAAGCTGACGACATCTTCCAGATGTCCATGTCCAAGATGGAGAAGAAGGAGCGCGAACGGGGATCAAACCTGTCCTACATGTTCCGACTGGGATTCGCTGCGGGTACTGTGTTCTCCGCGTCCATGCTAGACACCCTGCTCTACCAGGCCTTTGTCAAGGACTACCTGATTGATTTTGTGCGGCTGCTGCTGGGCATTGATCAGGCCAGGGGTTCGGGCCATCTGGCGTCCGTGAGTGCTCGGGGGTTCTACTTCAAGCGTGTAGAATTCCCTGCTAATTGTCGCTAGAATTCCGTACAGGATGTCACTAGAATTCCCTACAGGATGTCAATATAATTCCCTATAGGATGTTGGGAGAATTCCCTACAGGATGTCAATAGAATTCCCTACAGGATGTCAGGAGAATTCCCTACAGGATATGAGGAGAATTCCCAACAGGATGTCGGTAGAATTCCTAACAGGATGTCAGTAGAATTCCCTACAGGATATCAGTAAAATTCCCTACAGGATGTCACTAGAATTTCCTACAGGATGTCAGAAGAATTCCCTACAGGATATGAGGAGAATTCCCTACAGGATGTCAGGAAAATTCCCTACAGGATATGAGGAGAATTCCCTGCAGGATGTCAGGAGAATTCACTAAAGTATGTCAGTAAAATTTCCCAAAGGATGTCGGGAGAATTCCCTACAGGATGTCACTAGATAGAATTCCCTACAGGATGTCACTAGAATTCCCTACAGGATGTCACTAAATAGAATTCCCTACAGGATGTCACTAGTATTCCCTACAGGATGTCACTAGAATTCACTACAGGATGTCACTAGAATTCCCTACAGGATGTCACTAGAATTCCCTACAGGATGTCACTAGAATTCCCTACAGGATGTCACTAGTATTCCCTACAGGATGTCGCTAGAATTCCCTACAGGATGTCACTAGAATTCCTAGGATGTCACTATAAAAATAAAAATCGCTAAACTTTCCAGATGGAGGTGAAACCGGCCGACCTATGGATTCGAACCTACGGCCGTCTCTATCAAAAGCTGTGCGCGAGCAGCTGCGACATTCCCATCGGGATTTACAAAACTTTCGTACGGAACGGCAGCGCATCGCCGAGTAACGCGGCGGCATCCGACTCACCTGTTAACGTAAGCTGAGAACCCTCCTGATTGTTGAGCACTCTCTCCTGATTGTTGAGCACTCTCTCCTGATGGTTGAGCACTCTCTCCTGATTGTTGAGCACTCTCTCCTGATTGTTGAGCACTCTCTCCTGATTATTGAGCACTCTCCTGATTGTTGAGCACTCTCCTGATTGTTGAGCACTCTCCTGATTGTTAAGCACTCTCTCCTGATTATTCAGCACTCTCTCCTGATTATTCAGCACTCTCTCCTGATTATTCAGCACTCTCTCCTGATTATTGAGCACTCTCTCCTGATTTTTGAGCACTCTCCTGATTTTTGAGCACTCTGTCCTGATTATTGAGCACTCTCTCCTGATTGTTGAGCACTCTCTCCTGATTATTGAGCACTCTCCTGATTTTTGAGCACTCTCTCCTGATTATTGAGCACTCTCCTGATTGTTAAGCACTCTCTCCTGCTTTTGGAGCATGTATAACTTCATTGGACACCATCATGTGCGCCCTCACTTATCGCCCTCACTGCGCGCCCTCAATCACTAACAGGTTGCCATTGACGCCGACGACGACGAAGAGCAGCGACAGTCAGCTGAGACGGCGGCGGCGGCGGAGGCCATGGAGAGACGCGAGATCGCGCACATGGTCCGCTACAGGATGGGCTACCTGAAGATGGGCCACCGCGACTATGACAGCTCCATGCTGCAGAAGCGGCCGGACACCGTGTCCTATGTTATCATCAACCCGCCGTACGATCAGAAGCTGGAGCTGGGCGACATTGTGTGAGTTCGCCTGCGCTCTCAGGATGATTCAGTTAACACAGACTGATAGACAGACAGACAGACAGACAAACAGATAGACAGACAGACAGACAAACAGATAGACAGACAGACAGACAGACAGACAGACAGACAGACAGACAGACAGACAGACAGACAGACAGACAGACAGACAGACAGACAGACAGACAGACAGACAGACAGAGACAGACAGACAGACAGACAGACAGATATACAGACAGACAGACAGACAGACGGACAGACAGACAGACAGACAGACAGATAGACAGACAGACAGACAGACAGACAGACAGACAGACAGACAGACACACAGACAGACAGACAGACAGACAGACAGACAGACAGACAGACAGACAGACAGACAGACAGACAGACAGACAGACAGACAGACAGACAGACAGACAGACAGACAGACAGACAGACAGACAGACAGACAGACAGACAGACAGACAGACAGACAGACAGACAGACAGACAGACAGACAGACAGACAGACAGACAGACAGACAAACAGACAGACACAAAGACAAACAAAAAGACAGACAGAGAGACAGACAGGCACAAAGACAGACAGAAAGCCACAGAAAATCCTCGCCGCCTCCGCCTCCAGATTCCTCATCCGGCCGTCCTCCCTGTCAGCCGAGGCCTCGCCCCTGATTGGCCAGCGCCGAGGCTCCAACGACTCGCGCGCCTCATTCGCCTCTGCCGTGAACGCCTTCAACACGGCCTTCAGCGAGTCAGCAGCAACCGCGTTGCCGATGGTGCACTCCGTGCCCACCTTTGTTGAAAGCAACCACGATGGCGGCGCCGTCAGCAGCGGCGGCGGTGGCAGCAACGACAGCAACACCTTCTACCTGACACCAACTGAATAACCTAAAAGGGACCTTGAGACTTGGCTGACTATTCACGGTGTTACTTATTTGCATATATAAACGCTTTCTAGCATGTTTAAATTTTTTTTACTAGCGTAGGTAAGTGAATGGCATCCCTTTAAATCAATAAAAAACGGTGTGGCTGGACCGCATCATTGTGTCTGATTGGGGCCAACTGGACCGCATCATTGTGTCTGATTGGAGGCAGCTGGACCGCATCATTGTGTCTGATTGGAGGCAGCTGGACCGCATCATTGTGTCTGATTGGAGGCAGCTGGACCGCATCATTGTGTCTGATTGGAGGCAGCTGGACCGCATCATTGTGTCTGATTGGAGGCAGCTGGACCGCATCATTGTGTCTGATTGGAGGCAGCTGGACCGCATCATTGTGTCTGATTGGAGGCAGCTGGACCGCATCATTTTTGGTTGTACGGGACTATGAGTGTCCTTCAAAGCAAAATAGTTTTGGTATATAAGAGCGGGCTAATCTTTGTTTTGAGCAGCAAAGTACGTTTTTACCCTCCTTTTTAATCTTAATTCGATAACCTTTCATTCTGTTCATAACAAGCAATGCCCGCCCATTTATGCTAATAAATGTAAACTCTTGTTAGCCTTTGGCGTGTGCTGTGTCCAATACGATATTGGCCGTCAAAAAAAGTAGCTACTAAAAATTTCTTTAAAAAATTTTTATAAATAAAACAGTTAAACTTGTGTCGAAATCTCGCTTGTTTCTGCAGGGATGGCAAACTAAAATTTCAAATTGACTCACTCAGAAAGCTCAGCGCCAAGCTGTAATCGTCTAATATGTTAGTTTGTCAACTTTGCACTTTTACAGACAGTAACGGTACATGTATACGCAGTGGAAACAGGGCACAGAGACTGTTCGCAGCAAAGTCTTTTTTTAGCTGAAAGCGGACGAACACATTAAGTTTAACTACGTAACTGGGAACGAGAGAGCGGCTCTTGGAGTTATGCCAGGAAAAGTACAAGTGCGGGGTGCTGGCCCGCTGAAGTCAGTCGCACCGTAATGCGCTACGCAAATGCAATGATTTTCTTGTGTGCAGCTGCCTGCTCCTAGAGGAGGCCGCCACCGCCAGCCGCGCCGCGGAAGCCGCGATTTCTTTGAACCGGCGGTGATTGAACCCGGCGCATCGGCAGCGGCGGCGGCGGCGGCGACGGAGGCGGAGCCGGCAGCGGGGGCAGCAGCGACGGAAACAGCGTCGGCGCGTCGGATTCTCGCGGCGGATCCTGCGGCATCTGGCCGGTGCGCACGTAGCAGTAGATGTCCTCCACCTCGTCTAGGAGCTCGTGAATGCTCGAGCCGGGCGGCGACACTGGGGCCAGCGGCGGGGGGAGTGCCGACTGCGCCGTCAGCGGGGTGAGCGGCACCGGCAGCGGTGGCAGCGTTGGCGGCATCGGCGGCGCTGCAGACTCGGCCAGCCGCTCCGTGAGGTGTCGCAGCGAGCCAGCCGGGTGGCAGGCCCGGAGGAACTGCTCGGAGCGGGCCCAGTGCCGCTGCAGCTGCCGCCGGTGACGTCGCAGACTCGGCGGCCCTGCCCGGAATGCGTGTCCGCCGTCGAGCATCTCCGGCGTCACCACCAGCAGCCGGTCCGGGTCGGACAGGCTGGCGAAGAACAGCAGGCGGCCCTGAGCGAGGCCAGTCAGGCGAAGCCCGCGCCGGCCACCCGTTGGCAGCCAAGGCAGCGGCGTCCGGCCTGGAGGCACCGGCCGGACGCTCAGCGGCAGCCGCAGGCGGTCCAGCAGAGAGCGCAGCTGCTGCACCCCGGAGATGCCGTCCGGCCCCGCCACAGGGCTGACGCTGCAGCGGTCGGCGAGGCCAAGAAACACCAGCCGTCCGCTTCGCGCGTCCTGGCACTTAAGCAACGCCAGCTGGCGGCAGCTGCCGCGCTTTCTCATCGAGTATCGTCCGCTCTCGATGCAGGTCAGCACGGTGCCCGCCCGCAGCAGGCCGCCCGGCTCCACCCACTCCACGCTGCTGCTGCCGACGCCGCCGACTCCGCCGCTGCTACTTCCGCCGCCACTTCCGCTGGCCCCGCTGTCTGCATCGCCGCCGCCGCTGCTGCTGAGCCAGCATTTCTGATCGCGACGAAGGAACAAAGACTTCGGCGCCGTCTTGGCCGCCTCTTTGACGCTGGTCCATGGCGGGGCGGCGTCTCCGCTTTCGTTGAGCAGCTCCAGCCAAGCCGGGTGCCGGTCAGTCATGGCGAGCTGCACGCCGCCCTCCTGTTCACGGGCTGCGCCACGGCCGAGTTTCGTCCAGGCACCCGTCACGAGCCTGACGTTTGGCACGGCCCTCAGCATCAGCGGCTCCTGGTTGCTGAGGCCGCAAGGGCACCGGTCGCGCTGACAGCGGATGCTCACCAGAAGGCCGCCGCCTCCTTGAGACTCGGAACCAGCAGCTTCAGCCGAGGCCGCTTCTGCTTCCGTCGCCACCGTCTCGAGCTCGGCTTCCAGTTCCGCTGCAGCCGCGAAAGAAATCTCCAGCAGCTGAGAGGCGCTGTCGGCCTCGCGTTCCCATGACAACGGAGGCTGCTCTGGCACCTGCGCCTTGGAGCCTCTCCCGCTGCCGCCACCTCCTGCCACTGGAGTTCCCTTTGTTGATGGCATGGACAACCGCCCCGGTTGGTTCGGTGAGCTCAGAAGAGGAGCCTCGCGACCAGAAAGTCGGCAGCATAAAACTGGGAAAAATGGGAACGCAGCTGGCCCAAAGGTTGCCCGGGGGAAACCGTTTTTAGCCTGCTTGCCAATACGCAGGAAAATGTTTCCGGCCAGATAGGCGGAATCGCGCTTTGGACAAGTGGCGGGCTGGCCAAGTAGAAGAATCTTTCTCCTCCGTGCGCTGGATTGGGATGGGGCTGCCGGCTTGGACCCGCGTTCCTGTTCACAGGCCGCACGCAGAGGGGTAACAGAAGGTCATGGACGTTTGGCTGCTTAGCGAACAGATATGTATTGGAAAGAAGAGGCAAAAACTCCCCCTCTGCTGATTGGCTCCTTGGTCCGACAGCTGCCCAGTTTGAAGCCTCTCCGTCCGATGACTTCGATAGGGGTGACACATCGCTGGACGATTCGCGATCGCAACGGTGGAGGGCGCGGTGTCATTGCAGTGTCAGCCGAGCACCAGCTGGATGGGAGACACTAAATTGTGTGAGCGCAGCCTGATGGCTAATTTCACGAATCTCCCCTTGACGAACCGAATAACAGTCGCGTCGCATTTGAAACATTTTTGTTCGGCGCAGGCTGTAAACATTTCTCGACTGCGGGTGGCCTTTGGCTCGTGCGCTGCTGTCCGGGGCGGGGAGGGTCTGGCTGGGTGGGCAACCAGGGCGATCCGGGCGTGCGGCTGTCCCGATGCCCAAGCGCGCAAAAAATGCTGTGCCCTCTCGCACCGGTGCAAGTGCAAGGGAAGCTGCAGATGAAGCGAAAAAAAAAGATGGGGAGCGCGCGGAGTCTGGGGCGAACCGCAGCTGCTTCATGCTATGGAAGCCAAATTGTAGATGTTAGGACCAAACTGTAGGCGTTCTCCTGAAAAAGAACGGGGGAAAATTTTCCCAAGCTTAACGGAGCTAGGATGCGCTACAGTTGGACTATACGATTTGCAAGAAAGAGACAAAACGCTTGGTTGGGAGTCCCAGCGTAGGCCAAATGTTGTAAGAAAAACTGTACCAGCTTTAGTGCAGCTGTGTCAGGCGCTTATTGGCACTAATAAATCATGTCGCAGCATTGCCGATGCTGACCAAGCAAGCTAAGGGGGGGCAGGTAGACACGATGGGAACTCTCGTTTCTTTTGCTTAAAATTGTTCGAGCCTGGGTATTGTTGTCTCTTAATCCTTTCAGAAGGATGCACGGCTAATACAGATAACAACGGGCCCGTTCAGAATTGTTCGGAACTAGGCCGATTACCACTTTTATACAATATCCAAAGGAAAAGCTCACAAGTAATGCTGAACTGCAGTGTAACTGGCATTTCAAATGTGCTCAAAACACACAGAACCAATTTCGATTCCAAGTTCAGAAGGCATTAGGCATAGAAAATGGAAAATTCTTCCAAATTAAGTCATCTTTTCTATTTATTTAAGGCAAACTACTCTCTCCCGAAAAGTACATTGAAAATATTTCAAATCCAGAGTACAATAAAGTTGCTGATTTTCCAGTTTTTAACAGATGAAGACAAATCATTTTACTTATTGACACAGGACGTCAAAGCAACAGAACTGCTGGATCAATACGCCATAAGAATGAGCGAACTTAAAAAGCAGCTACTCTGATGCCCCCGCAACAGATTAATTAGGATTTAATCCTGATTATCCTTAATACGAGCTAAGATAATCCTTTATCTCCTGAAGCGCGTTCAGTTACACTAAATACGGTATGCAGGCCTAGACACACACAGGCTGGCACCAAGTCACGCACTCACATAGGGTGTACAAGCGGTAATTCCAGGAATGTACACTCTATATGGCTTTGGGGGGGGGGTTGCCCTAATGGGTGTAAATTGCACAACTGGCCCATAGCCCAACCAATTCACGCACAAGGCCTCAAATTAATGTGACCCTGCACACGAAACCGCGCTAGGGAAAATAGCCAACCTACAACACGGGTCGAACCTGGACCAGTGAGTGACACACAAGGCAGACGCGCTAGACCGCTGAGCCACTCGCCCCCGCCTAAACTATTCACCTTATGATCAAATGGATTATCTGACTCAGAACGGACTCTGGCCGACTCAAAGTATTAGAAATCCAAGCATCTATAAGGAGTAATGCTAAAAATGAAAAAGACGCAAATTCCCTGATGGCGGCATTGCTATGCTTCGAGCCCTTTTAAGGTTGGTTGGCTATTCATTTAATTTGCAGTGCTTTCTGTAGAGTTGCTGCTGCAGCGCTTTTTCTACAAAGTTATATTCTACCATGTCGGAGGAGCTTTTCATTACCGGAAAAACTGCATGCGCGGCCCCTCTTACCATCCTTGGCATCCCTAATTGCTTCGCACTTACAGATTTTCTCGCTCCCATGTTTTCCCAATGTCTCGCCCACTAAATTTCCTATTTTATCTTTCGCCTCCGGGGTTCTATCCCTCCATCCAAAATAATTGCAAGGTGTCCTTCTTCTTGCAGTCGGGTGGGCATGAATTGAGCGCCAAGTGTCTTCATTCTTTTCTAGCTCGAAACGAATTTATTGAGGGCCTCTTGCTTGGCCGTCAGCTGAGTGGCAAGCACTTCATCTTCGATCTATTGCACCTTGATAAATTTTCACTCATTTTCTTCTTTTTTTCCACATCTTTCTCGTCTAACTGCCGCGCCATCTACAGCTTTCCAGACATGCCTTCTTTTGCTGCAGCTTTTCTGCAATTTTTTAAATGTTTAAATGATAAATTTAGAAAACGCATCGTAGCTACTATCAGTAGTTTTAATAACTTTCTTCACTTCGAGTTTAATTTGACCGTATTGTTGGCTCACTAGTATCGGGGTATGCAGGTAAGTTAATGTCTTGAAGCTAATCGGCACAAGTTTAGTCTTACTTATTAGAAGGTCACACCCAGTGACAGACCCAGGGATGGAAGTTCATGGGGGATCAGCCGAGCTGAATTTGCAAGAGTCACTTTCACACTCGTAAACTTGACATTTTAGGTCCATTTTTTATAGAAAAAAACTTCGAAGGGGCCTTAAATAAAAAAATTGCTATTTCAAACTCAAATTCTTTCCATTTTTGTTGTCCAGTTGTTATTGTTTTACTCTGACTTTCGGTGGCGGATCTGGTCGTCACACAAAAACTGGCACAAGTCGGTGCGCTGCTTAGCTTTTTGACTTTGATCGTACAATATTTTACTGAAATTTTTTTGTGTCTTTGAGCACAAAAATCAAATAAAGCCTATTATTGATTGTCTGTCTATCCGTAAGCATCAAACCGCCTGTTTGGGCGTGGTCAACATGCAGCGGAAGGGAGGGGGACTCCGCCCTGCCTGCTCCACAGCTAGTGATATTCTATCCGTTAATTCCCAAAGCAAACTCGCAACTATGCAGTCTAGGCCTCATGTCGAAAACCGAAAATAATTTGACGAAACGTGGGGTCAAAAACTTTTTGGGAAAGAAACATGTTTGGGAAAGGGAACTAGATTGGCGTGCTAGTAGAGGGAGACACGGGACTCCGAACACTCTTTGTTCCTCTTTGTATATCCTCTTACTATTGTGCATTGCTGGCGTACTATAACTGGTCTAGCCTCATGTCCAATCAGATTTTGATCGACGGGTCTCTTTAGAAATTTGATTACATATTTAGACAGTTACTAAAAACGCCGATACTCAGGGCGGTGCAAAAAACATTTTAGTTGCCATGGCTTCAGATGAGGAGCTGCTTATGGCTTTCAAGGCCATTGACAAGAGCAACACCGGTGTTATTAGCGCCGACGAATTGAGGGCGTACCTCTACAGGAAGCGCTACAACGAACTGTTCGTTCAGGTGAGACCTTAAGAGCGTTCTGGTCTGTTCTTTCCTTCCTCATCATTTTAATTCCCCATGCATGAATTTATCGCTGCAGAAATACCTGCGCCTCTTCGATCGCAACCACGACGGCAAGATCACTTTGGAGGAGTACCGGAACACCCTGAACGAAATACCCAGGGCTCAGAGACAGTAAGTGAAGTCTCTCGAATCCGAAGCCGGTAGCGCTGAGCACTGAACCGCCTTCCCCGCCCCCTACGGAGCAATTGTGTTCAGGTACAGCCAGTGGCGCCAGCTGTTCGAGAGCATCGACAAAGACGGCAACGGGTTCATCACTAAGCCCGAGCTGCAGGCCGCCGTCAACGAAATGGGCGCCGGGTCTTTGTTCCGCCTGAGCGATTTTGACCGCTTCTTCGAGCAGGGCGACTCCGACCACGACGGCCGGATGAACTACCGCGAGTTCCTGGAGTGGATGAACAAGTCGCAGGAGGCCTGAGAGCCCAGCGTGGCACTGGGACGTAGCGCGCTGCGTAGCTTTAGTAATAACTGAAATTAGTAACGGAACTTTTCTACAGTCAATATTCTCTATTCACAAACAGGCATTGGTCCCTCAAAATATAGCTTAAAATATAGCTTAATGTTCTATTTGTTAATTACTATTTTTTATTGAGTACAAAATCTGAAATGACGGAAGTCCTCGGTATGTTTTTTTTAATTTCTTATAGAAATAAACTGAGGCCAATACTGGCCGTTATACTAGCTAAGTAATAAGTAGAGTATGTTGCTAATAAACTTTTGCCATTACATCGATTTTACTAATACTGATATCGAAAACTATTAAGGTAATAAAAAAATGCTACGCACTCCCTAATTTATTATACTTATCTTCCTACCTTTTTGTTGCTTACAATAAATTATTTTCAAGCTGTTTAAAATTGTTTGACAACAATTCAATTTTCAGTAAAAAATACTAAAAAGGCACTTAATTTGTTACTGTAATTATTGTTGAGCTAATCCAATTTGATGCCTTATGATGCAATAAAAAATAGAACGTTTTCAGGGTAGTTAATTTATTTTTAGGTAAATTTGTTAGCGTTTTATTTCTAGCAGCAAGAATTTTTTGCCTAAGTGGTTAAGGCTTCTTCCTCCTTATGACCGGAAAGTCCTTGGTTCGATCTCAAATTATGGGAGACAATATTTAGCTTTGAGGACAGCACTTAGTGTCGCGTTGCTTCAGCCCAGTCAGCTGAGATTGGATTCCAAGTTTGAGCTGGGGGAATTTTGGGTGAATTCGATTTCGTACCTCCAGTTCGTAAGGTCGAAAGGTCATATGTTAAAATTTAATTTAATTATTATTTTTTTAATTCAGATTTATAGCCAACTCTTTGCGGGTTACACTAAATTTCTAACGTGATTTTTTGGTTCGGCAGAGATTTTGTAACTGCGGAATTTCCTAAATTATTTCGCGACTCTGTTGCGTGACTTTGCCAAGGGATAAAAAAAAGAAAAAACGAGATCAAGCGTGCAGTTGCGGCAGACAACCCATTTATGGATTTGTTTTGAGCGCTTCAATCAATAAAATAGTAAAAAAATTATCTATCTGTCACTCGCATATTCCCTTTGCGCACCGATCGATAAACAATGTTAGCATCAGTAGATTTTAACAAAAAATCGATAAAATCTTCCGCCAGAAAATTTTCAAAGGACCAGGCTGAGATCTACTAGATTTCTCTAGCCCGGTGAGGAGATGATCGATTGCTCCCTGATGATCGATTTCTCCCCATTTGGGAGTGGTCACCTCCGAATTAAAATCTCCTCAAAGCCAGTGAGGAACGGAGAATCGGACAAATCCCAATCACTGCATCGTGCGATTCCTTAGCGACATGGCATCCGACGAAGACCTTCAAGACCATTGACAAGTCCAAGTCGGGCGTCATCACAGCCGACGAGCTGAGGTCCTACCTGTACAAGAAGCGATACAACGAGCTGTTCGTCCAGGTGCTTCAAACCCCCTCCCCCAATTTTGGATGCCTCGTCAGTTCCGTGTCGAAGCAAACTTTAATGATTGAATTATTCCTAATTATTGCAAATTTCAGAGATATCTACGGCTGTTTGATCGGAACCGAGACGGCAAGATCTCGCTGGAGGAGTACCAGAACACCATCAAAGAGATTCCAAAAGTCCAGCGAGAGTGAGTAGGATGCATCCAATTATCTTCATTTTTAAGCATTTTTCAAAAAATATTAAAATTCTTTGAGTTCTACTCATTAGAGTTAGTAGTGCGGACAGAACGCGACGCTCCTTTTAATTCGGTAATTTTTATCCTAAAAAGGTACAGCCAGTGGCGTGCGCTGTTCGAGAGCATCGACAAGGATGGCACCGGGCACGTCACGAAGAAGGAGTTGAAGTCAGCGGTGCGCCAGATGAGCTCCAACTCGACGCTGAAGCTGGCGGACTTTGACTGCTTCTTCGTTGAAGGAGACTCGGACCAGAGCGGCAAGATGAACTACCGCGAGTTTCTTGAATGGCTCGACAAGTCTCATAGTGCCTAGAAGGCCGTTTAGGCCGCCGTAGCTTCATCGAACTGTTTTAAAAATATAATCGGAAGACTTTTGTTCGAAACGGAAGCGTACTTTAGATAAACGCTCGTGTTTGAAAAAAAACAACGAACAACGAATTACATAATCAAAGATTTTTCAACTTAAAAATTGGGTTTCGTTTTCTTATTGAGCTACTCTCTGGAACGCATCTTGGATGCCATTTGAGGTGGTTTGGCTGTATGCTTGCTATGAGTAACGTACTTAAGTACTTACGAGTAAAGTACACTTAGATTTTACTCTGGTAACAGGTTACAGTCAATCCATGGGGTTTCATATTTAATGCATTAATTTTGACCATATTTAGGTAAAATGGCGTAAATATCTATAATTAGAAAACACTTGTCAGTTTTGTTTCATTCTTCAAGCTTTGTTTTAAGAAATTTTGGTCAAAAAAATTCTAGATCGTTTAAGTGCAGACCCTGCAAGACTAGAAAAACAGTTATGAATACACATTTAGTATTCATATAACTGTTTACTAAATTGGCGCCACGCTGCGCGAATGTGATAGCAACATGTAGATATATAAAATAAAAAGAATCTGTGAATAAAAATTACGGAAAATACTCCAGTAAATTCCTATTGGCAAGATTCACGCCATATCTGTAACTTTTTATGCACTTTTCTGGCCCAGACACCCAACTCTGAACACCCGAATCTGCCGAGGCCTTGACGCCGCTCGCCGACATGTGTCACGCGAGCCAGGGAAAATTCCAGAAGAAGTTTGAATAGCTGGATCTAACCGTCAAGAAAAAATGGGGTTACAATCAAGTTACTTGAGAATCGCTATTGATCTTCTACTGGAGACACAAATTTCACTGCAGTGAGGCGAAGATAGCGAGTAAAGTTTTTCTCAAGGCTGAAGAAAAAAATATTGTTAGCACCACGTTAATTTTTTGTCTGCAAAACATGGAAGCTCGTCGCAATAAAGGCAAATACACAAAATATAACCTATTAATAGAATGTATCTTAAAATTACGATGAGGCCTCTTTATAAAAAAATATTGGCTCAATGCCTCCACATATCTATCTATCTATCTATCTATCTATCTATCTATCTATCTATCTATCTATCTATCCATCTATCTATCTATCTATCTATCTATCTATCTATCTATCTATCTATCTATCTATCTATCTATCTATCTATCTATCTATCTATCTATCTATCTATCTATCTATCTATCTATCTATCTATCTATCTATCTATCTATCTATCTATCCATCTATCTATCTATCTATCTATCTATCTATCTATCTATCTATCTATCTATCTATCTATCTATCTATCTATCTATCTATCTATCTATCTATCTATCTATCTATCTATCTATCTATCTATCTATCTATCTATCTATCTATCTATCTATCTATCTATCTATCCATCTATCTATCTATCTATCTATCTATCTATCTATCTATCTATCTATCTATCTATCTATCTATCTATCTATCTATCTATCTATCTATCTATCTATCTATCTATCTATCTATCTATCTATCCATCTATCTATCTATCTATCTATCTATCTATCTATCTATCTATCTATCTATCTATCTATCTATCTATCTATCTATCTATCTATCTATCTATCTATCTATCTATCTATCTATCTATCTATCTATCTATCTATCTATCTATCTATCTATCTATCTATCTATCTATCTATCTATCTATCTATCTATCTATCTATCTATCTATCTATCTATCTATCTATCTATCTATCTATCTATCTATCTATCTATCTATCTATCTATCTATCTATCTATCTATCTATCTATCTATCTATCCATCTATCTATCTGCGAATGCCTGAAGCGCACGAGTATCTATGGGCGTGGCTGTCACTAGTCGTGCCTTAGTTAGATTTTTGTCATGGGCGTGCAGCAACGCCGTGTCTACGGACGGCACTCGCTATACGAAAGTGTCAATGGTCATCTTGTCTACGAAAACTTTCTTTGTCCATACGAGGCAAAGGGAATAGGAGAGGCCAACAGAGAACCGAGCGTGCGAGCTAGAGAGAGTTAGAGTTAACTAGAGAGAGAGAGTGACAACGACGCGACTTTTGCGCTGAGAAGCCTTTCCGAACGGCATAATTGAAGGACTTACTGATGCCGAAATCAACGCCCACTCTCAAGGAGCCGTGCAATCAGCATCATTGAAGACAACGTGTTTTTCTCTGTGAACCAGACATTGAAGAACCACTCCAGGAACTGAACTGAAGGTCGTGGATTCTCTAACGGCAAGTGGCGACTGCCTAGAAGGTCCCGATGTGTCATCCAAGCGAGGGCGCTTCATGGTCGGGTCTCAGGACGTCTTGATGAATCCTCGAGCGCCCAGAGAAATTGGCGACAGTGGAGACTGAGTGGAAACTGCTACTTCCACTCCATTGCACGGTCCACTTCCATTAACTGGTTCTGGTTTTGCTGAACAGTCATGACTGACTGACTGAACCTGACGCTAGTCGTGTTTCACTATTTACTTTGTTTTACAAAATAAACTATTTTCGCTAGCCGTGCAGCAACGGCATTGTTGCGTCTGCCACGAAACACGTCTTCAGACCGTAAAGACGGTCTCTTTGTCTGTCGATAGCCCGAAGGTCTGCGGCGTGAGTTTTTACGAGTTCGGCGCAGCACCAAAGACCTGTAACAGGAGAGGGGCGGCTTGCAATTGAGTACCGACCTTTACTTACGTAAGTCGAGCTTACGTTGTTTCTGATGAGGGGCTGAAGCGGCACCTGGCGACGATGGCCTTCGTAGCCTTCTAGCCGTGCCCCAGGCGGCCCCGCCCGAACTTATTATAAGGGCGGTGAGACCTGGATGAGTCGTGCAGGTATACCCTCCCACTGATGAGCAGCGTGGCTCGCAGGATCCATTTTTTGGTGACGCGGTGCTCGAGCTGTGCAATGGTTGATGTTCTTCGCCTCCCCCTATACTGGACCCATCTAGTGCCGCTCTGCGGACCGCTTAGCAGCCCCCTGAATCCTGCAGCCCACCCCGTAGGCCGAATTCCCCAGTTAGAGCTCCAGAGTGCTCCTGGCTCCGTGCCGCGGGGGGAGGGGTAGGCAGTGGGTTGCCCATTAGTCTAGTAGCTGAATCCCTCTAGTAAGCTCCCTTGTAAACCCTAACCCAGTCCAGTAATTTGTCGCTGGTCATCCCGAGATTTATCTCCTGGTGGCTCTGGCCCGGGGTAGAGTGCCTCGGCACTGATCCCCTATCCCTGCGTTTTACCAAACACGTCTTCAGCCGACCTAGGCCAAGAAACTAAATCTTGGGGGGTTGGGGTTTGCCACTTTTACCGTAGACTAATTTTAATGGGGTAAATACTCGAGTTTTATAATTCAACAATGCACTTTTACTCATATTTAGCAACCCACAGATTGTAAATACCCGGGATAGTTTACTCTAAGTTGGGGTCGTGCATCAGTGTTTAAACAACTTTTTTATTCAGTAGAGCTTTTTGCGCATAACTGTTTTTATTTTTACATAAAACTAACAGATATAACAACTCGAAATGAAATTGATCAATTTTAAAAACATTTCGCCAGCTTGTGTAAATGTTGGCCATAGGCACATTAGATAATGAAAATAAAAGTGATCGTAGACAGCAAAATGTAAAATTCTGGTGACAAGAGGGAGGATGAGACGACTTCCAGCCAGCAACTGCCTTGCCAAACTGAAATTGATGTTGTTTAACCCTTGAGCGCAAGCTTCCTCTAATCTTAAACAGAGAAAGTTAAAAAAATTCCGCACATAGAAAGTCTTTGTCCTCTCGATCTCAAGCTTCAAGATCCTTCCCCAAGTTAATCCTATTAACTATTGATGGCCATGAAAAAATTGTCCGTTTCTGTGGTTCTCACTGCTGTTGTTGTTACCGTTGCTATCATTTAGACATAACTCAGTAAGTTATTAGAATAAGCGATGCTGAATTATCTGGAAGCGTTGAATCTCGAATTTCATGCACAAGAAAATTTCTTCTCGTATCCAGTTGTATGGCCTGAATATCACCTAAAGTGTTGATTTTTCCTCTTACGTGCGTCCACTTGCCATGGCATATTGGGAAGCACTGGGGTAAATGCCATGGAATTTTCCACAAGCAACTGATATCTGCTGGCAAGGAAGGCGGCGGCAAGGGCTGAGGAGCGTCAGTTAAGTTAATACTGAATAGCAATACTGATTAACAATAAAAGCTTTTTCACAGAGAAAGAGTAAGTTCTGGAAAAATCCTACTTAGAAGTAAGTCGAACTGTGTTCAGCGACACACAGGTGTTGAGCGGGAACTGGAGGGTGTGCCCTGTTTTGTGAGACCGCCGATGGCCGCTGGGGTGGGGAGAAGCTCCAGGTTCGGCTTCTCGGCCGACAGCAGCTGCTAAGCTCGGGGGTTGTTGTGAAGCCACAAAATGCGGCGACTCGTCAACTGTCCTAATTTTGCTGACTAAATTTGCTGAGTCGCCACGAGGAAAGTGGGGTGATTGGGGAGGGGTCGATGATCAGAAAAAATATAAATTTGTGGTAGCGAAGAGGCTCCAAAGCTGCGCCTTCCACGAGAAGGAAAATTTCATAGCGTAAACGGCATGCTACCAACCATGGCCCAGACCGGTTGGTCTTTCCTCATCGTAATTTGCCTGGGATGCTTAACTGCTGGTAAGTTTCACCTGTTCTGACTGGCATGGTTTGTGTTATCAAGCGGTTTTTTTGACGTCCATGAAATCACAGAACAGGACTCATCGCAAAGCTTAGCAAAACGTTGAAACATTAGTTGTAGTTTAATTAGCATAATTATACTTCGTGGATACCCACAATCATAACCAGAAGCAATAGTTTTTTGTCTGTTTGAAAAAATGTTGATGCGTCTGTACAAGAGGGCAAGTGCATTGCAGATTCTGTGGCCTGTTAGTTGCTGTGGGTCGATTTTGAAGATAGTACACGCCTAGGCGTTGCATCGAACCCAAACGCGCATAGGATGCAGTTTAGCACATTTCAGAAAATGCCTTCACATGTTTTACTGCTTCCCACAGCCCACGGCTTCGAGTACAAGGGTTGCTATGCTGATAGCAGAAACCGCGACCTGCCGAAGCTCGCCCAGTCGTCGAGCAGCATGACTGTGGAGAGATGCAGCCGCCTGTGCAGCTCCTACGCCTACTTCGGCTTGCAGTTCTCCAAAGAGTGCTGGTGCGGCAACTCGTTCGGCAAGCACGGAAAGAGGCCCGGACGCGAGTGCAACATGGCCTGCAGAGGCAACTCCAAGGAGAAGTGCGGCTCCAACTGGAGAAACAACGTGTACGCTACTCGCCCAGCGAAGCTTAGTAAGTTTACTACGAGTAGCTCTTTGGTGCCCCCCCCTCCAGAGGGGCGCAGACGGCATTTTAAATCACTCATATACTCAACAGAAATCTCCACAAGCAGCGGGAAAATCTCTGCATCAAAATTAAAATCCCCCGAGCAGCCTAAAATCCTTCTGTGCATTTAGAAAGTATTCTAAATATAAAAAATATCCCCGAGCTAGAAAATATTTCTGAGCAGTCAGAAAACCCTTAATTAAAATAAAAAATCTACCGAGCAGTTAAAAGAAATTCCCCATTCATGTAAATCTAACCTATGGAAGTTAGAAAAGCCCCAAAAAAGACAGATAATCTCCCCAAACATGTAGAAAGTCCCCTTCGAGCCGCCAGAAATCCCCCTGGCAGTTAAAAAATCCCCCAACCAGATAGAAAATTTTCCCGAATAATTAATTCATTTTAAATAAATTTAGACACCCGACCTTTCGACCAGATGTACAGCCCACAGCACAGCCGCAGCTAGTTGCGCGGCGCATCCGAGTGCTGTGTCGTACAGCTTTCAGCCTGACGGGCTGGAGGGGCCGCAACACCCATACTAAATTTACCCAGCTCAAACTGGTACCCGATCTCAGCTGGGTGGACTGAAGCAATGCGGGATTAAGTGTCTTGCTTAAGGGCACACATTGTCTCCTAGGGCCGGGACTCGAACCCACGACCTTCCGGTCATGAGACAGGCGCCCCAGCCACTAGGCTACAACTCCTCTACTAGGCTACAACTCCTCTAGCAATTTCCCCGAGCAGTTAGAAAATTTCTCCAAACAGTTAGAAAATCACTCCGAGCAGTTGGAAAATCTCCCCAAGAATTTAGAAAATACCCTTCGAGCAGTCAGAAACCTCCAACGCAGTTAGAAATTCCCCTTCAAGCTGTTAGGAGTTTTCCTAATATTTTATTTAAAATTCAGCGACTCGTATTTCAGCACTTTCGCTCGTAGCCTTGACGCTGATGGTAGCTATTAAAAAGTCACGATAGTTATCGTTTAAGTGTTCAAGTGTTTGCTTGCATCAATCTATTTCAGCCTGCCCGAAGGGTAAAAAGATGATCGCCACTTCAAAGCACACCTGCAGTTGCCGGCCAGCTATGCCTGAGCTGAAATTCGGCTCGCTCATATTTCTCATTGACTCCACTGGCAGCATGGGAAGAGTAATAAAATTAGTCAAGAATAACATCCGGAACATTTTATCAGCAAACAGGCGATTCTCCAATTATGTTATTGCGTCCTTCGGCGACCCCTACAAGCGAAACATCCGCAAAACTGCAAGCGTCACAAACGTTAAGCGATTCCTGCAAGCTCTCAAAGCCCGGGCTGGCGGCGACTGTCCAGAATACTCAATGGCGGGCGCTCTTGATGCCATCAACAGGGCCGATGTCAATTCTGTCATGCTGATTTTCACTGATGCTTCGGCAAAAGACAAGAAAAGGGTAAACGAAGTTATCTCAAAAGCCAATCGAAAGAATATTCGAGTATTCACAGTTGCTAGCGGAAGAATGTGCGGCGGTGCACCCGAATACACACAATTGGCAAAGAAAACAAATGGCGAGGTTTCAGAAATTCGCTCATCATCGTTCCGGCATGTAAGAAATAAACTAAGTAGCAACTATTCTAATAATGAACTATCCAAGAAAAATATTAATGAACAACGCACCTTTCAGCTCGTTGAGTTTTTACGCCAAGCTGTCAATGGAAAACTCAGCTTTAGCGCGTTCCCGAAAACACTGAATGGCTTGAAAGAAGCTGTCAGAGGAAGTAAGAAATTCACTCAGTTAAAAAAATATTAAATTGAAAATGGCCGTTTCGTTTTACTATTACCACCAAAAAATTAACTCCAGGGTGTCGCTGCCGAACTGTCCGACTATACTACTGCAAGCAGCAAAGCCGTAAGTGCTTTAACTTTGATATTATTTCAACAATGAATAAACCATCATTTAAGGCTTTGGCAAAAAAGGGGTATCGAATCATAAAATTATGACATTAATTACAACTAAAATAATAATAAAGAATACTTACTAACCTTATTCTTTATAAATCACACCTGCACAACATATGAAGTTTCTTTCGCTGGTTTAATTTCGCTTAGATAAGAAAGGTGAGTTCTGTCACTGTAGCCAATTCATCGAAACAAGCACAATCGGCCTAGAGTGAGCGTGCGAGCCAGAGCTTAGCTTAGCACATCCGTGTAGAACAAAATAAAGCCTTGCCCCGCATATAAACTGACGCAATGAAAGTTAAGCTACATATTTGATGATAAATACTACAACTCTTTCAGCCGCCGGAGTGAAGCACCTCGGTTGCTTCAAGGACAATGGTAACAGGGACCTGCCGGTAGTGTACACAGCTGGCCACCGAACGACAAAGGCTTTCTGCTATCGCTACTGCCGTGGAAGAGGCTACAGGTACTTTGGTCTGCAGAATGGCAACCAGTGTACATGTGGAAACACGTTCGGTCGGTATGGACGCGCTGCGGCCAAGGATTGCAATAGATCTGCGTGCGGTGGAGACAGGCGAACAAAGTGTGGCGGACCTTGGAGAAACGACGTATTCACCACTGGATTGAAGCCAAAGAGCGCCAGGAGTGAGTTTGCACTTGCAATAGCATTTTCCCTGTTTGAATATTCAGCTTGATAAATGGAAGCTCATAGTTATAGTGAAAAGAGAGGGTACTCTTACTGAGAATAGCATAAATTGAGTAGAAAATTGCAAATTTTCTTCGCCAGCACCAGGAATGTCGCACATTGGCTGCTTTATTGATGGTCGTACACGCGATCTTCCAAAATTGGGAGGAAGAGGCAGCATGTCTGTTGGAAAGTGCTACGGACTGTGCAGGAAGAGGGGATTCCGATTCTTTGGAGTTCAGGCCGGAAACGAGTGCTGGTGCGGCAACCACTACGGTCGTCACGGCCGACGCGACAAGCGCGAGTGTCGATCGCAGTGCAATGGAGACAAGACAACCTACTGTGGAGGCGGCTGGAGAAACGACGTGTACGCCACCGGACTCGAAGAGCACGCCTCCGGAGTTACCCTGCTCGGCTGCTTCCGCGACAATGGACGCCGCGACTTGCCGCTTGTGCACAACGCCAACCACCTGGCTACAAAGTCCTACTGTCTGAAGTACTGCAAGTCCCGCGGCTACAGGTACTTTGGCCTGCAGGCTGGATTCCAGTGCACTTGTGGCAACCGATTCGGCAGCTTGGGACGAGTCAACGCAAAGGAGTGCCGCACACGGTGCAGAGGAGACAGCAGAAGAACTTGCGGCGGCAGTTGGAGAAACTCAGTCTACTCGACCGGCATCGGAAGCAAGCCCGTTCGCTGTGAGTGGCATTCCTTCATTTGGCTCTCTTGCTTTTCTGTCTAGCGAAATTGACAATTTTAATAGCAAATTTTGCCATTTGCCACTTCTAACCAAATCAACGCGTGAATGCTGCTGTTTTAGTGCCTGGAATGAAGCACCTCGGCTGCTATCTGGACAGGAGCGCCAGAGATCTCAGCAACCGCGTTCTCTACGGATCTGTTACGGTGCCAAAGTGCTACAAGGCGTGCAGGGCCCGCAAATACCGCTTCTTCGGTGTGCAAAACGGCAACGAATGCTGGTGCGGCAACCACTACGGCAGGTACAGCATCCGATCGAACTTGGAGTGTAGAAAGCAGTGCCAAGGAGACAAGTCGACCTATTGTGGAGCTGGTTGGAGAAACAGCATTTACACGACTGGACTCGTGGTCGCTAGCAAAGGTGAGTTCTGTCACTGTAGCCAATTCATCGAAACAAGCACAATCGGCCTAGAGTGAGCGTGCGAGCCAGAGCTTAGCTTAGCACATCCGTGTAGAACAAAATAAAGCCTTGCCCCGCATATAAACTGACGCAATGAAAGTTAAGCTACATATTTGATGATAAATACTACAACTCTTTCAGCCGCCGGAGTGAAGCACCTCGGTTGCTTCAAGGACAATGGTAACAGGGACCTGCCGGTAGTGTACACAGCTGGCCACCGAACGACAAAGGCTTTCTGCTATCGCTACTGCCGTGGAAGAGGCTACAGGTACTTTGGTCTGCAGAATGGCAACCAGTGTACATGTGGAAACACGTTCGGTCGGTATGGACGCGCTGCGGCCAAGGATTGCAATAGATCTGCGTGCGGTGGAGACAGGCGAACAAAGTGTGGCGGACCTTGGAGAAACGACGTATTCACCACTGGATTGAAGCCAAAGAGCGCCAGGAGTGAGTTTGCACTTGCAATAGCATTTTCCCTGTTTGAATATTCAGCTTGATAAATGGAAGCTCATAGTTATAGTGAAAAGAGAGGGTACTCTTACTGAGAATAGCATAAATTGAGTAGAAAATTGCAAATTTTCTTCGCCAGCACCAGGAATGTCGCACATTGGCTGCTTTATTGATGGTCGTACACGCGATCTTCCAAAATTGGGAGGAAGAGGCAGCATGTCTGTTGGAAAGTGCTACGGACTGTGCAGGAAGAGGGGATTCCGATTCTTTGGAGTTCAGGCCGGAAACGAGTGCTGGTGCGGCAACCACTACGGTCGTCACGGCCGACGCGACAAGCGCGAGTGTCGATCGCAGTGCAATGGAGACAAGACAACCTACTGTGGAGGCGGCTGGAGAAACGACGTGTACGCCACCGGACTCGAAGAGCACGCCTCCGGAGTTACCCTGCTCGGCTGCTTCCGCGACAATGGACGCCGCGACTTGCCGCTTGTGCACAACGCCAACCACCTGGCTACAAAGTCCTACTGTCTGAAGTACTGCAAGTCCCGCGGCTACAGGTACTTTGGCCTGCAGGCTGGATTCCAGTGCACTTGTGGCAACCGATTCGGCAGCTTGGGACGAGTCAACGCAAAGGAGTGCCGCACACGGTGCAGAGGAGACAGCAGAAGAACTTGCGGCGGCAGTTGGAGAAACTCAGTCTACTCGACCGGCATCGGAAGCAAGCCCGTTCGCTGTGAGTGGCATTCCTTCATTTGGCTCTCTTGCTTTTCTGTCTAGCGAAATTGACAATTTTAATAGCAAATTTTGCCATTTGCCACTTCTAACCAAATCAACGCGTGAATGCTGCTGTTTTAGTGCCTGGAATGAAGCACCTCGGCTGCTATCTGGACAGGAGCGCCAGAGATCTCAGCAACCGCGTTCTCTACGGATCTGTTACGGTGCCAAAGTGCTACAAGGCGTGCAGGGCCCGCAAATACCGCTTCTTCGGTGTGCAAAACGGCAACGAATGCTGGTGCGGCAACCACTACGGCAGGTACAGCATCCGATCGAACTTGGAGTGTAGAAAGCAGTGCCAAGGAGACAAGTCGACCTATTGTGGAGCTGGTTGGAGAAACAGCATTTACACGACTGGACTCGTGGTCGCTAGCAAAGGTGAGTTCTGTCACTGTAGCCAATTCATCGAAACAAGCACAATCGGCCTAGAGTGAGCGTGCGAGCCAGAGCTTAGCTTAGCACATCCGTGTAGAACAAAATAAAGCCTTGCCCCGCATATAAACTGACGCAATGAAAGTTAAGCTACATATTTGATGATAAATACTACAACTCTTTCAGCCGCCGGAGTGAAGCACCTCGGTTGCTTCAAGGACAATGGTAACAGGGACCTGCCGGTAGTGTACACAGCTGGCCACCGAACGACAAAGGCTTTCTGCTATCGCTACTGCCGTGGAAGAGGCTACAGGTACTTTGGTCTGCAGAATGGCAACCAGTGTACATGTGGAAACACGTTCGGTCGGTATGGACGCGCTGCGGCCAAGGATTGCAATAGATCTGCGTGCGGTGGAGACAGGCGAACAAAGTGTGGCGGACCTTGGAGAAACGACGTATTCACCACTGGATTGAAGCCAAAGAGCGCCAGGAGTGAGTTTGCACTTGCAATAGCATTTTCCCTGTTTGAATATTCAGCTTGATAAATGGAAGCTCATAGTTATAGTGAAAAGAGAGGGTACTCTTACTGAGAATAGCATAAATTGAGTAGAAAATTGCAAATTTTCTTCGCCAGCACCAGGAATGTCGCACATTGGCTGCTTTATTGATGGTCGTACACGCGATCTTCCAAAATTGGGAGGAAGAGGCAGCATGTCTGTTGGAAAGTGCTACGGACTGTGCAGGAAGAGGGGATTCCGATTCTTTGGAGTTCAGGCCGGAAACGAGTGCTGGTGCGGCAACCACTACGGTCGTCACGGCCGACGCGACAAGCGCGAGTGTCGATCGCAGTGCAATGGAGACAAGACAACCTACTGTGGAGGCGGCTGGAGAAACGACGTGTACGCCACCGGACTCGAAGAGCACGCCTCCGGAGTTACCCTGCTCGGCTGCTTCCGCGACAATGGACGCCGCGACTTGCCGCTTGTGCACAACGCCAACCACCTGGCTACAAAGTCCTACTGTCTGAAGTACTGCAAGTCCCGCGGCTACAGGTACTTTGGCCTGCAGGCTGGATTCCAGTGCACTTGTGGCAACCGATTCGGCAGCTTGGGACGAGTCAACGCAAAGGAGTGCCGCACACGGTGCAGAGGAGACAGCAGAAGAACTTGCGGCGGCAGTTGGAGAAACTCAGTCTACTCGACCGGCATCGGAAGCAAGCCCGTTCGCTGTGAGTGGCATTCCTTCATTTGGCTCTCTTGCTTTTCTGTCTAGCGAAATTGACAATTTTAATAGCAAATTTTGCCATTTGCCACTTCTAACCAAATCAACGCGTGAATGCTGCTGTTTTAGTGCCTGGAATGAAGCACCTCGGCTGCTATCTGGACAGGAGCGCCAGAGATCTCAGCAACCGCGTTCTCTACGGATCTGTTACGGTGCCAAAGTGCTACAAGGCGTGCAGGGCCCGCAAATACCGCTTCTTCGGTGTGCAAAACGGCAACGAATGCTGGTGCGGCAACCACTACGGCAGGTACAGCATCCGATCGAACTTGGAGTGTAGAAAGCAGTGCCAAGGAGACAAGTCGACCTATTGTGGAGCTGGTTGGAGAAACAGCATTTACACGACTGGACTCGTGGTCGCTAGCAAAGGTGAGTTCTGTCACTGTAGCCAATTCATCGAAACAAGCACAATCGGCCTAGAGTGAGCGTGCGAGCCAGAGCTTAGCTTAGCACATCCGTGTAGAACAAAATAAAGCCTTGCCCCGCATATAAACTGACGCAATGAAAGTTAAGCTACATATTTGATGATAAATACTACAACTCTTTCAGCCGCCGGAGTGAAGCACCTCGGTTGCTTCAAGGACAATGGTAACAGGGACCTGCCGGTAGTGTACACAGCTGGCCACCGAACGACAAAGGCTTTCTGCTATCGCTACTGCCGTGGAAGAGGCTACAGGTACTTTGGTCTGCAGAATGGCAACCAGTGTACATGTGGAAACACGTTCGGTCGGTATGGACGCGCTGCGGCCAAGGATTGCAATAGATCTGCGTGCGGTGGAGACAGGCGAACAAAGTGTGGCGGACCTTGGAGAAACGACGTATTCACCACTGGATTGAAGCCAAAGAGCGCCAGGAGTGAGTTTGCACTTGCAATAGCATTTTCCCTGTTTGAATATTCAGCTTGATAAATGGAAGCTCATAGTTATAGTGAAAAGAGAGGGTACTCTTACTGAGAATAGCATAAATTGAGTAGAAAATTGCAAATTTTCTTCGCCAGCACCAGGAATGTCGCACATTGGCTGCTTTATTGATGGTCGTACACGCGATCTTCCAAAATTGGGAGGAAGAGGCAGCATGTCTGTTGGAAAGTGCTACGGACTGTGCAGGAAGAGGGGATTCCGATTCTTTGGAGTTCAGGCCGGAAACGAGTGCTGGTGCGGCAACCACTACGGTCGTCACGGCCGACGCGACAAGCGCGAGTGTCGATCGCAGTGCAATGGAGACAAGACAACCTACTGTGGAGGCGGCTGGAGAAACGACGTGTACGCCACCGGACTCGAAGAGCACGCCTCCGGAGTTACCCTGCTCGGCTGCTTCCGCGACAATGGACGCCGCGACTTGCCGCTTGTGCACAACGCCAACCACCTGGCTACAAAGTCCTACTGTCTGAAGTACTGCAAGTCCCGCGGCTACAGGTACTTTGGCCTGCAGGCTGGATTCCAGTGCACTTGTGGCAACCGATTCGGCAGCTTGGGACGAGTCAACGCAAAGGAGTGCCGCACACGGTGCAGAGGAGACAGCAGAAGAACTTGCGGCGGCAGTTGGAGAAACTCAGTCTACTCGACCGGCATCGGAAGCAAGCCCGTTCGCTGTGAGTGGCATTCCTTCATTTGGCTCTCTTGCTTTTCTGTCTAGCGAAATTGACAATTTTAATAGCAAATTTTGCCATTTGCCACTTCTAACCAAATCAACGCGTGAATGCTGCTGTTTTAGTGCCTGGAATGAAGCACCTCGGCTGCTATCTGGACAGGAGCGCCAGAGATCTCAGCAACCGCGTTCTCTACGGATCTGTTACGGTGCCAAAGTGCTACAAGGCGTGCAGGGCCCGCAAATACCGCTTCTTCGGTGTGCAAAACGGCAACGAATGCTGGTGCGGCAACCACTACGGCAGGTACAGCATCCGATCGAACTTGGAGTGTAGAAAGCAGTGCCAAGGAGACAAGTCGACCTATTGTGGAGCTGGTTGGAGAAACAGCATTTACACGACTGGACTCGTGGTCGCTAGCAAAGGTGAGTTCTGTCACTGTAGCCAATTCATCGAAACAAGCACAATCGGCCTAGAGTGAGCGTGCGAGCCAGAGCTTAGCTTAGCACATCCGTGTAGAACAAAATAAAGCCTTGCCCCGCATATAAACTGACGCAATGAAAGTTAAGCTACATATTTGATGATAAATACTACAACTCTTTCAGCCGCCGGAGTGAAGCACCTCGGTTGCTTCAAGGACAATGGTAACAGGGACCTGCCGGTAGTGTACACAGCTGGCCACCGAACGACAAAGGCTTTCTGCTATCGCTACTGCCGTGGAAGAGGCTACAGGTACTTTGGTCTGCAGAATGGCAACCAGTGTACATGTGGAAACACGTTCGGTCGGTATGGACGCGCTGCGGCCAAGGATTGCAATAGATCTGCGTGCGGTGGAGACAGGCGAACAAAGTGTGGCGGACCTTGGAGAAACGACGTATTCACCACTGGATTGAAGCCAAAGAGCGCCAGGAGTGAGTTTGCACTTGCAATAGCATTTTCCCTGTTTGAATATTCAGCTTGATAAATGGAAGCTCATAGTTATAGTGAAAAGAGAGGGTACTCTTACTGAGAATAGCATAAATTGAGTAGAAGATTGCAAATTTTCTTCGCCAGCACCAGGAATGTCGCACATTGGCTGCTTTATTGATGGTCGTACACGCGATCTTCCAAAATTGGGAGGAAGAGGCAGCATGTCTGTTGGAAAGTGCTACGGACTGTGCAGGAAGAGGGGATTCCGATTCTTTGGAGTTCAGGCCGGAAACGAGTGCTGGTGCGGCAACCACTACGGTCGTCACGGCCGACGCGACAAGCGCGAGTGTCGATCGCAGTGCAATGGAGACAAGACAACCTACTGTGGAGGCGGCTGGAGAAACGACGTGTACGCCACCGGACTCGAAGAGCACGCCTCCGGAGTTACCCTGCTCGGCTGCTTCCGCGACAATGGACGCCGCGACTTGCCGCTTGTGCACAACGCCAACCACCTGGCTACAAAGTCCTACTGTCTGAAGTACTGCAAGTCCCGCGGCTACAGGTACTTTGGCCTGCAGGCTGGATTCCAGTGCACTTGTGGCAACCGATTCGGCAGCTTGGGACGAGTCAACGCAAAGGAGTGCCGCACACGGTGCAGAGGAGACAGCAGAAGAACTTGCGGCGGCAGTTGGAGAAACTCAGTCTACTCGACCGGCATCGGAAGCAAGCCCGTTCGCTGTGAGTGGCATTCCTTCATTTGGCTCTCTTGCTTTTCTGTCTAGCGAAATTGACAATTTTAATAGCAAATTTTGCCATTTGCCACTTCTAACCAAATCAACGCGTGAATGCTGCTGTTTTAGTGCCTGGAATGAAGCACCTCGGCTGCTATCTGGACAGGAGCGCCAGAGATCTCAGCAACCGCGTTCTCTACGGATCTGTTACGGTGCCAAAGTGCTACAAGGCGTGCAGGGCCCGCAAATACCGCTTCTTCGGTGTGCAAAACGGCAACGAATGCTGGTGCGGCAACCACTACGGCAGGTACAGCATCCGATCGAACTTGGAGTGTAGAAAGCAGTGCCAAGGAGACAAGTCGACCTATTGTGGAGCTGGTTGGAGAAACAGCATTTACACGACTGGACTCGTGGTCGCTAGCAAAGGTGAGTTCTGTCACTGTAGCCAATTCATCGAAACAAGCACAATCGGCCTAGAGTGAGCGTGCGAGCCAGAGCTTAGCTTAGCACATCCGTGTAGAACAAAATAAAGCCTTGCCCCGCATATAAACTGACGCAATGAAAGTTAAGCTACATATTTGATGATAAATACTACAACTCTTTCAGCCGCCGGAGTGAAGCACCTCGGTTGCTTCAAGGACAATGGTAACAGGGACCTGCCGGTAGTGTACACAGCTGGCCACCGAACGACAAAGGCTTTCTGCTATCGCTACTGCCGTGGAAGAGGCTACAGGTACTTTGGTCTGCAGAATGGCAACCAGTGTACATGTGGAAACACGTTCGGTCGGTATGGACGCGCTGCGGCCAAGGATTGCAATAGATCTGCGTGCGGTGGAGACAGGCGAACAAAGTGTGGCGGACCTTGGAGAAACGACGTATTCACCACTGGATTGAAGCCAAAGAGCGCCAGGAGTGAGTTTGCACTTGCAATAGCATTTTCCCTGTTTGAATATTCAGCTTGATAAATGGAAGCTCATAGTTATAGTGAAAAGAGAGGGTACTCTTACTGAGAATAGCATAAATTGAGTAGAAGATTGCAAATTTTCTTCGCCAGCACCAGGAATGTCGCACATTGGCTGCTTTATTGATGGTCGTACACGCGATCTTCCAAAATTGGGAGGAAGAGGCAGCATGTCTGTTGGAAAGTGCTACGGACTGTGCAGGAAGAGGGGATTCCGATTCTTTGGAGTTCAGGCCGGAAACGAGTGCTGGTGCGGCAACCACTACGGTCGTCACGGCCGACGCGACAAGCGCGAGTGTCGATCGCAGTGCAATGGAGACAAGACAACCTACTGTGGAGGCGGCTGGAGAAACGACGTGTACGCCACCGGACTCGAAGAGCACGCCTCCGGAGTTACCCTGCTCGGCTGCTTCCGCGACAATGGACGCCGCGACTTGCCGCTTGTGCACAACGCCAACCACCTGGCTACAAAGTCCTACTGTCTGAAGTACTGCAAGTCCCGCGGCTACAGGTACTTTGGCCTGCAGGCTGGATTCCAGTGCACTTGTGGCAACCGATTCGGCAGCTTGGGACGAGTCAACGCAAAGGAGTGCCGCACACGGTGCAGAGGAGACAGCAGAAGAACTTGCGGCGGCAGTTGGAGAAACTCAGTCTACTCGACCGGCATCGGAAGCAAGCCCGTTCGCTGTGAGTGGCATTCCTTCATTTGGCTCTCTTGCTTTTCTGTCTAGCGAAATTGACAATTTTAATAGCAAATTTTGCCATTTGCCACTTCTAACCAAATCAACGCGTGAATGCTGCTGTTTTAGTGCCTGGAATGAAGCACCTCGGCTGCTATCTGGACAGGAGCGCCAGAGATCTCAGCAACCGCGTTCTCTACGGATCTGTTACGGTGCCAAAGTGCTACAAGGCGTGCAGGGCCCGCAAATACCGCTTCTTCGGTGTGCAAAACGGCAACGAATGCTGGTGCGGCAACCACTACGGCAGGTACAGCATCCGATCGAACTTGGAGTGTAGAAAGCAGTGCCAAGGAGACAAGTCGACCTATTGTGGAGCTGGTTGGAGAAACAGCATTTACACGACTGGACTCGTGGTCGCTAGCAAAGGTGAGTTCTGTCACTGTAGCCAATTCATCGAAACAAGCACAATCGGCCTAGAGTGAGCGTGCGAGCCAGAGCTTAGCTTAGCACATCCGTGTAGAACAAAATAAAGCCTTGCCCCGCATATAAACTGACGCAATGAAAGTTAAGCTACATATTTGATGATAAATACTACAACTCTTTCAGCCGCCGGAGTGAAGCACCTCGGTTGCTTCAAGGACAATGGTAACAGGGACCTGCCGGTAGTGTACACAGCTGGCCACCGAACGACAAAGGCTTTCTGCTATCGCTACTGCCGTGGAAGAGGCTACAGGTACTTTGGTCTGCAGAATGGCAACCAGTGTACATGTGGAAACACGTTCGGTCGGTATGGACGCGCTGCGGCCAAGGATTGCAATAGATCTGCGTGCGGTGGAGACAGGCGAACAAAGTGTGGCGGACCTTGGAGAAACGACGTATTCACCACTGGATTGAAGCCAAAGAGCGCCAGGAGTGAGTTTGCACTTGCAATAGCATTTTCCCTGTTTGAATATTCAGCTTGATAAATGGAAGCTCATAGTTATAGTGAAAAGAGAGGGTACTCTTACTGAGAATAGCATAAATTGAGTAGAAAATTGCAAATTTTCTTCGCCAGCACCAGGAATGTCGCACTTGCCTGGAATGAAGCACCGCGGCTGCTATCTGGACAGGAGCGCCAGAGATCTCAGCAACCGCGTTCTCTACGGATCTGTTACGGTGCCAAAGTGCTACAAGGCGTGCAGGGCCCGCAAATACCGCTTCTTCGGTGTGCAAAACGGCAACGAATGCTGGTGCGGCAACCACTACGGCAGGTACAGCATCCGATCGAACTTGGAGTGTAGAAAGCAGTGCCAAGGAGACAAGTCGACCTATTGTGGAGCTGGTTGGAGAAACAGCATTTACACGACTGGACTCGTGGTCGCTAGCAAAGGTGAGTTCTGTCACTGTAGCCAATTCATCGAAACAAGCACAATCGGCCTAGAGTGAGCGTGCGAGCCAGAGCTTAGCTTAGCACATCCGTGTAGAACAAAATAAAGCCTTGCCCCGCATATAAACTGACGCAATGAAAGTTAAGCTACATATTTGATGATAAATACTACAACTCTTTCAGCCGCCGGAGTGAAGCACCTCGGTTGCTTCAAGGACAATGGTAACAGGGACCTGCCGGTAGTGTACACAGCTGGCCACCGAACGACAAAGGCTTTCTGCTATCGCTACTGCCGTGGAAGAGGCTACAGGTACTTTGGTCTGCAGAATGGCAACCAGTGTACATGTGGAAACACGTTCGGTCGGTATGGACGCGCTGCGGCCAAGGATTGCAATAGATCTGCGTGCGGTGGAGACAGGCGAACAAAGTGTGGCGGACCTTGGAGAAACGACGTATTCACCACTGGATTGAAGCCAAAGAGCGCCAGGAGTGAGTTTGCACTTGCAATAGCATTTTCCCTGTTTGAATATTCAGCTTGATAAATGGAAGCTCATAGTTATAGTGAAAAGAGAGGGTACTCTTACTGAGAATAGCATAAATTGAGTAGAAAATTGCAAATTTTCTTCGCCAGCACCAGGAATGTCGCACATTGGCTGCTTTATTGATGGTCGTACACGCGATCTTCCAAAATTGGGAGGAAGAGGCAGCATGTCTGTTGGAAAGTGCTACGGACTGTGCAGGAAGAGGGGATTCCGATTCTTTGGAGTTCAGGCCGGAAACGAGTGCTGGTGCGGCAACCACTACGGTCGTCACGGCCGACGCGACAAGCGCGAGTGTCGATCGCAGTGCAATGGAGACAAGACAACCTACTGTGGAGGCGGCTGGAGAAACGACGTGTACGCCACCGGACTCGAAGAGCACGCCTCCGGAGTTACCCTGCTCGGCTGCTTCCGCGACAATGGACGCCGCGACTTGCCGCTTGTGCACAACGCCAACCACCTGGCTACAAAGTCCTACTGTCTGAAGTACTGCAAGTCCCGCGGCTACAGGTACTTTGGCCTGCAGGCTGGATTCCAGTGCACTTGTGGCAACCGATTCGGCAGCTTGGGACGAGTCAACGCAAAGGAGTGCCGCACACGGTGCAGAGGAGACAGCAGAAGAACTTGCGGCGGCAGTTGGAGAAACTCAGTCTACTCGACCGGCATCGGAAGCAAGCCCGTTCGCTGTGAGTGGCATTCCTTCATTTGGCTCTCTTGCTTTTCTGTCTAGCGAAATTGACAATTTTAATAGCAAATTTTGCCATTTGCCACTTCTAACCAAATCAACGCGTGAATGCTGCTGTTTTAGTGCCTGGAATGAAGCACCTCGGCTGCTATCTGGACAGGAGCGCCAGAGATCTCAGCAACCGCGTTCTCTACGGATCTGTTACGGTGCCAAAGTGCTACAAGGCGTGCAGGGCCCGCAAATACCGCTTCTTCGGTGTGCAAAACGGCAACGAATGCTGGTGCGGCAACCACTACGGCAGGTACAGCATCCGATCGAACTTGGAGTGTAGAAAGCAGTGCCAAGGAGACAAGTCGACCTATTGTGGAGCTGGTTGGAGAAACAGCATTTACACGACTGGACTCGTGGTCGCTAGCAAAGGTGAGTTCTGTCACTGTAGCCAATTCATCGAAACAAGCACAATCGGCCTAGAGTGAGCGTGCGAGCCAGAGCTTAGCTTAGCACATCCGTGTAGAACAAAATAAAGCCTTGCCCCGCATATAAACTGACGCAATGAAAGTTAAGCTACATATTTGATGATAAATACTACAACTCTTTCAGCCGCCGGAGTGAAGCACCTCGGTTGCTTCAAGGACAATGGTAACAGGGACCTGCCGGTAGTGTACACAGCTGGCCACCGAACGACAAAGGCTTTCTGCTATCGCTACTGCCGTGGAAGAGGCTACAGGTACTTTGGTCTGCAGAATGGCAACCAGTGTACATGTGGAAACACGTTCGGTCGGTATGGACGCGCTGCGGCCAAGGATTGCAATAGATCTGCGTGCGGTGGAGACAGGCGAACAAAGTGTGGCGGACCTTGGAGAAACGACGTATTCACCACTGGATTGAAGCCAAAGAGCGCCAGGAGTGAGTTTGCACTTGCAATAGCATTTTCCCTGTTTGAATATTCAGCTTGATAAATGGAAGCTCATAGTTATAGTGAAAAGAGAGGGTACTCTTACTGAGAATAGCATAAATTGAGTAGAAAATTGCAAATTTTCTTCGCCAGCACCAGGAATGTCGCACATTGGCTGCTTTATTGATGGTCGTACACGCGATCTTCCAAAATTGGGAGGAAGAGGCAGCATGTCTGTTGGAAAGTGCTACGGACTGTGCAGGAAGAGGGGATTCCGATTCTTTGGAGTTCAGGCCGGAAACGAGTGCTGGTGCGGCAACCACTACGGTCGTCACGGCCGACGCGACAAGCGCGAGTGTCGATCGCAGTGCAATGGAGACAAGACAACCTACTGTGGAGGCGGCTGGAGAAACGACGTGTACGCCACCGGACTCGAAGAGCACGCCTCCGGAGTTACCCTGCTCGGCTGCTTCCGCGACAATGGACGCCGCGACTTGCCGCTTGTGCACAACGCCAACCACCTGGCTACAAAGTCCTACTGTCTGAAGTACTGCAAGTCCCGCGGCTACAGGTACTTTGGCCTGCAGGCTGGATTCCAGTGCACTTGTGGCAACCGATTCGGCAGCTTGGGACGAGTCAACGCAAAGGAGTGCCGCACACGGTGCAGAGGAGACAGCAGAAGAACTTGCGGCGGCAGTTGGAGAAACTCAGTCTACTCGACCGGCATCGGAAGCAAGCCCGTTCGCTGTGAGTGGCATTCCTTCATTTGGCTCTCTTGCTTTTCTGTCTAGCGAAATTGACAATTTTAATAGCAAATTTTGCCATTTGCCACTTCTAACCAAATCAACGCGTGAATGCTGCTGTTTTAGTGCCTGGAATGAAGCACCTCGGCTGCTATCTGGACAGGAGCGCCAGAGATCTCAGCAACCGCGTTCTCTACGGATCTGTTACGGTGCCAAAGTGCTACAAGGCGTGCAGGGCCCGCAAATACCGCTTCTTCGGTGTGCAAAACGGCAACGAATGCTGGTGCGGCAACCACTACGGCAGGTACAGCATCCGATCGAACTTGGAGTGTAGAAAGCAGTGCCAAGGAGACAAGTCGACCTATTGTGGAGCTGGTTGGAGAAACAGCATTTACACGACTGGACTCGTGGTCGCTAGCAAAGGTGAGTTCTGTCACTGTAGCCAATTCATCGAAACAAGCACAATCGGCCTAGAGTGAGCGTGCGAGCCAGAGCTTAGCTTAGCACATCCGTGTAGAACAAAATAAAGCCTTGCCCCGCATATAAACTGACGCAATGAAAGTTAAGCTACATATTTGATGATAAATACTACAACTCTTTCAGCCGCCGGAGTGAAGCACCTCGGTTGCTTCAAGGACAATGGTAACAGGGACCTGCCGGTAGTGTACACAGCTGGCCACCGAACGACAAAGGCTTTCTGCTATCGCTACTGCCGTGGAAGAGGCTACAGGTACTTTGGTCTGCAGAATGGCAACCAGTGTACATGTGGAAACACGTTCGGTCGGTATGGACGCGCTGCGGCCAAGGATTGCAATAGATCTGCGTGCGGTGGAGACAGGCGAACAAAGTGTGGCGGACCTTGGAGAAACGACGTATTCACCACTGGATTGAAGCCAAAGAGCGCCAGGAGTGAGTTTGCACTTGCAATAGCATTTTCCCTGTTTGAATATTCAGCTTGATAAATGGAAGCTCATAGTTATAGTGAAAAGAGAGGGTACTCTTACTGAGAATAGCATAAATTGAGTAGAAGATTGCAAATTTTCTTCGCCAGCACCAGGAATGTCGCACATTGGCTGCTTTATTGATGGTCGTACACGCGATCTTCCAAAATTGGGAGGAAGAGGCAGCATGTCTGTTGGAAAGTGCTACGGACTGTGCAGGAAGAGGGGATTCCGATTCTTTGGAGTTCAGGCCGGAAACGAGTGCTGGTGCGGCAACCACTACGGTCGTCACGGCCGACGCGACAAGCGCGAGTGTCGATCGCAGTGCAATGGAGACAAGACAACCTACTGTGGAGGCGGCTGGAGAAACGACGTGTACGCCACCGGACTCGAAGAGCACGCCTCCGGAGTTACCCTGCTCGGCTGCTTCCGCGACAATGGACGCCGCGACTTGCCGCTTGTGCACAACGCCAACCACCTGGCTACAAAGTCCTACTGTCTGAAGTACTGCAAGTCCCGCGGCTACAGGTACTTTGGCCTGCAGGCTGGATTCCAGTGCACTTGTGGCAACCGATTCGGCAGCTTGGGACGAGTCAACGCAAAGGAGTGCCGCACACGGTGCAGAGGAGACAGCAGAAGAACTTGCGGCGGCAGTTGGAGAAACTCAGTCTACTCGACCGGCATCGGAAGCAAGCCCGTTCGCTGTGAGTGGCATTCCTTCATTTGGCTCTCTTGCTTTTCTGTCTAGCGAAATTGACAATTTTAATAGCAAATTTTGCCATTTGCCACTTCTAACCAAATCAACGCGTGAATGCTGCTGTTTTAGTGCCTGGAATGAAGCACCTCGGCTGCTATCTGGACAGGAGCGCCAGAGATCTCAGCAACCGCGTTCTCTACGGATCTGTTACGGTGCCAAAGTGCTACAAGGCGTGCAGGGCCCGCAAATACCGCTTCTTCGGTGTGCAAAACGGCAACGAATGCTGGTGCGGCAACCACTACGGCAGGTACAGCATCCGATCGAACTTGGAGTGTAGAAAGCAGTGCCAAGGAGACAAGTCGACCTATTGTGGAGCTGGTTGGAGAAACAGCATTTACACGACTGGACTCGTGGTCGCTAGCAAAGGTGAGTTCTGTCACTGTAGCCAATTCATCGAAACAAGCACAATCGGCCTAGAGTGAGCGTGCGAGCCAGAGCTTAGCTTAGCACATCCGTGTAGAACAAAATAAAGCCTTGCCCCGCATATAAACTGACGCAATGAAAGTTAAGCTACATATTTGATGATAAATACTACAACTCTTTCAGCCGCCGGAGTGAAGCACCTCGGTTGCTTCAAGGACAATGGTAACAGGGACCTGCCGGTAGTGTACACAGCTGGCCACCGAACGACAAAGGCTTTCTGCTATCGCTACTGCCGTGGAAGAGGCTACAGGTACTTTGGTCTGCAGAATGGCAACCAGTGTACATGTGGAAACACGTTCGGTCGGTATGGACGCGCTGCGGCCAAGGATTGCAATAGATCTGCGTGCGGTGGAGACAGGCGAACAAAGTGTGGCGGACCTTGGAGAAACGACGTATTCACCACTGGATTGAAGCCAAAGAGCGCCAGGAGTGAGTTTGCACTTGCAATAGCATTTTCCCTGTTTGAATATTCAGCTTGATAAATGGAAGCTCATAGTTATAGTGAAAAGAGAGGGTACTCTTACTGAGAATAGCATAAATTGAGTAGAAAATTGCAAATTTTCTTCGCCAGCACCAGGAATGTCGCACATTGGCTGCTTTATTGATGGTCGTACACGCGATCTTCCAAAATTGGGAGGAAGAGGCAGCATGTCTGTTGGAAAGTGCTACGGACTGTGCAGGAAGAGGGGATTCCGATTCTTTGGAGTTCAGGCCGGAAACGAGTGCTGGTGCGGCAACCACTACGGTCGTCACGGCCGACGCGACAAGCGCGAGTGTCGATCGCAGTGCAATGGAGACAAGACAACCTACTGTGGAGGCGGCTGGAGAAACGACGTGTACGCCACCGGACTCGAAGAGCACGCCTCCGGAGTTACCCTGCTCGGCTGCTTCCGCGACAATGGACGCCGCGACTTGCCGCTTGTGCACAACGCCAACCACCTGGCTACAAAGTCCTACTGTCTGAAGTACTGCAAGTCCCGCGGCTACAGGTACTTTGGCCTGCAGGCTGGATTCCAGTGCACTTGTGGCAACCGATTCGGCAGCTTGGGACGAGTCAACGCAAAGGAGTGCCGCACACGGTGCAGAGGAGACAGCAGAAGAACTTGCGGCGGCAGTTGGAGAAACTCAGTCTACTCGACCGGCATCGGAAGCAAGCCCGTTCGCTGTGAGTGGCATTCCTTCATTTGGCTCTCTTGCTTTTCTGTCTAGCGAAATTGACAATTTTAATAGCAAATTTTGCCATTTGCCACTTCTAACCAAATCAACGCGTGAATGCTGCTGTTTTAGTGCCTGGAATGAAGCACCTCGGCTGCTATCTGGACAGGAGCGCCAGAGATCTCAGCAACCGCGTTCTCTACGGATCTGTTACGGTGCCAAAGTGCTACAAGGCGTGCAGGGCCCGCAAATACCGCTTCTTCGGTGTGCAAAACGGCAACGAATGCTGGTGCGGCAACCACTACGGCAGGTACAGCATCCGATCGAACTTGGAGTGTAGAAAGCAGTGCCAAGGAGACAAGTCGACCTATTGTGGAGCTGGTTGGAGAAACAGCATTTACACGACTGGACTCGTGGTCGCTAGCAAAGGTGAGTTCTGTCACTGTAGCCAATTCATCGAAACAAGCACAATCGGCCTAGAGTGAGCGTGCGAGCCAGAGCTTAGCTTAGCACATCCGTGTAGAACAAAATAAAGCCTTGCCCCGCATATAAACTGACGCAATGAAAGTTAAGCTACATATTTGATGATAAATACTACAACTCTTTCAGCCGCCGGAGTGAAGCACCTCGGTTGCTTCAAGGACAATGGTAACAGGGACCTGCCGGTAGTGTACACAGCTGGCCACCGAACGACAAAGGCTTTCTGCTATCGCTACTGCCGTGGAAGAGGCTACAGGTACTTTGGTCTGCAGAATGGCAACCAGTGTACATGTGGAAACACGTTCGGTCGGTATGGACGCGCTGCGGCCAAGGATTGCAATAGATCTGCGTGCGGTGGAGACAGGCGAACAAAGTGTGGCGGACCTTGGAGAAACGACGTATTCACCACTGGATTGAAGCCAAAGAGCGCCAGGAGTGAGTTTGCACTTGCAATAGCATTTTCCCTGTTTGAATATTCAGCTTGATAAATGGAAGCTCATAGTTATAGTGAAAAGAGAGGGTACTCTTACTGAGAATAGCATAAATTGAGTAGAAGATTGCAAATTTTCTTCGCCAGCACCAGGAATGTCGCACATTGGCTGCTTTATTGATGGTCGTACACGCGATCTTCCAAAATTGGGAGGAAGAGGCAGCATGTCTGTTGGAAAGTGCTACGGACTGTGCAGGAAGAGGGGATTCCGATTCTTTGGAGTTCAGGCCGGAAACGAGTGCTGGTGCGGCAACCACTACGGTCGTCACGGCCGACGCGACAAGCGCGAGTGTCGATCGCAGTGCAATGGAGACAAGACAACCTACTGTGGAGGCGGCTGGAGAAACGACGTGTACGCCACCGGACTCGAAGAGCACGCCTCCGGAGTTACCCTGCTCGGCTGCTTCCGCGACAATGGACGCCGCGACTTGCCGCTTGTGCACAACGCCAACCACCTGGCTACAAAGTCCTACTGTCTGAAGTACTGCAAGTCCCGCGGCTACAGGTACTTTGGCCTGCAGGCTGGATTCCAGTGCACTTGTGGCAACCGATTCGGCAGCTTGGGACGAGTCAACGCAAAGGAGTGCCGCACACGGTGCAGAGGAGACAGCAGAAGAACTTGCGGCGGCAGTTGGAGAAACTCAGTCTACTCGACCGGCATCGGAAGCAAGCCCGTTCGCTGTGAGTGGCATTCCTTCATTTGGCTCTCTTGCTTTTCTGTCTAGCGAAATTGACAATTTTAATAGCAAATTTTGCCATTTGCCACTTCTAACCAAATCAACGCGTGAATGCTGCTGTTTTAGTGCCTGGAATGAAGCACCTCGGCTGCTATCTGGACAGGAGCGCCAGAGATCTCAGCAACCGCGTTCTCTACGGATCTGTTACGGTGCCAAAGTGCTACAAGGCGTGCAGGGCCCGCAAATACCGCTTCTTCGGTGTGCAAAACGGCAACGAATGCTGGTGCGGCAACCACTACGGCAGGTACAGCATCCGATCGAACTTGGAGTGTAGAAAGCAGTGCCAAGGAGACAAGTCGACCTATTGTGGAGCTGGTTGGAGAAACAGCATTTACACGACTGGACTCGTGGTCGCTAGCAAAGGTGAGTTCTGTCACTGTAGCCAATTCATCGAAACAAGCACAATCGGCCTAGAGTGAGCGTGCGAGCCAGAGCTTAGCTTAGCACATCCGTGTAGAACAAAATAAAGCCTTGCCCCGCATATAAACTGACGCAATGAAAGTTAAGCTACATATTTGATGATAAATACTACAACTCTTTCAGCCGCCGGAGTGAAGCACCTCGGTTGCTTCAAGGACAATGGTAACAGGGACCTGCCGGTAGTGTACACAGCTGGCCACCGAACGACAAAGGCTTTCTGCTATCGCTACTGCCGTGGAAGAGGCTACAGGTACTTTGGTCTGCAGAATGGCAACCAGTGTACATGTGGAAACACGTTCGGTCGGTATGGACGCGCTGCGGCCAAGGATTGCAATAGATCTGCGTGCGGTGGAGACAGGCGAACAAAGTGTGGCGGACCTTGGAGAAACGACGTATTCACCACTGGATTGAAGCCAAAGAGCGCCAGGAGTGAGTTTGCACTTGCAATAGCATTTTCCCTGTTTGAATATTCAGCTTGATAAATGGAAGCTCATAGTTATAGTGAAAAGAGAGGGTACTCTTACTGAGAATAGCATAAATTGAGTAGAAAATTGCAAATTTTCTTCGCCAGCACCAGGAATGTCGCACATTGGCTGCTTTATTGATGGTCGTACACGCGATCTTCCAAAATTGGGAGGAAGAGGCAGCATGTCTGTTGGAAAGTGCTACGGACTGTGCAGGAAGAGGGGATTCCGATTCTTTGGAGTTCAGGCCGGAAACGAGTGCTGGTGCGGCAACCACTACGGTCGTCACGGCCGACGCGACAAGCGCGAGTGTCGATCGCAGTGCAATGGAGACAAGACAACCTACTGTGGAGGCGGCTGGAGAAACGACGTGTACGCCACCGGACTCGAAGAGCACGCCTCCGGAGTTACCCTGCTCGGCTGCTTCCGCGACAATGGACGCCGCGACTTGCCGCTTGTGCACAACGCCAACCACCTGGCTACAAAGTCCTACTGTCTGAAGTACTGCAAGTCCCGCGGCTACAGGTACTTTGGCCTGCAGGCTGGATTCCAGTGCACTTGTGGCAACCGATTCGGCAGCTTGGGACGAGTCAACGCAAAGGAGTGCCGCACACGGTGCAGAGGAGACAGCAGAAGAACTTGCGGCGGCAGTTGGAGAAACTCAGTCTACTCGACCGGCATCGGAAGCAAGCCCGTTCGCTGTGAGTGGCATTCCTTCATTTGGCTCTCTTGCTTTTCTGTCTAGCGAAATTGACAATTTTAATAGCAAATTTTGCCATTTGCCACTTCTAACCAAATCAACGCGTGAATGCTGCTGTTTTAGTGCCTGGAATGAAGCACCTCGGCTGCTATCTGGACAGGAGCGCCAGAGATCTCAGCAACCGCGTTCTCTACGGATCTGTTACGGTGCCAAAGTGCTACAAGGCGTGCAGGGCCCGCAAATACCGCTTCTTCGGTGTGCAAAACGGCAACGAATGCTGGTGCGGCAACCACTACGGCAGGTACAGCATCCGATCGAACTTGGAGTGTAGAAAGCAGTGCCAAGGAGACAAGTCGACCTATTGTGGAGCTGGTTGGAGAAACAGCATTTACACGACTGGACTCGTGGTCGCTAGCAAAGGTGAGTTCTGTCACTGTAGCCAATTCATCGAAACAAGCACAATCGGCCTAGAGTGAGCGTGCGAGCCAGAGCTTAGCTTAGCACATCCGTGTAGAACAAAATAAAGCCTTGCCCCGCATATAAACTGACGCAATGAAAGTTAAGCTACATATTTGATGATAAATACTACAACTCTTTCAGCCGCCGGAGTGAAGCACCTCGGTTGCTTCAAGGACAATGGTAACAGGGACCTGCCGGTAGTGTACACAGCTGGCCACCGAACGACAAAGGCTTTCTGCTATCGCTACTGCCGTGGAAGAGGCTACAGGTACTTTGGTCTGCAGAATGGCAACCAGTGTACATGTGGAAACACGTTCGGTCGGTATGGACGCGCTGCGGCCAAGGATTGCAATAGATCTGCGTGCGGTGGAGACAGGCGAACAAAGTGTGGCGGACCTTGGAGAAACGACGTATTCACCACTGGATTGAAGCCAAAGAGCGCCAGGAGTGAGTTTGCACTTGCAATAGCATTTTCCCTGTTTGAATATTCAGCTTGATAAATGGAAGCTCATAGTTATAGTGAAAAGAGAGGGTACTCTTACTGAGAATAGCATAAATTGAGTAGAAAATTGCAAATTTTCTTCGCCAGCACCAGGAATGTCGCACATTGGCTGCTTTATTGATGGTCGTACACGCGATCTTCCAAAATTGGGAGGAAGAGGCAGCATGTCTGTTGGAAAGTGCTACGGACTGTGCAGGAAGAGGGGATTCCGATTCTTTGGAGTTCAGGCCGGAAACGAGTGCTGGTGCGGCAACCACTACGGTCGTCACGGCCGACGCGACAAGCGCGAGTGTCGATCGCAGTGCAATGGAGACAAGACAACCTACTGTGGAGGCGGCTGGAGAAACGACGTGTACGCCACCGGACTCGAAGAGCACGCCTCCGGAGTTACCCTGCTCGGCTGCTTCCGCGACAATGGACGCCGCGACTTGCCGCTTGTGCACAACGCCAACCACCTGGCTACAAAGTCCTACTGTCTGAAGTACTGCAAGTCCCGCGGCTACAGGTACTTTGGCCTGCAGGCTGGATTCCAGTGCACTTGTGGCAACCGATTCGGCAGCTTGGGACGAGTCAACGCAAAGGAGTGCCGCACACGGTGCAGAGGAGACAGCAGAAGAACTTGCGGCGGCAGTTGGAGAAACTCAGTCTACTCGACCGGCATCGGAAGCAAGCCCGTTCGCTGTGAGTGGCATTCCTTCATTTGGCTCTCTTGCTTTTCTGTCTAGCGAAATTGACAATTTTAATAGCAAATTTTGCCATTTGCCACTTCTAACCAAATCAACGCGTGAATGCTGCTGTTTTAGTGCCTGGAATGAAGCACCTCGGCTGCTATCTGGACAGGAGCGCCAGAGATCTCAGCAACCGCGTTCTCTACGGATCTGTTACGGTGCCAAAGTGCTACAAGGCGTGCAGGGCCCGCAAATACCGCTTCTTCGGTGTGCAAAACGGCAACGAATGCTGGTGCGGCAACCACTACGGCAGGTACAGCATCCGATCGAACTTGGAGTGTAGAAAGCAGTGCCAAGGAGACAAGTCGACCTATTGTGGAGCTGGTTGGAGAAACAGCATTTACACGACTGGACTCGTGGTCGCTAGCAAAGGTGAGTTCTGTCACTGTAGCCAATTCATCGAAACAAGCACAATCGGCCTAGAGTGAGCGTGCGAGCCAGAGCTTAGCTTAGCACATCCGTGTAGAACAAAATAAAGCCTTGCCCCGCATATAAACTGATGCAATGAAAGTTAAGCTACATATTTGATGATAAATACTACAACTCTTTCAGCCGCCGGAGTGAAGCACCTCGGTTGCTTCAAGGACAATGGTAACAGGGACCTGCCGGTAGTGTACACAGCTGGCCACCGAACGACAAAGGCTTTCTGCTATCGCTACTGCCGTGGAAGAGGCTACAGGTACTTTGGTCTGCAGAATGGCAACCAGTGTACATGTGGAAACACGTTCGGTCGGTATGGACGCGCTGCGGCCAAGGATTGCAATAGATCTGCGTGCGGTGGAGACAGGCGAACAAAGTGTGGCGGACCTTGGAGAAACGACGTATTCACCACTGGATTGAAGCCAAAGAGCGCCAGGAGTGAGTTTGCACTTGCAATAGCATTTTCCCTGTTTGAATATTCAGCTTGATAAATGGAAGCTCATAGTTATAGTGAAAAGAGAGGGTACTCTTACTGAGAATAGCATAAATTGAGTAGAAAATTGCAAATTTTCTTCGCCAGCACCAGGAATGTCGCACATTGGCTGCTTTATTGATGGTCGTACACGCGATCTTCCAAAATTGGGAGGAAGAGGCAGCATGTCTGTTGGAAAGTGCTACGGACTGTGCAGGAAGAGGGGATTCCGATTCTTTGGAGTTCAGGCCGGAAACGAGTGCTGGTGCGGCAACCACTACGGTCGTCACGGCCGACGCGACAAGCGCGAGTGTCGATCGCAGTGCAATGGAGACAAGACAACCTACTGTGGAGGCGGCTGGAGAAACGACGTGTACGCCACCGGACTCGAAGAGCACGCCTCCGGAGTTACCCTGCTCGGCTGCTTCCGCGACAATGGACGCCGCGACTTGCCGCTTGTGCACAACGCCAACCACCTGGCTACAAAGTCCTACTGTCTGAAGTACTGCAAGTCCCGCGGCTACAGGTACTTTGGCCTGCAGGCTGGATTCCAGTGCACTTGTGGCAACCGATTCGGCAGCTTGGGACGAGTCAACGCAAAGGAGTGCCGCACACGGTGCAGAGGAGACAGCAGAAGAACTTGCGGCGGCAGTTGGAGAAACTCAGTCTACTCGACCGGCATCGGAAGCAAGCCCGTTCGCTGTGAGTGGCATTCCTTCATTTGGCTCTCTTGCTTTTCTGTCTAGCGAAATTGACAATTTTAATAGCAAATTTTGCCATTTGCCACTTCTAACCAAATCAACGCGTGAATGCTGCTGTTTTAGTGCCTGGAATGAAGCACCTCGGCTGCTATCTGGACAGGAGCGCCAGAGATCTCAGCAACCGCGTTCTCTACGGATCTGTTACGGTGCCAAAGTGCTACAAGGCGTGCAGGGCCCGCAAATACCGCTTCTTCGGTGTGCAAAACGGCAACGAATGCTGGTGCGGCAACCACTACGGCAGGTACAGCATCCGATCGAACTTGGAGTGTAGAAAGCAGTGCCAAGGAGACAAGTCGACCTATTGTGGAGCTGGTTGGAGAAACAGCATTTACACGACTGGACTCGTGGTCGCTAGCAAAGGTGAGTTCTGTCACTGTAGCCAATTCATCGAAACAAGCACAATCGGCCTAGAGTGAGCGTGCGAGCCAGAGCTTAGCTTAGCACATCCGTGTAGAACAAAATAAAGCCTTGCCCCGCATATAAACTGACGCAATGAAAGTTAAGCTACATATTTGATGATAAATACTACAACTCTTTCAGCCGCCGGAGTGAAGCACCTCGGTTGCTTCAAGGACAATGGTAACAGGGACCTGCCGGTAGTGTACACAGCTGGCCACCGAACGACAAAGGCTTTCTGCTATCGCTACTGCCGTGGAAGAGGCTACAGGTACTTTGGTCTGCAGAATGGCAACCAGTGTACATGTGGAAACACGTTCGGTCGGTATGGACGCGCTGCGGCCAAGGATTGCAATAGATCTGCGTGCGGTGGAGACAGGCGAACAAAGTGTGGCGGACCTTGGAGAAACGACGTATTCACCACTGGATTGAAGCCAAAGAGCGCCAGGAGTGAGTTTGCACTTGCAATAGCATTTTCCCTGTTTGAATATTCAGCTTGATAAATGGAAGCTCATAGTTATAGTGAAAAGAGAGGGTACTCTTACTGAGAATAGCATAAATTGAGTAGAAAATTGCAAATTTTCTTCGCCAGCACCAGGAATGTCGCACATTGGCTGCTTTATTGATGGTCGTACACGCGATCTTCCAAAATTGGGAGGAAGAGGCAGCATGTCTGTTGGAAAGTGCTACGGACTGTGCAGGAAGAGGGGATTCCGATTCTTTGGAGTTCAGGCCGGAAACGAGTGCTGGTGCGGCAACCACTACGGTCGTCACGGCCGACGCGACAAGCGCGAGTGTCGATCGCAGTGCAATGGAGACAAGACAACCTACTGTGGAGGCGGCTGGAGAAACGACGTGTACGCCACCGGACTCGAAGAGCACGCCTCCGGAGTTACCCTGCTCGGCTGCTTCCGCGACAATGGACGCCGCGACTTGCCGCTTGTGCACAACGCCAACCACCTGGCTACAAAGTCCTACTGTCTGAAGTACTGCAAGTCCCGCGGCTACAGGTACTTTGGCCTGCAGGCTGGATTCCAGTGCACTTGTGGCAACCGATTCGGCAGCTTGGGACGAGTCAACGCAAAGGAGTGCCGCACACGGTGCAGAGGAGACAGCAGAAGAACTTGCGGCGGCAGTTGGAGAAACTCAGTCTACTCGACCGGCATCGGAAGCAAGCCCGTTCGCTGTGAGTGGCATTCCTTCATTTGGCTCTCTTGCTTTTCTGTCTAGCGAAATTGACAATTTTAATAGCAAATTTTGCCATTTGCCACTTCTAACCAAATCAACGCGTGAATGCTGCTGTTTTAGTGCCTGGAATGAAGCACCTCGGCTGCTATCTGGACAGGAGCGCCAGAGATCTCAGCAACCGCGTTCTCTACGGATCTGTTACGGTGCCAAAGTGCTACAAGGCGTGCAGGGCCCGCAAATACCGCTTCTTCGGTGTGCAAAACGGCAACGAATGCTGGTGCGGCAACCACTACGGCAGGTACAGCATCCGATCGAACTTGGAGTGTAGAAAGCAGTGCCAAGGAGACAAGTCGACCTATTGTGGAGCTGGTTGGAGAAACAGCATTTACACGACTGGACTCGTGGTCGCTAGCAAAGGTGAGTTCTGTCACTGTAGCCAATTCATCGAAACAAGCACAATCGGCCTAGAGTGAGCGTGCGAGCCAGAGCTTAGCTTAGCACATCCGTGTAGAACAAAATAAAGCCTTGCCCCGCATATAAACTGACGCAATGAAAGTTAAGCTACATATTTGATGATAAATACTACAACTCTTTCAGCCGCCGGAGTGAAGCACCTCGGTTGCTTCAAGGACAATGGTAACAGGGACCTGCCGGTAGTGTACACAGCTGGCCACCGAACGACAAAGGCTTTCTGCTATCGCTACTGCCGTGGAAGAGGCTACAGGTACTTTGGTCTGCAGAATGGCAACCAGTGTACATGTGGAAACACGTTCGGTCGGTATGGACGCGCTGCGGCCAAGGATTGCAATAGATCTGCGTGCGGTGGAGACAGGCGAACAAAGTGTGGCGGACCTTGGAGAAACGACGTATTCACCACTGGATTGAAGCCAAAGAGCGCCAGGAGTGAGTTTGCACTTGCAATAGCATTTTCCCTGTTTGAATATTCAGCTTGATAAATGGAAGCTCATAGTTATAGTGAAAAGAGAGGGTACTCTTACTGAGAATAGCATAAATTGAGTAGAAAATTGCAAATTTTCTTCGCCAGCACCAGGAATGTCGCACATTGGCTGCTTTATTGATGGTCGTACACGCGATCTTCCAAAATTGGGAGGAAGAGGCAGCATGTCTGTTGGAAAGTGCTACGGACTGTGCAGGAAGAGGGGATTCCGATTCTTTGGAGTTCAGGCCGGAAACGAGTGCTGGTGCGGCAACCACTACGGTCGTCACGGCCGACGCGACAAGCGCGAGTGTCGATCGCAGTGCAATGGAGACAAGACAACCTACTGTGGAGGCGGCTGGAGAAACGACGTGTACGCCACCGGACTCGAAGAGCACGCCTCCGGAGTTACCCTGCTCGGCTGCTTCCGCGACAATGGACGCCGCGACTTGCCGCTTGTGCACAACGCCAACCACCTGGCTACAAAGTCCTACTGTCTGAAGTACTGCAAGTCCCGCGGCTACAGGTACTTTGGCCTGCAGGCTGGATTCCAGTGCACTTGTGGCAACCGATTCGGCAGCTTGGGACGAGTCAACGCAAAGGAGTGCCGCACACGGTGCAGAGGAGACAGCAGAAGAACTTGCGGCGGCAGTTGGAGAAACTCAGTCTACTCGACCGGCATCGGAAGCAAGCCCGTTCGCTGTGAGTGGCATTCCTTCATTTGGCTCTCTTGCTTTTCTGTCTAGCGAAATTGACAATTTTAATAGCAAATTTTGCCATTTGCCACTTCTAACCAAATCAACGCGTGAATGCTGCTGTTTTAGTGCCTGGAATGAAGCACCTCGGCTGCTATCTGGACAGGAGCGCCAGAGATCTCAGCAACCGCGTTCTCTACGGATCTGTTACGGTGCCAAAGTGCTACAAGGCGTGCAGGGCCCGCAAATACCGCTTCTTCGGTGTGCAAAACGGCAACGAATGCTGGTGCGGCAACCACTACGGCAGGTACAGCATCCGATCGAACTTGGAGTGTAGAAAGCAGTGCCAAGGAGACAAGTCGACCTATTGTGGAGCTGGTTGGAGAAACGATATCTTTTCTACAGGATATGATCCGAATGCCCAAGGTGTGTTTTCTTCATTTATTTGTATGGTGGCAGTAATGATAATGCTTTCACTGTCCCTTTTTAGAGAAGAAGTGCCCATCTGGCTCGACGTTGAAGACGGTCAGACGTGTAAAATGTGGTTGTGCTCCAACGGCGGATAATGGCAAATTGGGATCACTAGTCTTTGTTGTGGATACCACTGGAAGTATGGGAAGTGTGTATAGATCAGTTAGAAGAAGTATTTCGAAAATTTTGTCCTCAAATAAGCGTTTCCAGAATTTCGTCGTGGCAAGCTACGGTGATCCGTATAGGCGTCATGTTACACGAACAAGGTCGGTGTCCAAAGTTCAGAACTTCCTTGACAGACTAAAAATCAGGGGTGGGGGCGATTGCCCGGAGTACGCGATGTCTGCTGTGATTGATGCTGCTCACTCAGCTGATCCGGACTCTGTGCTGCTACTTTTCACTGATGCATCTGCCAAAGACCGAAGCTTGGCGTCACGAGCAGCGACCTTGCTGAAGTCAAAGAGAATACGATTTATAACTATTGGCAGCGGCAGCTTGTGTGGCGGTGGTGCGGAGTACGATAGACTTGCTAAGGAGGTTGGAGGTCTTGTGGCAAAGTTGAGCCGAGGTGTCTCTGATAAGGTGAGCTATAATGATAGCATTTTATGCACTTTTACAAGCATCTTTTGATTTTTTTTAGTATACAGCTATGTTGCTGCTTTCTTGTTCTCAGGTCATGAAGCTAATCGAACTGGCAGCTCGTGGCAAAATGAGCTTCAATGCATTTCCAAAGACTACTCGAGATCTTGATAATGCTTTGAGAGGAAGTGAGTTTGAAACTTTAATTTTTTAAGCATCTAACTCCTGCGTTTATCCGCACATAGACAAAACATGCTTCGCATTTCACTTTTAGAGTGCCCCTGCAGGACTGTGACGCTGCGTATTTGTGCAATGCCTCACTCAGGTACTTCTAAAATTGGGTTCTGTTTTTTTCTTAATAAGCCACTTAAACTCAGTTTTACATCGGTATTTCAGCATCTCTGGGATGCTTCTTGGATGATCCCGAGTACCCAGACTTCTCTGTAGTGGCCGGCCGAGGCAAGATGACAGTCTGGAAATGCAACAACCTATGCAAAGCCAAGAAGTTCTCCTACTTTGGCGTGAAGAACGGCAACGTGTGCAGCTGCGGCGACAATTACGGAAACAGTGGCGGCACAAGCGATTCCAAATGCAACAAAGTCTGCTCTGGTAATCCCAGCGAAAAGTGCGGCGGCAGCTCCGCCAATAGCATCTACAAGGTGGATTGATCGCCTTAACACAACTAGTGATATTTGGTGATGGTTCTGAACAATATTGACCAAAATTCTTAACAAGGAGCAAATATAATCCAGCTAAGAAAATACAAATCAGTGCTTAAATACCGGTACTTATTAATTTTTTGTGCTTTAGACAAGGCAGAGTTATATGCGTTTGAAAGTCGATGTTAAATTGGTGTTCCAAGATCTACTGATTTAAAAATTAAAAGGGTGCACATCCAAATGGATTATCGTTATTCTTCAGCCACATTCAGCCACATTCCTGGCAAATTTTTAACCAGTTAGAGACTTGGTATAACGCGGGAAAAACGTTAGTTTAAGAGTTTTGCATACCTTTTTGTGCCAAAGTCGTTAAAACGCGTCAAAAGATTAATAACTGCTAAAGGTAACAGAAGTGAATCGCCTATAGAATCACCTGCTGCAACTAAATCGGACTCAAGCTATCCTTTTAAGTGACTGTGGAAGACTCATTAGTGATGCTAGCAACGCGCCTTTGGTCACTCAGACCCATTACAACTAACAGAGCGTAACAACTCGTAGGCGGACATGGAAGCAATCGTGCTCGTTTAGCCCTTTAGTTCGTGGCTTTTTGTCCCACACGTAACGATGAAACTAAAAATGGGAAGGAATAACCTGTAATGACATATGTCCGAATTCGCGGTAGTGTGATGGGTTAAAGGTGCGGAAATTTAAATTTGAGCATAAGAAAGTAAATACTTGTATGATCGATAAAAAACTAAACACGTTACGATGACGAATAAAATCTTAGCATCAATATAAAAACTAGACTGTTTGCCTTAAAATTGGCCTGAAATTTTTCTAGCAAAAAACATGAAGTTTAAGTACATAATTTAGTATAAAAGAATTTCCTGTATAATTAGTTGCGATGCTGCAATAGAAACAGTGAGGCTCAACTAGTTGCGTACAATACCTCGTATTTGCCTGCGAGCTACGCTTACCACACGCTTTCTTGAGAGCAGAGGTATGACTTTCTTTGCCATGCATGGGTGAGGGCTGCTCAGTCAAGAAGATGCAGGCCTCACAGACAATAGCAATGTGCGCAGCGATGGCAAAGAGAGAGACAGACAGAAAGGCGACGGCCCACTCCGAAAGTGGGTGGGCGCACGCCCGAGCCCAGAAGAAAAGCGGAGGCCATAGTGAGGTGCCCAGCTCTTTGGTTTTCCGGCCTTCGTTTCGCCACGAGCAAGCAGAAACGCCCAGTCAAGTCACTCGAACGAAGCCTGCTGAACTCGGCCGATGGCAGTCAGGGCCTGCGCGCTGCTCTTCATCGCGGCGGCCTCTCTGTGGGGAGCCTGCGCGGCTGCTTCGTTTCACGTTGGTATAAGCGATCAGCGGGACGTGCTCGATGGATTCAGCGCCATGAACAGAACAGCATTGCAAAATTTGTTCAGGAACAATACAGTAACATTTAAAGCCGTCATTGTGCCTGAAGGAATGACCAAAACAGACATTACGACATGTGAGACGCACCAATTAAAATCCTTACTCGATAATTTTCAACCAGTGGGTAAAATTTATTTATTAACCAAATTCCCAGTAAAAAATTCAATATTTCCTCGTTGTTCTTTCCCTAATCATTGGCTATTTTTACGAGGTAATAGGTTTGGGCATCTGCCTTGTGACCACAGGGTCTTCGTTCGAGCCCCAACTCTTAGGAGACAATGTCCTTCAATTCAGCTCACTCTGAGCTGAGATCGGCTGAGATCGAGACTAGTTTGAGCTGGGAAAATTTTGGGTGTGTGTTGCGGTCCATCCAGCCCGTAAGGACTAAGCAGCTGTACACAGCCCTCGAAAGCGCGGCTGTGCCGTTGGTTGTACATCGAGTCAAAAAATATCGGATGCCTAATTTTTTTTAGATTTTTTTATTGTGCGCTCGTAATTAAGTTGCTATGCAGTCATTACGGTCCAAATCATCGATACCATTATTCATGTCATCACACTGACCGTTTTGCAGTTGTCGATTCCATACGGAAAGAATCATTCAGTTTAGTCATCGGTTCATTCAACGAGTTGCTCGCCTCCGCCTGCTCGTTTTTGGTCATCCCGTACTATTCACTGAGTGAGAAGACGCTAAACGCAGCGCTCACCTCACCCGCTTACTTGAGCGGCAGCACGACTCTACTGGCAAACGCGCTGCTGGACCAGCTAATGCTGGCGTCAGTGAACCTCACAATCGAAGTTGCTAAGCGAGAGGCGATCGTCATGCTGGTTGACGAGGTTGGGGCCAGTAAGTCGGCCTTAACGATCGCCACGTGCTTGCTGCTGCTTTCTATATTGTCTCTGCTCTGGCAATTTCGAATAAATTATATACAAAATACGTCACCTTCATCTACCTCCTGCAAAAACTAACTTTTTTACCGAACTATACATTTGATTGACATGTCTCCTCAGGACTGAATATATTGTTCGAGAGAAACATCACTTTGGAGTTTCGTATATCAGTGGTGAACTCCAGCAACGGCCCGCAGATCAGGCAGTTGTTGTACAACACAACTCTGCACTCCAGCGTCGACGCCACCGTCTACATGATTGTTTCGAACAGGCCCGGATTTGCAGCTAGCATTCTCAAGGAGGTAAATCACTATAGTTCCACGAAAACCGAGGAACTATTTTGCTAATAACCTTTAAGAGTCGTGAGTCTTGACTGGCCCTTTTTCATTTAGGCCGTTTACCTGAGCATGCTGAAGAGCACCGCTATATGGGTTGTGCCGCAGTTGGTGAGAATTCTCTCGATTTGAGCTCGAATATCTCAGGAAATCATTTTTTACATAATTTTTTAAACAAAATAATCGCAGTTTTTGGACTCAAATGAAATTCTTCCATTCCGAGCTACGGGAGCGCTAATTCTTACATTCCGCCTGCCGAATGCAGCCATCACCAACGAGGCTCAGCTTAACATGTCCCTTGCTACTGACGTTATTTTGCACTATATTGCGAGCTCACAGAAGAATGTTACCAATGCCACTGTTATGGAGAAGATTTTCATGGTATTATTCAGCAACTATGCGTCATTTTATTAGTTTATGTCGCATATTTTTGGCTTGTCATAGCTGCAATTAATGCCACACGCACTGCCCCGCAGACAACGACAGTAGGCTCTGTGTCTATCATGCACTTCAACTCGATTGACAGACGCTTGGACACGTTCGCCGCTAACTTGCTGAGCGTTTACACAGATTCGCCAACTGAATTAGTAAAAGTAGGTTTTAGAATTATATTTAATGACTCCTCAGTTCGCATCCCGATAAGTATCTACGTAGTTTAATAAACCTCACGTAGCTACGCGCATCTTCCATCTGCAGTACGCTACCTGGAATGAGTCAGTGCCCAACAGCATCGCGACGTCGAGAACCCGAGAGACCACGCGGTTACCCACGCTACGCCTAGCAGGAAATTTAGTAGGATCTTTTTCTAAATTTTTCGAGCAAAGCTTCGACTCAAACTCCGGCTAAAATAGCTAATCACTGCTGCTGACATAAAACCATTCGATAGGTGAGGCCTTACCTGATTCCAGTGACCGGTGGTTACTCGGGCTACAGCATCAGCGTGCTGGAGAAGATCAGCAAAGACCTTTTCACCTACGACTTGAACAGAATGCGGCTGGGGCCGAACTATTTCGAGCTGGTGCAAAACGAGGCAAGCCTTTTGAGTAGTTTTTACTCCAGTTGTAATTAATGCAGTATATGAGTCATTTGTTAGGCTTCTCAGTTGTATTAATTTTTAAGCATAATAACGGGACCCTCAGGAAGCGGACATGACGGTAAATCTAGTCGAGCTAACGAATGCTCGCATTGACGACACTCGGGTATTATTCAGTGACCTTCCACTGCTGACCAGCGGCGTGGCTGCCCTGGGAAGATCGGCAATCAAGGAGGTGGACTTTCTCAGTCCATTGTATCCGCTAACCTGGAATGTTTGGTTCGCCATAATTGCTGCCTTCATTATCCTGTCAGCCACATTGTATCTGACGGACAAGATCAGCCCTAACGATTACAAAAGACCAAAGTTCAGCGTCCCCAAGGCGGCCTTCTTTGTTTATTCATCCTTCGTAATGTCGAAATTAAAGTCGTCAGCTGTGAAGCCGAGCTCGCGGATATTCATTCTAATTCTCTGGTTCGCCTCGCTGATGTACTGCACGACGTACGGCACGAATTACTTCTTCCTTCTGATCCGCACCAACCCAAACCTGCCGTTTACCAGCATGCAGGGTTTGTACGACAGAAGAAATGATTACAACTTGATGATGGTGCGGAACAGCACCGAGTACGCCATGATGATGGGGCAGAACACGAGCACAGTGTACTACAAGCTGGCTTCATTACCGCCGCAGTTTGTTTCCAGCATTGAAGAGGCTGCAGGGATTGTCAAGAACTCAACGCTGGCCGGCCAGAAGAAGCCAATCTTCGTCGGAGATGAGCTGATGGTGAATTACCAAGCAGCTGGCGACTGCGAGCTGAAGGCAGCGGTGAAAGGAGAACTCTCTCGCAGCCTCCACATCGTTTTTAGACGCTCTCTAGACAAGAATCTTGTAAACAACATCAACAATCGAATCCAGGAGCTCAACGACCGCGGCGAACTGGAGCAGATCAAGAACACGTGAGTTAAAATTCTGTTTATTTTTCCTGTTTTGATGTGTATTTTTATAATTGAATGCATGCACTCATTATGAACTAATGAAATCGATTGAAACATCTAAAAATGCTGGATTCAGTCAGGGAACTTACTGTACCTCACGGTCTTAATTTAAAATTTTTTGGCTGGCTGGGCAAATATAGTCAGGCAACACAGGGCGCACTTCCTGACTTTTAGCACCTGTAAGAAGTTGCTTTCCTCGCTATTATTATCCAATATTCAACTTAATCACGTTGGAACCTAGCAGAAGGTTAATTTTTTATGTACTGTTGCTCTCGTACCATGAAGTACGCTCGTAGTACTGTCATTCTTCCGTACGATGACAGTAGACGTACGTCTGTACGAGTGGGTGTGGTTTGTGAGTGAGCGTGTGGTTCTTCAGAACTACGTTACTACGGTACATTTATTTTAATTTTGCTTTTTATCGCTGTCCATTGAGAAAAGTATTTTTGCTCTTAACAAATCCCTTTCAGCTACTGGTCTGTGCTGCTCTGCTCAGCTAGTGAAAATCTCATTACATTTTCGGAGCTCACGGAAGTGACAATCGACCAAGTTGCCGGCATATTTATGGTTCTAGCGGCGGCCTTTGTGCTTTCGTTTTTGGTTGTAGCAATGGAGTACATTGGCTACATTATCGGGCTGCAGGTTCAGCGAACTGTAAGCCATCGTTGACAGATATCGTTTAGTGTGCCTTTTTTATTTCCCAAATTTTTGTTTGATTCTTTAGAAGTTTGTATTTATATATCCGTATGGTCGATATTGCATTAATCATTGAAACTTGCAGAGAGCCGATCCAGACCTGGAGTTCAACAAGACCTATCGCGCCATCGTGACCAGCATAACACCGATCGGAGTGCACGTGAAACTACACGGCGAGAAGGAGTTTATTCCTAATCAAATGCTGTCGCCGGACGCCTCCAAGGTAAGACGATTTCATTGAGCCAACGTCCGGATGCAGTAAGAGTATTGCAGGGCGCACTTTGGGGCTGGGGTGTCCGCAAATATAATACCAGAGAGACCAGAGAGAAAAGACGTTTTCGCTACTCTCTAGCTATCTCTATCAATTATCAATCTTTTCTCTTACGTTAACTACCTGACGTACGAAGTTATTTCATAAAACTGACATCCTTATTGGCCGTAGCTAAGCTATTTCAGAGAACTTGAGAAAGTGCGTTAGATTTTTTTAACAAAATGGTCAAAAGCACACGAAACCTTTTTCATCTAGTACCGATACCTCAATTTGCTCGCCAAGTGTGCATAGCGCGTACGAGAAATATAAGTAGCAACAAGGGAGTTAGTGATAGAGTGGCAAAGCATGTGCCTAACAGTACCACTTGCAAGATACCAAAATGCCAATTTAGTACCGCTTTTGAAATCTCCAGCCACTCCCAGAAATCGTACATGAAATTTAAGAAGCCCCATACACGAAGCGGCCGAAATTTCCGGCAATTGCAGGGCATGACAGCCTCGGACCTGCAGATTTCGTACGGCTCGGTAATCGAGATCACCTACTTGGGCAACGATCCGGCCGAGGGCTATCGGATTTTTCACCGGCGAGGCTAAAATACTTGTGAACATTTTCTAATGCTCGCTCATTCATTACTATAGGGGAAGCGGAACTGTGATGAAGCGTTTGAAAAGTACAGAGCGCATGTAACATACATCAGCATGTTTATTCAGAGTTTATTTTGATTGAAGCAGTTTTTTTGTTTCGATTTGAATAAAAATATACATTTAGCATTCAATATGCGCCAGCCTAAACACTTACACTTTGTACTCTTGTTCTTATGTAGCAGTTGTAGCCTTATGACCTTAAGGTCGTGGGTTCGAGCCCCGGCTCTAGAAGACAATTTGTGCCATTGAGCAAGGCACTTAATCCCACGTTTCTTTATTCCATCCAGCTGAGATCGGGTGCCAGTTTGAGCTGGGTAAATTTAGAGTGGATGTTGCGGCCCCTCCAGCCCGTCAGGACTGAGCAGCTGCACACAGCTTTCGGATGCGCCGCGGCTGTGCCGTGTGGGCTGTACATCTGGTCAAACCATCGGGTGTCTAAATTCAATTTAATTTAACTTAACTTATGCATAGACGATATAAACTTTCACGATATGCTTTATCCAGATTCTAATTTCAAATTAAACGAGATCGAATGTTCAAAAATTGGCTATTTAAAAGCTACACTCGAAAGATACTATTGATAGTGGTACACAAGAAAATTGAAAGTGGCTGACGAAAACCTCGGCGTCCCCGTCAAATAATTCGGACACAGACGAAAGAACTTGGGTCGCCGAATGTCCCATATATACATCTGTGGGTCAGCGTGTGGTTTTATACTCTATGAACACAACGTACTCAAGGCACTGTTGGATGATGGACATTTGTGGGACAATCTAGATGGATTTTGTTCAGGATGGCTGCACAGCCTTTCCGCTATGTAATATTTTGATAACTTTAGTGGCATGAAGTCAGCTTGGATGGTGTAAAACTGCGGCTGCAGTTAATTCGCTCGCACTAATGTCTCCCAAAGCTGAACTATTTGCTTAAGATCTGTTTTTCGGGTGCTGCTAACCTCCGCAGGAGGATGTAGGATGGCAACTTCAAGCCCAGCGGGGGGAGGTTGAATGACTTCCTAGGGCATGTGAACGGGGGCACTTTCAGATACAACAGTGGCAGTTTGAGGCAGCAGAGACAGCAGCTGACATCCCAACTTGGAGTACTGACTAACCCACTATGTCGGCAGCCACTCCAGTTAGTGTCTTTGCTGCAATTATTTCTGCAGCAGTTCCTCCTCAGCCAATTGTCTAGCCTTCTCTACCCCCCTCGGCAACAAGTTCTACATGAGAACCCACGCCGACGTAGCCACAGCTTGAAGCTAGGAAAGCAGCCAGCCTACCGCCATTACTCCTTTGTCTGCGTCTATTAGATGCTATTTTTGTAGAATTTCTTAGTCAAAAAAGATTCCCAAACATGCAGACGTCTGCACAACATCATTATCAAGCTAGCAGTAAACAGCTTAAAAACAGGCTTCACAAGGACAGGGTGTAAATTTTATCTGACTTTGGCGCACCTTTCACAAGCTTGCGCAACAATGGCAATTAAAATATGTATGTATCCATGTATAGATAGATAGATAGATAGATAGATAGGGCAAAAGAAAGACGACAGGCGAGTTCAAGAGCGTAGTTATAATAAACCAAAAATAAAAGCTGGCGACCGGTTTCAAGCCCCTAGGCTCTTCGTCAGGCCAAAATTGAATTTTTTTAGCTAGAATTGATGTATCGCTTTAAATACTGAGTTCATTTAGTTTGCTAGTGTCGTTGTGAGTGGTCCTACTCATCAGGCATTTTCCCACTGTACTTCAAGGCCATGATGTGAATATGTACATTGCTTTTGTTTTTCAGTTTTATCTGTCCTAACTTTACTCTAAGTAATAAGCCAGAGGCTTTAGCCGGTCGCAGTGACTATGCGATATATTTTTTGCATTAAAAAGTTAACTATCGAAAGTCGATTGACAAATAATATTTTGTGACTAAAATTGCAAGTGAAAAATAAAAATATTGGAGATTTATAAATCGTGCAAATGGAAAGGGTAAAAAGGACAATAAAATAATTCAATACAAATTAACACAGGTAAAAGTAAAACGAAATCGTACTAGGTTTATTTGTCTCTTGGCTGAGACTTAAACTTGTTCGGGGCAAGTAGGCTTTGCAAATTCCGCTGGCGAGTGAAGGCAGGCAAAATACGGGAGCCAGGTTTACTTTCGAACTGATCAAAATTCCTGGAAACTTTATTGGCTAACCAGACGGAAGACGGATGAAAAGGGATGACAAGTGGGATGGGCCGCAGCAGGTGATTGTCTACTCGGATGTTTCTCCCTGGTGGATGATCAGTTCCTAATTTCTTTATCCAAAACTCTTCCCTAAGTTCCAATCTAGAATCATTTTGAACTTGCTCGATGGCAACAGACACAAAATTTGCTATTAAGTGGTTCGGGGTGAGAAAATGAGAGGAGCCTGAGGACTCCACACCCCGGTTAATGTTGGATTTGTGCTGGTTCATACGGTCTCTCATAGTTCTCCTCGTCATTCCTACGTATATGATTTTCCCAGAGTAGCACTGGTTGCAGGAAATGCCATAGACAACATTTTTGGATCCACAAGATAAGTTCTGAGATATCAAGAAATTGGATGCAGGCTGTAAGCCCTGCGCCGAAAGGGTATCAGGTGAATGGGCGCAGCACCCGCATCGCGACTTTCTGCAGGGATGAAAACCTTTAGGGAGCAGGTCTATGGTGTTTGGCGCTCCCGTGGGCCAATTCATGAGTGCTATAACATCCTTTTTGCAGTTTCTTAGGAAGATCTTGGAGTAGCCAAGTGGCTTAAGTCCTGACCTTAATTTCCTGAAAGCTTCGTTGAATGAATTGTAGTCATCACAGATCCGGGCGAATTGCAAAATCTGTGATTTTACTACTCCCTTAAAAGTATGTGACGGGTGGAAGGAGTGTCTGTGCAGAAGCCTATGGGTGTCAGTCTGTTTGGAGTAGACTTTGGTTTTAAATCTGTCGTCGGCCTTGCAGATTTCCATGTCGAGGAAGTGAACTGTCTGGGGTGAAGAGGTCACTGTGAGTTTGATATAAGGATTTATTGAATTGAGATGAATAACAAATTCAGCAAGGGTGTCCTCTGGCTCGTCCCAGTGAATAAATATATCGTCTATGTATCTTGGGTATCTTGGTACATTTTGGGTTGATAGAAAGAAGTATTTAGTGCTGACTCCTCCCAGAGGCTCATGAAGAGGCAGGCATAGCTGGGTGCGAAGATGCGTCCCATCGCGGTGCCCCTTAGCTGAACTAACTAGCTAGCTAGCTAGCTAGATAGATAGATAGATAGATAGATAGATAGATAGATAGATAGATAGATAGATAGATAGATAGATAGATAGATAGATAGATAGATAGATAGATAGATAGATAGATAGATAGATAGATAGATAGATAGATAGATAGATAGATAGATAGATAGATAGATAGATAGATAGATAGATAGATAGATAGATAGATAGATAGATAGATAGATAGATAGATAGATAGATAGATAGATAGATAGATAGATAGATAGATAGATAGATAGATAGATAGATAGATAGATAGATAGATAGATAGATAGATAGATAGATAGATAGATAGATAGATAGATAGATAGATAGATAGATAGATAGATAGATAGATAGATAGATAGATAGATAGATAGATAGATAGATAGATAGATAGATAGATAGATAGATAGATAGATAGATAGATAGATAGATAGATAGATAGATAGATAGATAGATAGATAGATAGATAGATAGATAGATAGATAGATAGATAGATAGATAGATAGATAGATAGATAGATAGATAGATAGATAGATAGATAGATAGATAGATAGATAGATAGATAGATATATAGATAGATAGATAGATAGATAGATAGATAGATAGATAGATAGATAGATAGATAGATAGATAGATAGATAGATAGATAGATAGATAGATAGATAGATAGATAGATAGATAGATAGATAGATAGATAGATAGATAGATAGATAGATAGATAGATAGATAGATAGATAGATAGATAGATAGATAGATAGATAGATAGATAGATAGATAGATAGATAGATAGATAGATAGATAGATAGATAGATACCAATAGAAGTAGGGAGACATGTCAAAGTAGAGCTGGAATTCCACAACAGACTTTTTCATTGGCCGCCAGCTCAGCTGTCCAATAGCGTTTTCCTGACTAGCTCACCTCTCCTGACTCCTTGAGGGGGAGCTAGCAGGATCATGAGACAGCTGCGTGGCATTGTTGTCGTCCTCCCGCTGTTTACTTCCTTCGCCGCGCTGTCAGCTCGCACTTTCCCATGCTCATCTGAGAGACATCACCAGCTGGGAAAAGCTTCCGTGCCAGCAACATGTGGTCTTCTGTCGTCGCCATGGCAGCCCCGGGCCAGCCGATGACGCTGCCGATACCGCGCAACGATAGCAACGCGACAGCGGGTGCGGCTGCCGCTGCCGACGGCTTATCGGGCGGCGACAACGTCACGGACCTGGCCTTTCAAGCCCGATACGGCCAATTGCACATCGTCCTGACCAGCTGCATCCTGGGCCTCATCATTCTGTGCACCATCGTTGGCAACGTGTTCGTCGTGGCCGCTATTATCCTGGAGAAGAATTTGCAGGTAGGCCGAGCCGAGAGGACGTGGCTGAATTTCGCAAATGATGGAAGTCAGCTCTTTGTCAATAGAGTTGTCAATTAAAGCGGTGGGTGTGTTGGAGGCTAATGCTTCGGTCTATTTCAGTTCGAGACAATAGAAAAGCCTCGAAAGTGAGCAGCAGTAGCTGTATTCAAATAAAAGTACACATTTTCCGCCACAAAATGCATGCTGGTCAAGGCAAGCTGGGAAATTTGCCCAGATATTGCGAAAAATTACAACCTTTAAATCTATTTTGAGGATTTTTATCAGTCCCCTAACGCAGAAGTAATTCTACTCAACAAAGTCCTGAATGGGATGCCTCTTTGAAATGCAAACTAGTAAAAAACGATCCTCGAGTTACAAGGAATCAAATTTTCTATATTTAAATCAACTCGATTTAACCGCTTGATTACAACATCGTGCTTCACGGTTCATTGGCTCACTGCTCATGCGAAAATTCGAGACCTGAAAGATGAGGAGGATCACGGATGCCGGATGATCACGGCAAGAAATTGTAACCAGGGCGCTTTTGGGATCGGGTTCGAATGAAGCCTACAGAGAATTCGTCAGGCACATCTGCTCGCGAGAGGCCGAGAGCTTTTTAATACAATGCAACGCGACCATTCAATGCTTTCTAGCTGGCCTTCGATTTTTCTATCTCAAAACAGTCGCCACACCTGGGGAACTTAGAAACTGCTCTAACGCCCAATTAATAATTAAGTATCTAATCAGTCCCCGTGGACTTCAACAACTTCTTCTCTTAGCAGACACCTAAATTTTGAACTCCAATTTTCCTGCCAACCTCTTGACCTCGTCTGGGATCTCAGAGACTCATAGCGTTATTGAGTGAGCAGTGAGCCGTAAACTCTGTGTATGGAATTTCATGGGAAAAAATAGTGGGGAAAAGGTACCGAAGATATGTCGAGAAAATTTCTTGTGATTAGGTGATGAGAAATTTTTAGCTTAAATCAGCAGGTGCTGCTCTTTCAGTCAGGTCATTGTCTGATCTATGCTGAACAATGAATGGGGAGCTGCATAAGCTCTGAGCTCTGAGCAGGAGGAACTGAATGGCCACATCTTTTCCAACCTAACTCGGCAGCTTCGGCTGGCGTGCAGGCAGTGATTCGCCAGATACAACTAAGAAAATAATGGCATAAAAGTGACCATAAAAACTGAACAGATAACTAAATTTATCTTACCTGCGCCACAGCGAACCGGCGGCCACAAAGCCCTCGAGGGGATGCGAGGTACCGGAGGGGGCGAGGAATCCGCAGTTGATTAAAGCGTCCCGCCGCTCACTGGCCCTCATTCGCATTAAAGAATGTGGCGAGGAAAGCGGTGGCTTCCTACACAGTGGGTTTCTTTGGCATCCCCGATTTTGCCCGCATCTGCACACTTGCCCGGGGAGCAGGCCGGTCGTTGCCAGATCCCCATGGGACTCTTTCTCGGCTTAGCCGAAAAAAAAGTTTTTTTGCCGGTCGCCTTGCGACCTCCAAAGTGCAGACTGCGGGCAAACAGCGTCATAACCTGGATTTCCTACCCGGTCACCTCCGTCACCTATACTTATTTGCACAAGAAGGCGTGCATTTTCGCTTCTGCGCTCTTCAGATCCCATGGGGATTGGGATTTCATGATAATCAATAGGTTTCAACGGAAGGAGCCCTCGAAGTTGACCCCATAGAACTTTCTTCTTCTCATATCTATGAGCCGATATTGAATTAGTCGCTTTCAAATTCTTACTTCGAATTTAAAACACAATGCGACTTGAAATAAAAAGTAATTTTTCACCCAATTAATCAGCTTCTTAACCCGCATAACTGTGATTGATAGCAATGTTGCGCTCCACTTGGTGATACGAGTGTAATCAGCCAACGAGAGCAGCAATTTGCGGATTGGACTCCATTGGAATTGATCCTTCGATACCGAAATATAGAAAAATTTGCATAGCGACCTCCGGTTTTGAGCCTGAACCGCCTGAACGAATGCTCGAAAAATTTATTTAGTAGTGAAAATCAGTCACTTTGCGGCTCAAGCTATAATTGTCTGAACTTTTGTGTCTTCAAAGTTTTCTTGAAGCCTGTAAAGTGCCCTCTTCAGCTTCTCGGAAAGCAGAAGACATAGAAGCCTCCACTCGTTACTCTTATAATGCTTATGAAACCCTAATAAACCAAAAGGAGTTAAAAAATAAACGGAGCTTCACAAAATTTATCAATGACGCTACAAAATTAATGTACTTTGACCAGGCAAAATAAAAAAATTGTTTTACAATCATGACCGCTTCAACTGCATAGATCACAAAGTGTAGGTCAAGCATAGTCAGCCAATGAGTCCGAAGTGAGATACCTGCCCGACATTTGGGATGAAAAACGGGACAAGGCAAATCCTGGTAGGAAGAATCAATCAGTTTGCCAGCCTAAATTATTCACCCATCGCAAATAATAAAGTCTGATGGGATGGAGCAGCTCACGCGCACCTGCTACCCCCATCAGGGCGACCTGGGAGGCCCTCTTCTCTTGCAAAGGAAAAACACTTCAACTCCAAATTCCACACCGAGTCAGTGGGAGAACCCGCTTCCTCAACAGAAAAAAAGAGGAACTCAGAGACAATTTTCCACAGCTGTCCGCTTTGTTATCTTTCCAATCTAAGAAGTCCCGAGTGAGGCTGGCGATTTGTGTGTCTTGCACCCTAGGTCCCATCAGGATAAATATTTTCCCAACTCCTCATTAACTACCTTATTCAGCGTTCAGGAATCTATAATGAAACTGCAATTACGAGCTACATCTCCTTCGGATAAAAATAGGAATCTCCCCGTCAATTCACCTCCCGTGCCTTACATGACGGCAGTTCTCAGCAGGCTTATTATCAAACCCATCCATCACTTGTTACATTCAGTGTCTCAAATGTTTTACAGCGCTTTTCTTCCCGCAGTCCTTGGGTGAAAATGCGGAGGCAAAAATTAGCGCTTTAAGTAAACAATGGTTGGTATTTTCTGTACAAATACTGCTAAACAATTGCACTTTACTTGTAGGACAAGATTAGTGAATTTGTATTTTTAGCTTCCTTAACTCTGCTTGACTGCAAACCCCCTGCGCATAGCTGATCAGTGAATCCAATTTGCCACACATTTTCCGCCATTCCAGAGCGTCTCAAACTATCTGATTGTGAGCCTGGCCGTGGCCGACCTCATGGTTGCGACCCTTGTCATGCCCATCAGCGCGCTGAACGAGCTGTCAAAGTACTGGTGGCTGGGTAAGCCTGCCTGGCTGGTGCCTGCACACATCGCAGCTGTTCATGATGCTGCTTTCATGCTTCCTTTACCACCCATCGCGCGCGTCATCCGCCCAGTGCAGTTGCGAAGCTGCACTCGACATCAACTGAGTCCCCTACTTTCACTTTCTCCCCCGGGCTATCGTTGCGAAGTCCCGCGGGATCAGCCAGTTGATGGTGGTAACTCCGACTGCTGCTTACACAGCACTTGCTCGCTTGCTTGCCAAGCCTCTTGGCTACATTTTGCCAGCTCTCCCTCTCAGTCACACTCTCGCCTTCTCTCGTCTTCCTCGGTCCCTTATGACAGTTGGAGCCGCCTCTCTCAGCTCCCCTCTGTTCTGGTTGTTCGCTTCTTCTCTTTCTCCTCATTTTCCCTCTCATTCGCCTGGCAACAGTAAGACTCTCTCTGGCAAGCGGCGGGGATTAGTAGGCATACTGAAAAAAGTTGGCCCCACCGCCGTCTCCCCCCCTCCTGCCCCCAACGCTCAGAGGCGGGACTATTGTAGCCCAGGGGTAAACTGGGTCAGAAAGGGGAGGGGTGAGGGAATGCTGGGGAGCTGGTGGGCTCCATTTGAAAATTGGTTGCCCAGAGCAGAAGTCTTTTTTTTCACCCACCCACATGCACAGCCAACTTTGGTGCAAGTGGGCCCCTATGGACTCTTAACAGTTTAGCGGGGGCCTTGGTCCCTGGAGCACCAGCCGCCAACACATTTCTATCAGGCCGGAGAAATATGACTTCGAAAACAATTTTGAACCAATGAAACTACAGTAGATCTTTACTGAACATTCAGTTGAGATTTTTTGGTGGCCAGTTTGTGTGCGTGTCAGAGCCGCTTTCAATAGCTGGCTAGCAAGCTGATTTGGCGTCAATCTACTTGGCAAAACACTGCCAGAATTAAGGGAGGAAAGGCTGGCATGGGCCAGGGTTGAAGGGCATATCGGACAAAAAAAGACAAGGGAGAAGATTCGCTCATCAGGAAGGCTGTCATGCGAGCTATCCGCCCTGACAGCCCGCCAGTGGTGGTGGTTGGTGAAATGTTTAGTTGGATGCGCAAATCAAGCGAAAGCAAGCCGCCAGGGTGTCTCTTCCGAAAAAAATTTTTTTAGGGAGAGCGCTGTCTGATAAAATTTCCAGCCTTACCAAGCGTGTTTCATTGCCAGATGCCTGCTGTGTACTGATGCTCAGCAACACAGCACCATAATTTTTCCCAGCTCCCGTTGTTACCCAATATCAGTGGAATGGACTGAGGCAGTGCTGGATTAGTAGTCTAACAAAGGTCACGATTGTTTTCGTAGGGCTCAGAATCGAGCTTACGAGTGTGTCCAGTTCTGGATCAGACGCCATAACCACTAGGCTACAACCCTGCTTAACTGGGTTATAGGGCCCCCTTGTTCTGTGGAGTCGAATGGTATCACAGCTGAAATGCTTCACACGAGGCATTGAGCACGAGCCATGAGTTTAAGAAATTACTTCGCAATGACTAAAAGAAGATCAGGAGCAGATTTGCATGACATTCGTGTGCGCTCGGGATTCAGTTTAATATGTTTTGCTCAAGTTTTTGCTCAAGGGTGCGGGGCGAGTGGCTCGGCGGTCTAGCGCGTCTGCCTTGTGTGCCACTGGTCCAGGCTCGAGCCCGCGTTGTAGGTTGGCTATTTTCCCTAGCGCGGTTTCGTGTGCAGGGTCACATTTATTTGGGGCCTTGTGCACGAAATAGTTTGGGCTATGGGCCAGTTGTGCCATTTAAGCCCATGAGGGCAACCCCTCAAGGCATAGAGAGTGTGCATGCCTGGAATTACCGGTTTGTACGCCCTATGTGAGTGCGTGACTGGGTGCCGGCTTGTGTTTGTGTCTATGCCTGCATACCGTATTTAGTGTGACTGAACGCGCTTCAGGAGTCAGCGCAATGGACAGTCATGCCCAGTCGCTGGTTGTGGGACGATGGCGCTTTAAGCGTCAAAGTGCCTACAGCCCTCCTGCAGATTTAGCTTTTTTTAGCTCAAGGGTGCCAACATAAAGTGCACACGGTTGCATTTTTGATCATTAACAATTGGTATTTAATTCTGGGTGTCCGCAACAAACGGTTTCACGATTCTCATCCGCAGGCATTCACCTATGCGACTTGTGGACCTGCTTCGACATCCTGTGCTGCACGGCGTCCATCTTGCACCTGGTCGGCATAGCGGTTGACCGCTACTGGGCGGTCACCAATATTGACTACGTGCGAGTGCGCAGCGGCAAGCGCATCGGCCTGATGATCGGCGCCATGTGGGCCATCAGCATGGCCATCAGCATCCCGGCCAGGTACATGGACGAAGCCAAACGCCGGCGGACAATTCGCAAGGGCGAGTGCATCATTAACGACGGCTTGCTGTACACTATTTTCAGCACGATTGGCGCCTTTTACCTGCCCATGCTGTTCATGATCGGCATCTACATCCGCATCTACCAGGCAGCCAGGAAGCGCATCAGGAAGAAGGCGTTCAAACATCCGCCAGCCACCGCGTCCACCGCCACCGCCATTCCAATGTCCGTCAGCGGCTGCGGCAGCAGGCGCGGGGCTGCCTGCGAGGACGATCCGGACCCAGCCGACGCAGACGACGATGTCGATGCAGACGGTGCCGGCGATTCCGGCGGAGGCGGTGGCGGAGACCAGGTCGGCGGTGGCGGCGCCGGCAGCACCAGAGGCAACAGTGGCCGAGGAGTCAAAGGTCGCGACGGAGGTCAAAACGGTCGTCAGGCGTTGCTAATGACGCCACAGACGCCGCATTCTCGCGCCTCGAAGCGACGGGAGCGGCTGGAGCAGAAACGAGAGCGGAAGGCGGCTAGAACCCTAGCCATAATCACCGGCTGCTTCCTGGTGTGCTGGTTTCCATTCTTCCTGAGGGCGGCGATCTGCCCCTTCCACAGGGAGCAGTGCCGGAGCGTCATTCCCGACTACGGCCACTCGCTGATCCTCTGGCTGGGCTACATGAACAGCCTGCTCAATCCGGTCATCTACACAATATTTTCGCCCGACTTTCGAAACGCGTTCAGCAAAATTCTATTCGGCAGGTACCGCCGACGCGCCTACCGATAAAAATCAATCGATAAATCGGCTGAAAGCAACCAACTTGCCGACTTTCCGACCGAGAGCAATCCAAACAAATTCATTTTTCAAAGAAGACCAACACACGCTCGTGCTGATTTTGCTTTCACGAAACCAATTACAGTTTGCTTGATGCGCCCGCTTAGCCAGCTTGTTGCCATCCCAAGTCGCCTTCATCTATCTGGCTATTACGGTTTTATCCCCGCTACTCTCCGATTTTTGACGGCCTTCCCCGGCTCATTCGGCAATTGCGTTCCAGCGTCAACTGAGACGGGGACATAAAGCCCGGCAAAGCGGGGCATCAACGCGGGTGTGGCGGCTTAGGCAGCGGACGCGAACCAGGGGAATTTATCCTCGATCCCCTCCGCTAAAACTGCCGAGATGATGCGCTCCAGATCCCTGGAAAATCTCCCCAAAGGCTTCTCCAAACTTCTTGACGGGGGGATATTCGAGTCCTGGGACGGCCGCTAATTTAGCCGGGCTTTATCCTCCATTTGCAGCTCGACAAATTTTCGGTAGGAGGGGGGCATTGCAGCGACAGACATGAATGGGAGGAGGAGGAACTGGCCAGAGCCTTGTTTGCATCTCACACGGCGCCTACAATAGTTGATAACCCCTCAAACTAATTTCCTCTGTGCTTTGCAGACAATTAGAGTAGCACAAATAGTAGAAACAGTTAGTTGGACAGGGGCACTTAATGGATATCTCAGCGTCCTGCGTACCAAACTCTCTTCAAAGGATCCGCGTCTCTTTGTTGTCTCTTTTTGCCTTGTCAGTCTTGTCAGCACCATGCGGGTTCAGTAAAGACACTGCTTTTGTTGAATGACACGTACACGTTCCTGACTCTCAAATGGGTCCGAAAACGTTTTTTTTGTCTGATAAAATCCCTTTGAGGAAGCTTCAATTCAAAGCAAAATTTTCTCAATATTTCCATCAGCTCACATCGTTCGGTTTTATTTGTAAAAAATCCAGACCAACCAAGTCCAGTAGGTCTTTTTCCTGCACTTTAACGACGCGATATTGCTTGTTGCTTTATTAAACTTTATTTTGCTGACACCCACTTGAACATATTTCCCGAGAATGGCATGCATGGTTATTTTCCAATGCTTGTTACGGAACTCGATGTCAATAGTTTAATGTTAAGTTACATTGCTTGTTGTATTCAACTCACGATTAGCACAAATGTTACGAATTGAACACAGGACAACAGCGCCGAACCAACAACAAAATATGCTTGTCAAATTTTTTAAAAGATTTTGTTTCCATCCATTTTCAAGGCAGCAGGCAGAATTCAAGATTTGAATTTGACTTCATATTTTTTGCAGCCCTTGTCAAAAAACAGCATCTTCGCCGCTGCAGAAAAGTTAATGAAAATTACAGAAGCAGCAAAAAGTGACGATTTTCAAAAATTCTTTCACTAAATTACCCTATCCCTACTGTTAGTAGCATAATTAGGGTATGCATCTTGGAAAAATTAAAACTTACACCTGGACCTTAATAATAAGTAGAGCGGGACAGATGAAAGCTTTGAAAGCGAAGCTCTCAAGCAGAAATTATCAAGCAGAGAGTTAGTTGTAAATCTTCTTGTTTTCAGCAATAAAAAGCTAGTTCAATGATAAAAAATCTTGCGAAATAAAACAGCTACTTGCAGTTTTTTACAGACTAACACAAGTCTAAAATATAGGAGGGATACAGCGGACAGAAAGACTGACAGAGACGGACAGACATGGATCGCAGAAGCAAACAAACACGAGATTAAAAAGTATCATATAAGCGTTACATCAGCCAATATCAAGCAATTTCCTATATGATTGAAGAGACTTAAATCGATATTCGTATGCCGTATCACAAAAAACAAGCAGCAAAATATTTTTTGTTGCTTTACACAAAAGAACTGGGAGAGTTTCTGTCAATCATTCATCTGAAAATTGAACCTTCTTTGAAATTGAATGCGCCAAAACTGAAGCTAAACTGATTGCCGTAATCTTGCGTAATCAAAAAAATCGGATTTCTCAGCGAGATTTCAATGACTCCAGCCACGTGTCAAAGCTGCTCTCCAGCTCCCGGACTCGTCAGTCGTTAGCGACGCCTCCGGCCAGCTCGATGCCCCGGATGTGCCGCCAGGGCTGTCGAACGCGCCATTCAGGCGGCTGCACCATCAGCATCATCGCTGGCGGCGTGGCGGCGGCTTCGCCGCCTGCCGCTGCCGAGGACATTCGCCGACGCTGGCGACGGCGCTGCCGACGACCGGCGGGCAGGAATTTTCTGGCCACGGCCGGGCAGCAGAGGCGGTAGAGCGCGGCGCGGAACTGCCTACTGAACGAGTAGTAGAGCAGGATGTTGCAGGCCGAGTTGAGGATCACCAGCAGGCTGGCCACGTCGCCGAAGCAGACGAACACCGGGCTGAGCCGCGGCCGGCTGGGTGCGGCCGCCTCCAGCCCGGACAGGTTGGTGACGGGCAGCACCAGGCGGTGCCTGGCAGTCGGGTCGTCCTGGCTGGGGAAAGTCAGGTTGGCCGGCTGCCACGGCAGCTGCGGCACGGTGGCTGGCGACTCCGGCTCCGACAGGTTCGCGAAGGACCACAGGATGTGGTGCACGGCGGCCGGCGTCTGGCAGAAGATGAAGAAGAAAACTACGGCCACCAGCATCCGGTTGGTGTCGCGACGCCCGGAGGAGACGCTGCCGCCACCGCCGCCGCCGCCGCCGCCGGCACCGAAGCCGCCGCTGCCTCCCCTGTGGCGCCTGCCGATGCGGACGGCGCCTTGGATGGCGCTGGCGCGGCGCATCTCGCACATGAGCAGGGCGTTCATGATGCCGATGCAGAGCAGCGGCCCCAGCACCACCAGCAGCAGCCAGATCACCAGATGGTAAACGATGCGAAACGCTTCAGAAGAGCCCACTGGCGAGATGGTGTACCACGGCTGCTTTGAAACAGACAGCGGCTGCATCACCGGCGAGAGCAGCTCGCTGCTGTTGTCCTGGTGAGTGCCATTCAGGTAGAAGATCTTCATGTCGATGACGAATAGGGTGTACTCGAAAAATCGCGGCAGGCCAATCAGAAGCGAACAGGCCACGATGATTGCCACGACTACGTGGGTGGTGCGCCTGGTGCAGTGCCGGTCCCCGGCCAGGCGATGGCAGATCATCACGTAGCGGTCGGCGGTCAGGGCGACCGTCAGCCAGTTGGACATCACCTGCGATTGACGGGTCAAAATCTGCAGACTCCAGCCTCATTATAAGTCAAGATCTGCAGACTCCAGCCTCACTACAAGTCAAGATCTGCAGACTCCAGCCTTATTGTAAGTCAAGATCTGCAGACTCCAGCCTTATTGTAAGTCAAGATCTGCAGACTCCAGCCTCACTATAAGTCAAGATCTGCAGACTCCAGCCTCACTACAAGTCAAGATCTGCAGACTCCAGCCTTATTGTAAGTCAAGATCTGCAGACTCCAGCCTTATTGTAAGTCAAGATCTGCAGACTCCAGCCTCACTATAAGTCAAGATCGGCAGACTCCAGCCTCACTACAAGTCAAGATCTGCAGACTCCAGCCTCACTATAAGTCAAGATCTGCAGACTCCAGCCTCACTATAAGTCAAGATCGGCAGACTCCAGCCTCACTATAAGTCAAGATCGGCAGACTCCAGCCTCACTATAAGTCAAGATCGGCAGACTCCAGCCTCACTACAAGTCAAGATCGGCAGACTCCAGCCTCACTACAACTCAAGATCTACATCATGCATCAAGTTTAAAAGACTCCAAAGACGCTTACATATAAATTCAAACGAGTTTCTGGAACATTCATCCAGTTGAACGGCGCAAACCTTCACAATTGATTGCTGAAGTTATGGGACGCACAGTTAGCGGAACACCGTGGATTCGCTGTTCATTAAAATCTGTTGCTCCCAGTTGCCCGCTAAAAGCAAGTCGGCCTTTCTCAGCTCAGGCTTCCTAAAAGCAATTACTATGGGGCTTCACCAACTGCACACGGTTTCCTAACAAAATTCATCTCAGCAGGCCGGATTGAAATGCCCCTTGCATCAGCAAAGAAATCGTCAGAGGAAAAAGTTTTTTTCTGCAAATGGTCTCAACTTTCAAAGGATCTGCCCGTGAAAATAGCGCGCTAAACCACACAGACCGTAGATTGCATTCGTGAACTCCGTCTATTGGCGCTACTGTAAATTTACTACTTTGTTGACTTGACAAGTTTTATTAACATAGATTTGCACTGTCACAATTTGATTTATTGTCATCAATATTCCATGGGCAATCAAAGAAGCGCACACACACACAAAGCTTCCTTGTCAACCAACTCTACCTACATGCATGAATATCCCATCCAGAGCAGAGGGGAAGTTGAGTTGAATTTGTTTTAGCGAATGAATTTTGGATCATGACTTTCCGTCGGCTCTGTCAGGGGGAGGCGGGTTAGAAAAATTCGGAAACTCTCGCCTTCGCTGTTCCGCTCAGCTAGCTAAACTGCAGTGACGTCTGGTGCGGAAGGCGAGGGGGGGATGCTACACAGGGATCAGCGAAAGGAGACGGGAAGATGAAATGAGACCCGAGAGAGCGCGGCCTCAAAGACTGTCGTTGCGAGCGGAGAGCTGCTGCTTGGCCGACACTGCTAATACCCTGAGCACAGCTTGAGCACAGCCAGAATGGCCTCAGCTCGGGCGTCAGGGCCTGCGGCAATGAGTTGATGATTTGGATAAAAGGTAGCCGGGCGAAAACAGCACGAGTGTCTGGGACTCGCGGAGCCTTATCTCTCAGCTTTATGACGGCGAGGCCTATAGACAGCTTACTCTGTGCACTGAGGAAGGGATTATGCGGGATCATGTCGAGACGGGAATATGCCATACGGCAATCAGCTATCGAACTAATGACCGCTGTCTCACCTGAAACACCTGGCTGAGCGGGTAGAAGTAAATGTACGCATGCGGCAGCGCCGACCAGCCCTGCCAGACGAATGGCTCGGCCACATGGAACTTTGTTGACGTGTCCTTGATGAACACTACCAGAGAGGACAGCAGCACTAGGCTGTCAGCGACGGACAGCGCGCAAAGGTAAAACCTGGTGTTGTAGCGAATCCGGGAGCGCTGCACCAGAACGACCAGGGCGGTCAGGTTGGCCAAGATGCCGGCGCAGCTCACGGAAGTTCCCGTGACGCCGAGCAGAGCGAAGCTGACTCGGCGCATCTGCAGCTCGTAGGACGTGGCCTGCATTGCCCGGGGCCGATTCTGAAGGGTTCAAGTTTGCCAGGGACGCACAATGACTGGAGACTTAGCACTGGAGTTTGTCGCGACACAATACGAGTTTGCTTCGGATTTTGGCCCACACCTACACCTACGCCCGTACTGCTTCTTTTTTAGAAGAAACATATGTACTCCTAGTCTCTAGTATAATATAGACCATAAAACTACAGCCTTCCCTGATCTATCATCCTAGCCAGCAGCGACAAGCGATGGCAGTCCCCACGGCAAACAGGCATTCAGCCAGCCTGGATGCGAGCAACGCAAGTAGAACAGGAAGAAAACGGAACAAACAAAGATGCTCGAAACTCACGCTAGCAGAAAGTCGATGAATTTCACTGACAAGCCCAGCCTGTAGCGAATGTAGTTTAGCGCAAATACTACCGCGCGTTAGCCCAAGGAGGGACTGAGTTTATATTGGTCGACTGGGCATAGCTACTCAAACGTTGAGTTCACAACGGACACAAGGGATATGACAGGAGGCGAGAGTGGTCTAACTCAGTCAGCCAATCAAGCCGATGGGCCCTTGACTCCCTGCCGCTCGTCGCCATACAAATTTCTGTCGGCTGTATTTTTCCTCAATTCGCTTCTCTTAACGAGTTAATTGTTGAAGCAACAAGAACTTGACATCAAACATGGCCCGTCTGCGCTACAGAAAGTGGATTAAAGCTCAAGTTCCCGCTGGGGGATAAAATAAAATCATAAAACCACCGATGCAGTCGATCACAAAATTTTGCCCCTATATGCCCCTGTTAATTAACCCATCGTATCTCCTCATGCGTGAAAATGAAGATGGTAGGATGGCAAGGAAACAATTAAACCGCTAGCACTTACGGTTACATCATAGCCATATATATATATATATTTATATTTTGCGCACCTATTTTTTAAATGGTGAAAAACATGAACGAAACGACTAGTTTCTAATTTCAGTCTGTTAAATCAAGTGTCAAGTTCCCGTTGTTTTTCTCCCGATGTTATTCAAGCTCGCATTGACTAATGCCAGTCTCTATATGCGTGTTTTCACTCGGCTCAAACTGCGAACGTCAATCAGGTTCGCACCTGATCAACCAGGCGAAACACTTTCTGACAGGAAAACTGTCCCCCTGTTGATGCCGCATTACAAATGCATAAATTCAATTGAAGCGTAAAAAAGCTATAAAAAAACTTTCTCTCCAGTGCAGAGCGCGCCAACTCCCCTGCCCTAAGAGCGGCTAGAATTGTTTTCGTCAACAGAGCAGCTTCACGCAAGTCACGGCCTACTTTATACTCAACAAGAGAAGTTCAAGACTAAAAGAGAGATTTAGATAGGGTAAGAAGTTTGAGCTGCTCCCCGCTCCGACTGCTAGTGCGAATTAATAATGCAGGCTGCACGGATTGGATTGCGCGTAATCAAGGATGACGCAAGCTATAGGCAGCGCACCCCGCAGAGAGGAGTTGAGCTTTTAGAAAGCAGTTTTGCCAAGCGGTGTTGACGAACAGGGGATGCAACTACGCTCGTATGTGTGCACTATTATTCCCAAGGAAATCTCAAAGAAAACATCTCCCTCAACTCGCATTGCTTCAGTCCGGCCCAATTGTGTACTATTGTCCCTATCTGATAGCCAGTCAGCTTTGTTGCTGCGGGGCCACATCAGCACAATTAGAAAAGTGAAAAATCAATAAAAAAATTTTAACAGTTATGCGCCATCGCAAGCATAATTTTTCCCGATTTCAACAACAAAATGAAGACAGTTATAAATTTAAGACTATATTTAGTTTTTATTTTTACAAAAAAACACAAACGGTTGACTGCAAACGAAGCAAAAAAATTAATAAAGTCCTGCCGTGTGAAAAATCAGAAGAAATCTGCGTCTGACAATAGATTGCTGTCGCAATTGCTGAAGAACAAAAAGCAAGTGACATTCGATTAACTCACTGGCAAATAGAGCCAGCAATACTGCGGGGGAAAGGAAGCCAAAAATTTACCTCCTCCGTTACTCCTGTCAAGGATCTCTTCCTCTACTGTACTACCTCTCTTCCTCTACTTCCTTCTCGCTTTCTTCTACCCTTCCTCTCCTACTTCCCTCTCGCTTTCTTCTACCCTTCCTCTTCTACTTCCCTCTCGCTTTCTTCTACCCTTCCTCTCCTACTTCCCTCTCGCTTTCTTCTACCCTTCCTCTCCAACGTCCCTCTCGCTTTCTTCTACCCTTCCTCTCCTACTTCCCTCTCGCTTTCTTCTACCCTTCCTCTCCAACTTCCCTCTCGCTTTCTTCCACCCTTCCTCTCCTACTTCCCCTCTCGCTTTCTTCTATCTTCCTCTCCAACGTCCCTCTCGCTTTCTTCTACCCTTCCTCTCCTACTTCCCTCTCGCTTTCTTCTACCCTTCCTCTCCAACTTCCCTCTCGCTTTCTTCCACCCTTCCTCTCCTACTTCCCCTCTCGCTTTCTTCTATCTTCCTCTCCAACGTCCCTCTCGCTTTCTTCTACCCTTCCTCTCCAACGTCCCTCTCGCTTTCTTCTACCCTTCCTCTCCTACTTCCCTCTCGCTTTCTTCTACCCTTCCTCTCCTACTTCCCTCTCGCTTTCTTCTACCCTTCCTCTCCAACGTCCCTCTCGCTTTCTTCCACCCTTCCTCTCCTACTTCCCTCTCGCTTTCTTCTACCCTTCCTCTCCAACGTCCCTCTCGCTTTCTTCTACCCTTCCTCTCCAACTTCCTTATCTTATCTCACTTCCCTCTCGCTGCCTCCCTAATTATTTAGCACAACAATTATCAAACGATCTAAGGAATGCGAATGATTAAGAAAGGAGAACAATACACACAATTTTTTAAGCCAGCCTTTTGGGAATTCCGCCAACTGCAGCTGCTCCGCTGCTCACTGATTTGAATTAAAAACTTCGGCCGTTGTAGTTGCTAAGATGCTAAGCCAAGAAGCCAAAGGAGGTAAAAGTCGGTGAAATTTGTAGCAATGCTAGCTGGAGCCGTTTCGCTACTGCTTGCTTTCAATTTCTTAAAGTCTTCTTTCAATTGTTTTTTTTCTTAACAGACAGAAAGTTGGCTCAGTTTATCAATCAAAAACGGAAACTTAATTAGGAAATTGCGGCCGGAATAATTTCTGTAAGACGGGAATAACGAAGCTTGCACAGCAATAAGCCATTAAAACAATTTATTCTCCTATATAATAATTAAAGTTAAATAGGACAATGTGTATAAATCAGATGTGAACAGAAAAATGCCACCAGTTGATGAGCAAACAAGTCGCAAAGAAGCGTACGGAGCCGGCTAAGGCCCAGCTACTTCTAGTAGCATGAAATGAGTTTTGTCAATCAAAAATCTTTAAAAAAAATTCTGCATAAAATCAACTCCAGAGAATGATCTAGGAAAGGAAAAAAATACTTTCATTTAATTTCCGTTGCTGCTTTCGGCTTTCTGTTCTTTCAGTGGTTTCTTCTGCACTGAGCGCACATTCCAGTGAAAGCAGTCGGCCAAGCCGCTGAACCAATCCTGCAGCGGGCTCCTAGCCGATATGGACGGCACCATGTACTCGGAGGTCGTGATGCTCACGGAGTCGCCCGGCAGCAACTCCTGGCGGCTGCGCCCGTCGAAGCTCACCCAGGCGGTGCCGCGAGCTGCATCAGCCAAGCGAACCTGCAAAGGGCAAATTGGCAAACTTTTTTAACTGTGAAACTTAAGCCTAAATGCGTCTGCTCAGAATCTCATTGCCACTTCGTTGAGATTCTTATAGGAGATACTTTGAGATCCCCAAATGCTTCTCAACTGACGCTTAAATACTCCTGCTTCTGCTTCTCAAATTGAATATAAAAATCAAATCCAACCTTGATGCTGGTGCTGGCGGGCAGCACCACGGGCCGGAAGCTGAGGGAGTGCGGGCACACGGGCGCCACCAGAAGGGCCGGCACGGACGGGTGCAGCATGTTGGCCCCGGCTGCCATTGCGTAGGCGGTGCTGCCAGTCGGGCTGCTCACAATGAGGCCGTCGCCCTGGACGGTGGTGACTGTCCGATCCTCGATTAGCACGTCAAGGATGCACAGGTTGCCGGAGGGGCCGCGATCTATGACCACTTCGTTTAGCACCTGCAAATTTACCAGATTGCATATGGTATTATATTACGCTTCAAAGGTAACACTTTGAAGTAAGCCGCTTATTCAAGCACACCAAATGACAACCCTTTTGAAGTAAGCCGCTTATTCAAGTACACCAAATGACAAGCCTTTTGAAGTAAGCCGCTTATTCAAGCACACCAATTGACAAGCCTTTTAAAGTAAGCCACTTATTCAAGCACACCAAATGACAAGCCTTTTAAAGTAAGCCACTTATTCAAGCACACCAAATGACAAGCCTTTTGAAGTAAGCCGCTTATTCAAGCACACCAAATGACAAGCCTTTTGAAGTAAGCCGCTTATTCAAGCGCACCAAATGAAAAGCCTTTTGAAGTAAGCCGCTTATTCAAGCACACCAAATGACAAGCCTTTTGAAGTAAGCCGCTTATTCAAGCACACCAAATGACAAGCCTTTTGAAGTAAGCCGCTTATTCAAGCACACCAAATGACAAGCCTTTTGAAGTAAGCCGCTTATTCAAGCACACCAAATGACAAGCCTTTTGAAGTAAGCCACTAATTCAAGCATTTCAACGAAAGCCTCTCGAAGTCGGAATACACTAAACGACTATCCCTATACATAGGACGCTGATCTAACTTGACTGAAGCTACAAAGAAGCCATGCTAGTGCCGATTTTAGATTGAAATGTCTATGCTATCAATCAAGGTGAAACACTGCAAACACCTGTTTGCGCTCCGGAGTGCCGCACTTGGCGTGAGTCAGCCGGCAATCCAGGCGAGACCGCATGGTAAAGTAGCTTCGGCTCTCCAGCACCGAGCGAATATCGTCGCGAAAATTTTCAAACCGATGCGGAGACAGCAGGCCCAGAGTGTTGTGATGGTGAAAGGCCAGAATTGGCGGCACATCCGTCTGGAACAGGCTGCTGGCGTACAGCGGGCTGCCGTCGCCGCCGATGCACACGATGAGGTCGACAGTGCGGTCGTTGAAGCCGCATTCAGCATTCGCGTTAAATGTGCCCAGCTGTTCGATAACGCTTTGTAACGAATTAGTCGCGTCGCCCAATGGTGCTGCGTCGGCGGCGGCGGCCGCGCGCAATTCTGTCAAGTCGCCGAGTTCAACTAAAACCTCCAAGTGTAGATCCTGCGGGCGTTAGGATTAAGTAGCTAGTGGCATTAGTACTAGTAGTAGTAGTAATAGTAGTTGTATTATTAGTAGTATAAGTATTAGTAATAGTAATAGTATTAGTATTAGTAGTAGTAATAGTAATAGTAGTAGTAGTATTAGTAGTAGTATTAGTAGTAGTAGTAGTAGTAGTAGTAGTAGTAGTAGTATTAGTAGTAGTAGTAGTAGTAGTTAGTAGTAGTATTAGTAGTAGTATTAGTAGTAGTAGTAGTAGTAGTAGTAGTAGTATTAGTAGTAGTAGTAGTAGTAGTTAGTAGTAGTAGTATTAGTAGTAGTATTAGTAGTAGTAGTAGTTAGTAGTAGTAGTAGTATTAGTAGTAGTATTAGTATTAGTAGTAGTAGTTAGTAGTAGTAGTAGTAGTAGTAGTAGTAGTAGTAGTATATAGTAGTAGTGGTGGTTTTTACGCTCGTAAGCTACTTCAGTGCCCTCAGAAATGATGTCTGTGGTAATAAAAAATCCTGCAAAGATTTCCATGTCAGTAGATTGGATAGCATTTATGCAAGTTGTGTTAAATTTGCAAGAAAATTTCGTTTCTTTCTGACCAACAAATGGAATTTACCAATTAACTTTGAAGCAAAGCTCTGTTAAAGAAATTCGCGAAGAAGTCACTATAAATGAGTCAGCCTTGGCATAGAAAAATATTCGAAAATGCAGGAGAGATAAAGGCACGGCAGTTGTCTTACTTCAAGATTCTCACACTGATAACACACGGCACTTGTATGTGGACTCTAGAGTTTTAGAGTTAGCTAGTGGGTGAATAAGCTAAATATAAAAGAACTAATGACGTAGAAGCAGGACTCCTTAAATGAGAGCATTATTCAAGGCACTCACTGAAACCAGATGTGTCAGCAGTTCCACAAATGCTGGCAGCAGGCTCGGATCGGGCTTCTTAATAGCCATCACTCGCCTAGGCAGGTTGCTGGCCCACTTCAGCAGGTGGTTGTCCACCTTGCTGTCCTTCAGACCCCTGGCAATCGAAGCACCCATCAGTTACACTTGTTAGTCATGAATCTTTTTTAACAAATAGTTAAAATAAATGGCTAAAACACTACTTAAACCGAAAATACAGAATTTTATATAAGAATAAAACGAAATAGATAGAAATATTATATTATATTACATTTATTACCTACTAAGCATTTGCGATGAGAACTAGTACACTGAGCCTGAAATTCGCACCCCATATCAAACTGATTATAATCTAAAACGTCAGAATTGATGCCGACTTTACAGGCACTCCGAGGCACTCACCGCTGAAAGTAGGGCTTCCATCGCAGGGTGATGCTGCTCCGGGCGTGCTCCGCACTGCAATCCATTTCGTCAGCTTTGTCGTCGCCGCCAGGCTCTTTGCTGACACCGATGGCGCTGCTGGACACGTGGAATTTGCCATTCCGATTCATGTTTGGCGCAGTGTAGTGCAGTTGAAGCGCTTCTCTTGCTACAGGTTAAGCTTGAATAAATACTGGCGAAACAGACTTGAGTGGCTTCTGCACTGCAAGTGCAGTGTGTGCAGCTACAGCTGAGGGCCAGCTCAGTGGTTGGCTGCTGTTGCCTGCAACCCCATGGAGCGCCTGCAATTGGCTGCAATGAAAAAAAAGATACAATAGCCTTGATATCCTTCAATGCCAGGACAGATAAGATAACTGGATATGGAAAATAAATGCAAAAGTTTTATATAGGCCACACTATTCTAGAATATTCTAAAATGAAATAGAATGCAAATGCAACTAGTTACTATTATTATTATATTTAAGGCATAACTATTATCTAAAAGTTTCAGGAAATTTATTTTTTTAAATATTTTTTTTCATAGGAATGCTAAAAATTAATTATGGAAAACAAGCTGATTCTCAATAATACAAATAATAAACTATACTATATACAATATTATCATTACTAATTTCATTGAATATATATTCTGAAGTCTAGTGCAATATTAAAAGTAAAAATTAATTATCCGATTGCTTTTTGATTTGCTTTGTATTTCAAAATTATTTTATAACATTTTTTTATTTTGGTGGCTCATAATATAATATTTATGTATATTATTTTGGCATTTTCCTTTTTTTATTTGTTAAATTATTTTTTCATTTGAAAACAAATAGTTGCAACTAAAAATGACTAAAAACAAAAACAGTAAGTCCTTAAGACCATTTAGAAGATAAAAAATAGAATTTTTGAAACTGTACTAAGATGGGGCAGAAGATTTGTTTGTTATATGGAAGAAATTTTAGAAGTCTATGGTCAAAACTGTAGGACTGGGCTTAAGGGGGGTTAATGTAAGTGCAAATTATATGCATGTATCTTCTTTTTGTCAAGTTAGCTAGCTCAGCTCAAAATTAGCAACCATCAGAATTAATTGCTGCAACTATATTAAAAACTATATTGCAGGTCGTCCAGCAGCACCTACATTCATTGTATCTCCTGGGTAAGTGTGACCTGAATGGCTGAACCAGAGCTATGCGACATTAACTTCACCATGTAGGAGCTTGCCACTATTACAGCAATACCTCAAGACATCATCAAAGCGAAGCAAAAGTACTGTAAAGCAAAGTTCCAAGCTATGCACAATATAAGCAAGGCCTGGGTTTATTTTTTGTATGATAGGGATACTATAGCATCTTGGCTTTGAGAATCACATCCTAAAGTTCAATAAAGGATGCAATTTTGCATCCTGAATTTTAAAATTCTTCACAATAAAAGACTTCTTAAATGGGACTTTTTAAAAATTGCATCCCAAACCCTGAAATTGCATCTTAAAAATAAGAACATGATACAATTTTGCATCCTGTGCTTATCCAAAAAATAAACCCAGAGCAAGGCGCTGTTTGAGTTGCATCATGAAGAATTCATGTGGTATAAGATGCACCCACAGAATACTGTTGGCAATAATCTTTTCTAGATTACCCCACTATTACCCCTTCTAAACCAAATTTTAATACCTACTTTGAATTTAGAAACTCCAACTTTATATCCTACTATGTTCTGAATATCTTATGGACTTACTGTTATCATTTTCAGTCATATTGAATTGCAAATGTTTATTTTCAAACAAAAAAATTAACAAACAAAAGAGGAAAATTGCCTTTAGTCTGTTTATTTGCTATATCATTATTATTTAAAATAAATATTTACATATTTAAATATTTATAAATATTACTTAGTAGCACATTTGCTATGTAACAACAACAACAACAATAAAATATGCTCTCAGATGGACAAGCAGGGTCACATTGCTATTGCTATATATGCATATAACTTTGGCCGATCGATTTTTACCGACGCTAAGCCGACGTTAAAATGTACATACACCGGAGTGGGGTGGCTGTATGCAGGACGAGATTTTAATTGGGGTGGGGGACGGAGAATTCCCACACCCTTATCTAAAAGGTTATGCTAAAAATAGACACATACGAAGGACAACATTGCCGATGTTAACTTTTCCCGACGCTAACTAATAATGCATGCAAAGCGGGAGCCAGATATTTAAAATACACTGCCGACGTTAACTTTTCCCGACGCTAACTAATAATGCATGCAAAGCGGGAGCCAAGTATTCGAATTGACATCGTAAACTTCCTATATAAATTCGTTTAAAAAAATTCATTTATTTTAATATGTGTGTAACTACATGTATGTACAGTGTTTTCAATGCCACTATAGAGAAGCGATGTTACTCGACTCGCCGGTCAAGTCGCTGCTGCCTGACCTAACTACTCTAAGGACAACAGGTCATGCCTTCTTGCTTAACCCGCCCGAGATGATTGTCTGGTAGCTTGGATGTGACTGAGCGGCTAAGGTCCTAAAGTACAATATCTGGCCCAAGGAGTTTTCTATGGTAATCCTGGGGTGCGAACCTGGGACCTGCGACCAGCCACCTGGGGGAATAACTTGACCCCTAGTTTAGGGCGTCAGATAAAGTGCAATAGCTGATAAGAAGGGACTCAGCACAGGGCATTTCAGTGGGCTGGCGAGCTCCAACAATGACTTTTAAAGGGGGTGCAGCTGGGTCTTTTTCGATAGTTGATTTACAGCGCGACAGATATTGATGACTAAACCTGCTAACAAAGGCAGGTGGGGCGATCTACTAAAAAGTACGCTTCTAATCTGAGGGTTTGATTCCATAAAGAGGTTCATGAGGCGCATGGCACGGTTAAATGAGACTCCTATCAGCCCCAGCCTTGTGCATGGTTTTTCAAATTGTTTTTCAAATTGCTTAAATTACCTATAATTCTAACAGGCCTGGAGACGCGCTATGGCCCAAAGCGTCCCCGGCTTTACATTAAAGTACATTAGTTCGGCCTCCAATCTCCATGTGGATCCCCACAGTGGCGCACTTGCGATTTAAGCCAGCTGCGACATTCTGAGTTAGCCTTCATTATTTTTGCGGATAATTGTAATAAAGCACTAGATTAACTGGAGACTGCTCGCACTAAAGAAACCAAAAAGCAGCAAGAGAACAAGCAGGGGAAACTCACCAGCCGCTCGAAGCTCGGCCGCAGTCAGGCGCGTCGCTCGTCAGTCAGCCTCGGGTAGTGCCGCACCTGATGTCGGGGAACAGGCGTTGATCTCGGATGCTCGGTCTCAGTTGGGATTCAGCCGGAGGTGCCTCGGCAACTGAAGGGGATGAAGAGATTCGACTACCAGGGAGTCGGCTTCCTCAACCCAGTAGGGGGATGATGCAGGGGCTGGCCGGAAGAATACCTCAACCAGACCAGGGGCCTCGGGGGACACGGGTTTTGGGCCTAGAGAATACCTTGACAGGAAAACCAAAAGTTTTTAACCTCACGTGACCCGTCCCTGAGCTGCAGCTTCGCTCTGATTGACTGTATTTTTTATTTATGCTCTAGTTTCATAGTGCAAATCTTCATTAGTTATTTTTCTGTTTTAAAATTAGTATTTTTGGTTTTCAACTACAGGGATCCCAACCCTTTTTTGCGGGGATGGAGAATTTCAGGATACGCTCATTTTTTTTTCCCGGATTCTTTTTTTATTTTTTCAGGACAATAGGAAGAGTACTTAACTTTCTTTAACTGTCGCATTAGCCGAATTCCAAATTAGTTTTCAATGTATTTTGCTGCCGCATTGCATGCATTATTAGTTAGCGTCGGGAAAAGTTAACGTCGGCCATGTATTTTAAATATCTGGCTCCCGCTTTGCATGCATTATTAGTTAGCGTCGGGAAAAGTTAAAGTCGGCAATGTTGTCCTTCGTATGTGTCTATTTTTAGCATAACCTTTTAGATAAGGGTGTGGGAATTCTCCGTCCCCCACCCCAATTAAAATCTCGTCCTGCATACAGCCACCCCACTCCGGTGTATGTACATTTTAACGTCGGCTTAGCGTCGGTAAAAATCGATCGGCCAAAGTCATATACATAAAAGTATGCCTGTATAGACTTGAATTTACTCTTAATAGCTATAAAGCTTGTAGTCTCTGGATTAAATTAGAAATAAGCCTAACCATTAAGAAAATAGTTTTATAAAATTATAGTCTATTATTAAGTGGTGTTTGCACGCACTCAGAGCGACATCAGTACATTAGTACAGTACAGTATATCACTATATCAGTACATTATCAGTATTTGAATTGGTTTATAAACTTTCTAAGAATCCCGTACGCTGGTACGTCCAACACTAGTACACTCGTACAATGAATGTTAGCGAAAGTTCTGTATGTCGCAGTATGCGTATAAAAAAATGTTTTTTTCATTGTTTTTGGATGCTTCACCCAGAGTTCCTGATAAAAAAAAATTAAAACGACTTGGGATTTCAAGTGAACTAAAAAATCTGATAGATCTAAAAAAGTACATGCAGTCGTACAAGTTTTTGGCCCGTGCACAAAATAGTTGTTCGTTGGTTATTTGACAATGACAATGTCCCCAAAGAACTTCGCGAATTTTTCTGCAATGACACCATTTATACTATTTATTCATGGAGCAGTTGGCTATATTCGCAAAAAATGACGAGAGTCAGAAACGGCGACAAAGAACTGCATTAGAAAATCCACTTGAAAGCCATTCGTTGAAGCAGCGGGCAGTAGGTCCACGAGCATCGCTGAAAATTACATTTAGGTAACCGCATATTCACGTCAGCGGCTCGGGTTTTGTCAGCATGACGTCCACAAGTCTAAACTAATACCGCATTGAAACAGCACTACCAGTAAACACTGCACTATAAACCAGTTCTACCCGGGCCGAAAACAGTAATCAGTACAGCTGATTAGCTATCGTCGCTTTTAGCAACATCCGGTTGCTAAACTGTATGCTCCGATCGATAAATCGACACTAGATCGGTAAATGGAATTTGCTAACTTGAAACTTAGCCTGCTGTTCTTTGTTCTACTATTACCATTGCACGTTCACTTATATCAGCTGAGTTAATTGGGCTAACTGTGGCAACTTTGTTCCGATTAATCACAAAAGGTTATTTAAAAAATTATTGTTTTTCTATACTCCAAAAAAGTTTAAAGAACTTTGGTTTAATTGCAATTTCTACGCTCGAAGATATTTTTATTATAGTCAGCAGCTAATTGTGCTGAGACCCAAGCAAGACGAAAATGTATTAGTTAACAATTAGGCATAAGTAAGTGTACCTCATGTGGAATGCATTTAAGCATCCAAAGAAATCATACTGTGAGATTTAATATGAGTTTCACACAGCTCACACAGCTGCTCCAGCTCTGGGCCCCTGGAGTGCTCAAAAGATAGCTTTCCTGCAAAACAGTACGCAAAATAGCTAGGAGACAATTTTATCTATTCTGTTCTACCCTGTCTTCTCTTTTACTACTACATGCACTAGGCTTTTAAAATTGGCCACAAGAAATTAATTAATTGTCCCAGCCAGAAAACGTCAAATGTAATCACTTTCTCGGCCCATATAAGTACACAAAAGTTTAGACGCTATAAGAGCCATAAAAATAGTTTGTTCGGTACCACCTTTGCACACGAATAGTCAAAGTTAAATTTAAAAAATGGTGCCGTCTGCTTTCATTCTGAGGTTGTCAGCGCTTTATCTGACTATTTTGTTTGTAATTGCTAACCGCGGCATCTATGCTGGCAACATCACTTTGGGTAAGTGCAGTTTTTCAATGCTAAGAAAAATTCAACTCCTGCGAGGAAGGACACTTCAACTTGAAGTTAAAGTTTAAGAGCTGGACTTCGCTGACGAGTATGCATAAAATATGAATGTCTTTCAGAATTAACTCTAGCTCGACGATTACTTAGAAGTGAAATAATACTATTTAAAAAAACTTTAATGCACTCAGCTCTCCTATGGAACGAAGAGGGCGTCGCGGCAGTCGCCCGAGACCTTTTTGAGAGGAAGTTCCTGCCGGGCATTCGCAGGGCTTGCTCTTCGACACCTGGCGCGAACGAAACGTTTATTGATTTTGTGGAAATTGTCCAAAACTCATTGATGGACATACCTTCGACGTATGAGAGTGAGGGTCTTTTCAATGTCCTCGCATATTCGTAGCTAAGTTCCTAAAACCATGATTTCAAGACACTAAACCGAAAAATATAGCTCAGGGCCTTCAAAAATCGCTTTATATTCAAACTGCAAAAGAAAGATAAGTGTAGAAGGCTAATAAGTATTAAAATTACTATTTACCAACTTCTTAAAGACTTGAATTTCATTCTCGCGATAAATTGCAAAGCATCTCTTTGCCACAGAGATAGAAAGCATCGGCAGCTGCTTGTTTGTTGGTGCCCACGCTGATGTCTCAACTGGATCGCTGTTCGCTCAGGCGAATATGTCCACTGGATTGTCGCCAGGTACCAATGCAGCTCGGCGCTACCCACACATGCGACTGCATCAGCTGGCCCCGATCCAGCTGCCGCTGGTTACTGAGGCCGTGGCGCGGGCGCTCCGGTTGGCTCTCGGCGCCAGCCCCGCATCAGGAAGTCGGCTCAGCATCATTCTTGGCAGCGGCTACGAAGCACATCGTGTTGAACGCCTGTCAGCCGAATTTCCTGGTTCTGTTAAACTCTATCGACTAGTTCCGGGTTCCGAGATCGATCTTGTTAGCACTCTCCAGTTGAATTTGGCGAGAAACTTTCTGCTGGCAGCAAAACCTATTGAAGCTGACGCATTTATGTCAGCCGCTTTCAGTAGCCAGATGTTGAATCCATCCTATCGCTGGTTTTTATTCAATACGGTAAGAGCTGAAGAGTAAGACCGGCATTTGCCGGTACTCAATTTTAGCCACGTACATCGAAGTAACAGAGACTGACGGAACTAGATTTTGAATAGAAATACGAGCGTAGTATGATGATTTGCTAGAATAAGCATTTTCTAAACCTGACGCAATATGGTTTCATACACTTCTTTCTAACAGCTTTTAGTCGAGAAAAACAACTTTTATGGCTTCAAAGTAATCTCTAAAAACATCACGTCGATGGACTTCGGCCCAATATCTGCCCTCATCGACGACGGCCTAAACACAACGCAGGCGATTTACCTCTTCGACATCCTCTCAATATGGTCGGTGTATTTGAAGAATATTTTATGCAACGAGGTGAGTAAGCAAAATTTTCCATTGGTTTCTATGAAAAATGTGATGCAGAAATGCTAATAATCTTCAATTTTAGACAAGAGAAGTGAAAACAACAGTAAATGGAATGACGGGTTCGTTTAGTCTGGCTTCCGACGGCACAGTCTCTAGACTTAACTGGCGTATGTACTTCTACAAGGGACTGGGGGATCAGCGAGAACGGGTGAGCTGGCTTTACTCTGAGATTTATGAACGCTTTTGTTGAGCAGTTACAAGTAAACTGTCCTAAGAAGTGGCAAAATATCCTATATCACCAACTTTGGCTCCCCAACTCAAAGATTGGCGATTGGTCCAGCACTGGGGATTTTCAATTTGAGCCGGCTCAGATGCGGACTCCAACGGATGAACTGTTGAAGGAAGAGCTCAACCTGAATGTGTTCAGAGTTGTCACCGTGCTGGTATGCACTATATGCTCAGTGTTCTTTATTCAATTGTCAGTCGTTTCCCGCCATTGAAATCCCTCATTTCTGCCTTCCTGCATTTTGCTTCAGTCACCGCCATACGTTCAGTTCAAGAATGGCTACGAGAATTGCACAAATGTAAGTCTCTACGACCGGTTGGAGGGCTTCGCGATGGACATGTGCAAGCAGATCCTGGCGAACCTGTCTGTGAGTTGCTGAGTCCAAATTATTACCTAATAATGTTTAAATCACCATAGCTAGTAACAGAAAGAAAAATTATGACCGAAATTTGTCCGTTTTTCATGAACAAACAGATTAAAGACGTGGAATTTTTCCTGCAACGAGACGGCCAATACGGCTCATTCGACTCGACCAGGGGCTGGAACGGCATGGTGGCCACGCTGATGCAGGGCTCGGCCGGTTTGGCTTGCGCACCGATGTCCGACACTGAGGAGCGCCGTAGTGTGATGAAATTCACGCATCCCATCAAATCCTTCCAGCTGTCAATTCTGTACGGCAAACCGGACGTTAATCCGGTGACGCTCATGTTCGAGTTTCTTTCACCGTTGCACCTGCACACCTGGCTAGCCTTGCTCGGCTCAGTGCTGGCCTACGCCCTGGCACTGGCTGTGCTGCATCGGCTCAGCCGGAATCAGAACAGCTTCAGCCTGTACGAAACTGTTTTCATTTCATTTGCCTCGCTGATCCAGGGCCTGACCAGGACGCTGCCTGACAGACCCTCGGCATTGTTTGTGAGACTTCCGTGAATTGTTTTTTTTAGTAGCCCTTCTTCGATTCGATCCACTTTTCGATTACGCAAATTTAAAATGACAACGTGAGAGCTTGCAAAATCTGTTAGTTCGCGATGGCCATTTTGACTTACTTGACTGGCTCGTCTGGTTGTCCGGAGGAACCGAACGAGTTGCGTGAAGTTTTTCAGGCTTAAAAACCTCATCCGGGAGTGGTTTAGGCGAGAAATTGCTCAGGCATTGGCAAATGAAATGAACGGCATCTTCGTTGTCATAGGACGCTTTCTTCTGGAGATCGCCCCGGAGGATGGAGTGCGCAGTAAAATAGCCATATCCTGTGTGGGTCCCAAGGCGAGGGTGTGGATATCCTTTCTGTTTTAATTCAGGAAGATTTTCCGGAGCTAGTTTATCGCCATTCACTCAGATTTTTTGGCCAATTACTTATTATTCCAGGCGACAGCGGTCTACTGGTTGTTCACATTTGTTATACTGGTTGCCTATGTAACAAACTACGCTGCTAAGAGGACGCTGGAGCGAGTACAAGCGGATATCACAGGTTTGGAGAGCTTGACTGTGCAGAACAATTACGACTACGGCACCCTGTTCAGCTCCGTCTACCTGGGCTTCTTAGAAAGCTCCGGCGATCCCGTCCAACAATCAGCTTTCCAATTCATCAACAGCGACCCCGAGCGCAGGCAGCCGCAGAGTTTGAGTCAGGCTCTCGACATGGTCAACACCGGCAAATTTGCATTCATCTACAACTCGGTCATGAATGACTACTACGAAAAAATGAACTGCGAATTCTACGCGGCGGGCAAATTTGGACAGGACAGCGCCATGCTGGGACTGCCAGGAAGCGCCGAGTATGCCGAAATGATAAATCGGATAATTGGCCACCTGGTCGACACTGGAGAGCGTGACAAGCTATTTCAGAAGTAAGTGGTGCCTGGAAGGCTGCAGTGTCAATCTGAGATTATCAAAATGTCATTAAGTGTTTCAATGGTTCTAGAATGCTACTTTTTTGACGAAAAGACGTCCCTAATAATCCCTATTGTTTAGGATAAGAAAAACCAGTCTAAGTGCTATACTTTCAAGTAGAGAGGTGGAGAAGTTTAACTAAATTCTGCTGAGCAACTATACCTTTTGTCAATTGATTTCGCAAAAAGCCAATTGATTTCCCCATTAGCCAGATTTGCGCTGTAGGCAAAGACTAACTATGAATCCTCGATTTCGACCACAGACAACAGAATGAAACAACTCCAATCGATTTCCCCGGAAAGTATGCTTAAAACACATTGAATTGAGGGAAATCAATTGGACTTAAGGGAATTCATTAGGACTTATCTATGGTCGAGAAGGCTAGTTGAGCGCTCGCTTTCGACTTCAGCTAATGGGGAAATCAATTGGCTTTTTTGCGAAATCAATTGACAAAAGGTATATTTTTCGCCCTATGGTCTTTTAGGCCTAAAAATAATTTTGCCATGGCGACATAACTAGAAGGAAATTCCGCATAATAAATGAGTAAATAAGATTCAGTTTTTTAACCAAAGCAACTTGCGTGATGTAAACAGGTCACTAATCACCTCGGCCTCAGCTGTCCGCAATCTTTAGACAAGCTCAAAAATGCTATTTATTTATTGTTTTAGGTTATTAAAGTATTCTAGAGGGTCCTGTGGCTGTAGCCTAGTGGTAAGGTCATCTGCCTTTGATTGGGTACCCGTTCAACCTGGGAGTTAGGGTGTGTTGGCGGCCTTCAGCCTGTCAGAACTGAGCAGCTGTACACACTCATGGGATGTGCGAAAGGTTGGGTGTCTAAATTTTATCAAATTTGATCATAGCTTAAGAGACAGTCGATATTTTTCCCCAATCTGACAGCAAATGTAACTGTCAAAGTAAAAATTGACTTCTTTAGGTACTTCGACCCTCCCGAGAGCGCTCTGCCGGACTGCGCGGACAAGCCCATGCCCTACGCCATCAGCAACTGGATACCCAGTGAGCCGGACTTCTTTCACACCCAGCACGGCGCTCGGACCCTCAGCAACACGCTGGGGATTGCAATCATTAGCCTGGTCGGTTGTCTGCTCACTCTGCTGCTGGCTGTCCTCGAGAGGGCTTGTCTTGACTTCCGGGGACGGTTCAAGCGTCTGAGAGTTCGGTTGCTGAGGGGCAGGAAATTGCGCAAAGAGGCCGAGGGTGTCGCGAAGGAGCATCATCAGTTGGACGAGTACATGGAGTCACATGTCTAGTGTTCGGCTAAATTAATTCTGATTAATTTTATTACAGCTTCGAGGTTTTTAAGAGCTTGTGAATTTAAGAGCGCTTAAAAAGTTTGATACTTTTTTCTTCAGCGTCTTCTTTCTTGCGCTGAAAAGACTTTCTGTAATATTATAAGTATTCTGCAATGATAATAAACTTAAATGCACTGTTCTGAACATATTCGACAGCTGCATGGGTTTTCTAAAAACTTAAATACTGCTAGACACACCCTCGGGTCAGTTCGGGTCAAAAGCGTACTGGCTAAAACACTTTTTTTCCTCACTTTCGGAAACTATCGAAATAGGAAACTACGCTCTTATTAGCTAATCATAGAGTAGACAGAACTGTACAAACATTTACTTTGTCACGCTGCATCAATTCAATTGAATATCTTTGGCCTGGCAAAAGTCTTCGTTTTATTCCAAAACAAGCGCCATGCAAACTTGGTGAAATTTTTTTCTCTTAAGTTAACAAGTCAGAAAGTATTTAAACGGCTGTACGAAGATAAACACATTCCTAATTTGAGAAAAACTTATAAAGAGGATCAACTTGGTCGACGCTACAATAACAGGTTAAGGGCACCTCGTCTGAACATAAAAATGCAAATTATTACCGTAGAATGGATCGCTCTTCTAACTATTATTCTGATTCAAGAAGGCATGCAAGTTCAAGGCATGCAGGGTCACAACATAACGCTTGGTAAGTGATTTTCAATTTGCTTCGCAATCTGTCTACACTGAGCAGCAAAAAATGTTCATCCGAAACCACGCATTGCATCTGCCGCAATTTATTAGGCTTGGCCTTTCGTCTTTTCATTTTGATAAAAAAGTTTCTATGAAATAATAGGGGCTAGAATTGGTTTCAGTGACTTCAAAACAATATGAAATATTTTGCACTGTCGATGCTCTACTGTGATGTTTTGCACTTAACGAAGAAATTTTAAATTATTTATGCTGATCAAAACAACTAATTATTCAGCCCTACTATGGGACAAGGAGGGCGCGGCCGCCACTGCTAGCGACCTTTTCGAAAGAAAATTCCTACCAAAAATAGTTCAAGCCTGTCCGACAGCGTTCGGCATCAATCAAACAACCATCAGTTTCGGCGAGCTCGTCCAAAATCGCCTGAAGGATATTATTTCGACCATCGAAAGTAAGAAGCTTTCAATCAACTGAGCTGTAGTATGGTTAGATTGAAATGAAAAAATGTTTTCTTGGAAAACAAGACAGGAATTATGATCACCTTATGCATCACCTGATCACCAATTTAATGCCCACCATGAGCCAGATATGAACAGCTACGCCAGCTGCTTGTTCATCGGCGCCAATGCTGACGCATCGACGGTGAGTTTGTTCTCCCAGGCCAACCTGTCCACAGGCCTGACGCCCGGCTCCGCAGCTGCCCGACGCTACCCGCGTACACAACTTCACCAGGTGGCTCCAATCCACCTGCCCCTAGCAACTGAAGCTTTATTGCCGGCAGTCACGCAATCTATAGGCTCCGATCTTGTTTCGCGCACTCAGCTCAGCATTATTCTTGGCAGCGCCTACGCAGCTCGTGATGTGGAAAGTCTGGCTGCGAAGTTCCCCGGCACTATTCGAGTCTACCAGCTGCTGCCTGGAGGCGAGTCGGAGCTCGTAAAAAATCTTCATTCCAGCCAGGCGAAAAACTTTCTGCTTGCCGCCCAGCCAGAGCTAGCGGAGGTCTTCTTTGCTGAGGCTTTCAAACGCCGGATGTTGCACTCAACCAATCGCTGGTTTTTGTTCAATACCGTGAGGATTGTTTTCCATTGCAGTCCATTCGTCATATTTGAAGCAGTAAAAGAACCACCGATGCTCATTTCAGCTGCTGGTGGAGCGGAATAACTTCAGCGGATTCTCTGTAGTGTCTAAAAATATCACGTCCTTGGAGTTCGGCCCAATAACGACAGCCATCAACTACGGGCTAAAGTCAACTCGATCAATTTATCTGTTAGACCTGCTGTCAATTTGGTCGGTGTACTTGAAAAACATTCTGTGCAACGAGGTGAGATCGTGACCTAACCGCACACTTTAACTTTCCCTTACTGTGGACTAGGCAAAAGTAAAAAAAAACTAACTCAATCACTCTTGCTTAGATGCCAGATGGTCGGACAAATGCCTATAACGAAAAACCAGTAACTTTCTGACTCCGATGAACTGAACCTTTTATTTAGCAGAATAGGGTGATGGGGCTAGCGTTGGATGTCTTGGGCTCAGGCTAAACGTACATACGAGGGGGGGGTTGGCTACGATGAATCGCATCGACTAACAAGCCGAGAAAAAAAATAGTCTAGGATTGAAATTTTAAATCGATAACTCAAAGTACAGTAAATAAAGATAATTGGAATCGTCTACCTTCAAAACATCCCTCCCTTCTTGGCATGAGCACATGCCAACAAAGACTGCTTAAGACCTACTGGAAGAAAGTGGTGACGGAACTACAAAGAGCGAAATTGAACAAATATTTGCGTGCAAAAAACAATGCACAGGAAAAAAATATAATTAACGCATGATGACAATGAAAGTTGAAAACGTCCGAATCTCTTCTGACAAAAGGTGGGTGGTTAACGCGAATGCCCCATTCAAAACTAGGAGAACAAAAAACCCCGCTTCTAAAGCAATAGCACCATAAGGATGAACGCGAAACGAAAATAAAACTGTTAACGAAAAATTGCTAGCTAGCATTAGATTATAGTAAATATTTTAGCGCAGGGAAGCAAAAAATATTAATGAACTACGAAGGAGGACGTCCCTTAAAGCAAGCGATTGATTGGTTTAGGATGTACGCATGAGAAATTAATCCACCACCGCAAAGAAAACTATTGTACGTCACCGAAATGTCATTTGCTACTCTGAACAGCAGCGAAAAAAAAACAGAAAAAAAACAAAAAAAAACTGCTATATAATTTTTTACGGAGAGGGCAGTGCCAAAACTGTAAATGTGGGAAACTGAAGCAAAAAAAATTGCGCATGGAAGCAGAAACTGACAGAACTAGAATCGCTAAGGCGCAGACGCCAAAAGCAAAATAACAAAATCGTGGACATGCGCCACTCAATAACCAATCCTTCGCAAAAGCGCTAACATCGCAGAAGGTAAAATTTCGAAAAAAAAAGTTAATAACTTCTCAATGATTGAATCAAATTCGCACACACCCTAACGAGGAGTCAACTCGAACCGGAATCAACTCCACCTTCGCCTCCCTTCGTGATTAACGGACACAACCTCGATATCGGCCTGACGTAGGTCTTTCCGGCAAGTTGCACGTTTACCACTCGCACGCGTCCGTCCTTGCCGGGGAAGACCTCTAGGACTCGCGCCAATGGCCAATGACCTCTTGGGCTCTCCGGGTTGACGTGCAGCACAACGTCTCCAGGCTGAAAATCGGGTTGCTCGCGACGCCACTTGCTTCGTGCGCCGAGTGATGGCAGCCACTCCCGAATCCAGCGATGCCAGAACGCCGTCATCAGACTTTGGACATGCCGCCACCTCTTTGTAGGGTTGAACGCATCAGCTGAATCCACTTCTGGCGCTAGCTGACCTCCAGCATGTCCGTAGATAAAATGACCTGGTGTCAGCGCGACGTTGTCGCTTGGGTGCGCTGATTGATAGGTGAGAGGTCTCGAGTTGAGCAGCGCTTCTGCTGCACTGAAGGCCGTCACCAACTCCTCATCGTTCACTTCTGCGTTCTTTAAAATGGCTGTTATCGCTCGCTTCGCGGCTTTGATCATACTTTCGTGGACGCCGCCAAAGTGTGGGGCTGCTGGCGGGTTGAAATGCCACTTAAGCTGCAGGTGAGCTGTGCTTCGCTGCAGCTCTGCTTGATCGATAGATTTGATTAGCTCTCGGAGTTCGCGCTCGGCGCCGACGAAATTAGTCCCGTTGTCCGAATAGATGTCTAGTACACAGCCTCGCCGACTGATCATTCGAGAAAGGGCATTCAGAAATGAGCTGGTATCTAGACTATACGCCACCTCCAGATGCACTGCTCGAGTTGTCATGCAGGTAAAAAGTGCTAGATACCGCTTCTGCCTTCTCGTTCCACGGCCCTGCTTCGTCAGAAACGGCCCACCAAAATCAACAGACACTCGAACAAAGGCTCTGAGTGGCTCCTTCAGGCGACTTTCAGGCAACGGAGCCATTACCTGAGTTGCCGGCTTGCACTTGCGCCGCTTGCACTCGAAGCACGAATTTTCCCATTCTCGAATAGCCTCGCGAGCACTAATGATCCAGAATCGACTCGAAATAGCCGTCAAAGTTTGGTTGGTACCAGCATGATGCACTTGCTCATGGTAAGACTTGACTATTAATTGCGTCACGTGATGATGTCGCGGAAGAATTATTGGCACGCGCGCACTAAACGGCAGAACTTCGGCAAACTGCAGTCTGCTATCTGCTCTCAATAAGCCGTCCTGGTCGAGTCTCGGCTTCAGTGCGTTAAGCTGGCTATGGACTGACAGGTGCTTGCTCTTCATCAATGAGCGAACGTCTTCACCAAACACTTCATTTTGCGCATCCTTGATCACTCTGTACTCGGCATCTTCGTACTCTGTTGGCAATAATTCTCCTAGCACTCTGTCTGCAATCGGCAACCGACAGTTGTTCGCAAATCGTGCTACCCATGCTTGGAGTCGGATGAGCTTCTTCCAGCTGGAGAACCTTTTTGGATCCAATCGGTTGACAGATGATGGTACTTCATCCTGCACCGTCATGGCGACAAAAGTAGCAAGATTATTTGACCGCTTCTCTTCAATGTTTTTCGGCTTCTCTATCACTTTCTCGGGCCAATCGCTTTCCTTCAACATCAGAAACTCTGGTCCATGCCACCAGCTTTGGTCTTCTTTCAACTGGCTCACGGAGGTTCCTCGAGACAAAACGTCGGCTGGGTTCACTTCTGTTGGAACGTATCTCCACTGATTAGGGTCCGTGTCTGCCTGAATCGTACCAATACGGTTCGCCACAAACGGCTTGAAAAAGCGGCCTTTGCCTCGCACCCAGTACAGCACATTCATGCTATCCGACCAGAAGCAAAACTCCTTCACATCTTTCTTCAACACTGCAGCCACCTTCATCGCCAGCTGAAGCCCAAGCACTGCAGCCATGAGCTCCAGCCGAGGAATGCTGACCGTCGCGACTGGTGCAACTCGAGACTTAGCTGCTATTAATCGGACGGAAGCGACAGCATCGTTTTTGGAAGCTCTTAAAAAACTCACTGCTCCATAGGCCTTCTCTGATGCGTCGACAAACACGTGCACCTGCAAGTCTGCGTCTGATATCGCTAGCAGGCAGCGGCTCACACGGATCTGCTGCAGATCTTCAAGGTCTTCACACCATTTCTTTATTTTATCCAGCAAGTCAGGATCCGGCACTTCATCCCAACCCTGTCCACCGCACCACAGATCTTGCAACAGAATCTTCGCCTTCACTGTGACGGGTGCGATGAAGCCGAGCGGATCGAACACGGAGGCTAGAGTCTTCAGGAGTTCTCGCTTCGTGGTGGCGATATCCTTCACGTGGTCCGACTTGAATGTGAACACGTCATCCTCGCTTCTCCAAACTACGCCTAGCGTCTTGGTTGATGGCAACGGCGTTCCTTCTAAGATCACCTCCGCTACTCGATCTTCTGGCGGGATTCGGCTGAGTAACTCTCGAGAGTTTGACATCCACTTCCGAGGATGCATGCCTGCTCTCTTCCACATCGATCTTAACTCCTCGTACAGCTGAATGGCATCCGCTTCGGTCTTCGTCGAATCCAAGCAGTCGTCCATATAGGTCGAGTTTAAGACGGTGTCTGCGGCTGCTGGTAGCTCCTTTTTCAACCGCTCAGCGTGCTCGCGGACAACGAATTGCGCGAGAAACGGGGAGCTTGCGTTGCCGAATACGATGCGGTTGAATTCGAAAACTTTCAATGGCTTGCTTGGATCCATGTCGCGCCATAAAAAACTATGTGCCGGTCTGTCCTCTGGTGCCATTTCTATCTGTAAGTACATCTCAGAGATGTCACAGGCCACGGCAACCGCATTTTTTCTGAAGCGAAGCAGTACCTCGACCAGATCCCGATGAAGCTTAGGTCCTGGGAGCACTTGACCATTAAGCGAGTTATCAACTCCGCCCGCTGACGCATCGAATACTATCCGTACTTTCGTTGTCGCTTTGTCGAGGCGAATGATTGGGAAGTGGGGTAGGAAGCACCTCATATCCGAGTATTCGTCCGCTCGCACCTGCCTGATGTAGCCCTGCTGCTCATAGCGCTGCAGACACTCCTGATATTGCTTCGCTACCTCCAGGTCTTTTCTGAGCTTTGTCTCCGTATTATTTAATCTCTTGACTGCCATCTCAAAGTTGCTTGCTCGAATCTTGGCGTCGGGCTTCCAAGGAATTCCAACCTGATAGCGGCCGTTAATCAGCTTTAATGAGGACTTGGCCTGCTTCACCGCTGATTCCTCGTCGTCTGTCCATGCTTGATTTGGGGCTGGTCGAACTTCTTCAACCTCCCAGAATTTGCGCAACACTGGCGAGAGGTGTTCTTCGTCGCTGATGCAAAGAAACGTACTGGCAAAGTTCGTGTACTGCTGCTCCTGTACAGCTGGGCCAATCCCTGTCCATCCAAGTGGAGTCAAACGAGCTTGCGGCTCACCCGGACTGCCTCGAACTTCTCGATAAGAGACATGTAATTCAGCATGGTCCACTCCGATCAGCAAATCAATCACATTCGGAGCGTGAAGCTTGGGAAACGGAATGTGTTCCAGGTGTTTCCAATCGGCGGCCAACACTTGCCGATCCATGGCCTTCAATTTTCCGGTGACGCTGTCAGTTGTGAAATGCCGTAATCGGCCGACTCAGCCTTCCATCAACGCTTTCCAATGTCATTGTCACGGGAGCTGTCCAAAAAGTCTCCGTCTGCCCGTTTAAAACACTCACTTTCACCTGTTCTTCGTTGCCTTTCAGTCCCAGCACTTCGGCGATTTCAGCGTTCACGTAAGTTCTAGTGCTGGCATCATCCAAGAGAGCGTTAACTTTTACCGATCGCGTTTCTGTCCTAAGTATCACTGGCACTGTACGAAGTGACATCGCTCCTCCACTCTTTGCCATCATTGTCACGGCTGGTACTTTCTGATCCGGTTCGGAGCTCTTTTCTCGCGTTATGACTACTTGCTGCTTCCTTCCTGACTCGACTGCTACCGGCTGGTCACCATGCAAGAGCCGATGGTGCATCACCATGCACCTCGCACCCGTTGATGCCGCATCGGTGACCTTGACGACACATCCGTGCTGCATGACCGCGAGACAGACAGCGAAAGCAGGCCCTGGCGTCTTGGGCAGCTTTCCAGCGATCCTTAATCGGTAGCTGCTTGAAGCTGGGACACCTGAACAGTTCGTGGGGTTCTTGGCACGAAGTGCAGAGTTTTTCTTTAAACGCTTGCTGATTGTTAGCGAGAAAAGTTTTCTGACGTGTCTCCTTCTTGAGTTTTTCCTGACCCGCTACTCCGTGCACTATCTCCATCGCTTCCGTCTGAAAGGCGGCCTCCATCAGTATCCACTCACGCAGCATTTTGACGCTCTCCTGTCGATGTCCCTCAAAAAGCCACCGCCGGTACCGAGCAACCATTCCTTCTGGCAGTTTTTTCTGTAATTTGGCGTAAAGCAAGCCATCCATCAGTTCTGAACCTTTACCGGACTCTTCCAGATTAACAACGGCGACATCGAGCAGATTGGAGAATTGCTTGAGCTCCTTTGCATTACTGCTACGTATGGGTGGAAACTCGTCAAGCTCCTCAAGGTATAATGCAACACGCCTGCGACTTCCTCCGAATTCTCGCTCAAGCCGATCTTTTGCAGCCTCATAGGCTGCAGCTGAGTGACCAAGGTGCTCAACCAGCTTCAGCGCTCCACCTCGTAAATATTGCCTTAACTGCAGCAGCTTGAACTCCGGTGTAGCGGGCGCCTTGTCAACACAGGCAACAAAGGCGGCTTTCCAAGCTTCATACTGCTGCTTCTCGCCGCTAAAAACTGGTATCTCCACCCGCTTTAGCATTTTCCAGAGATCCTTTGCTAACTCGTCTCCAACATGACTGCTGGTCTGTAAGGCACCTACTTCACTTGCAGACTCACCAACCGAATCATTCGACAACACAGCAGTCGCAGCAGTCGCCGCAGTCGCGGCAGTCGCCGCAGTCGCGGCAGTCGCGGCAGTCGCCGCAGTCGCGGCAGTCGCCGCAGTCGCGGCAGTCGCCGCAGTCGCGGCAGTCGCCGCAGTCGCGGCAGTCGCCGCAGTCGCGGCAGTCGCCGCAGTCGCGGCAGTCGCCGCAGTCGCGGCAGTCGAGTGATGCAATCTGATGTACCGAGTAACGCACTGCATTGCGTCTTCAAACTGATGCTCAACTTGGTCTAGCTCGTCCAGCAACTTATTCCGAGCTTCCAAAGGGGCCTCCTGACGAACGAGCTCCTCGAAAATTCATTGATTAGTTCTACGCAGTCGTCGTGTGCAGACGTGGCGGCCTCACAGGCTAGTCGAACTTCATGCTGTTCTGCTTCACGTTGAATAAGTAGCACAAGCCTGTTGCGCGTTCTCGTTGCTGCTGACTTTCTCTTCGCTTTTACTCGTCGCATCTGCTCGATTTCCAATTGATATTTATCTTCGATGTCAAGTTCTTTCTTTACTTCTTTATCTGGGCAGCCAGTCTGCTGCTCAGCTGAAGATTCGTGGTCAGACATAACCACGCTCTGCTACCAAAATGTGGACTAGGCAAAAGTAAAAAAAAAACTAACACAATCACTCTTGCTTAGATGCCAGATGGTCGGACAAATGCCTATAACGAAAAACCAGTAACTTTCTGACTCCGATGAACTGAACCTTTTATTTAGCAGAATAGGGTGATGGGGCTAGCGTTGGATGTCTTGGGCTCAGGCTAAACGTACATACGAGGGGGGGGGGGTTGGCTACGATGAATCGCATCGACTAACAAGCCGAGAAAAAAAATAGTCTAGGATTGAAATTTTAAATCGATAACTCAAAGTACAGTAAATAAAGATAATTGGAATCGTCTACCTTCAAAACACTTACCATTTATTCAAACTTAAGCCACAGTTCGCCAAATTCTACAAGATACTGAAGCGACTGCATGTGGTGCTCCTAAATGCTAAAAAAGTTTGTTAATTCAATGTCGCTTTCAGACGATGGCTGTGAGCAAAACTGTGGATGGCCTGACCGGATCGTTCACTTTAGCCCCAGACGGCACTGTCACTAGGCGGTATTGGACTATGCACTTTTACAGTGGGCTTGGTGAACTGCGAGAGCAGGTGGAGTTGTGCTCTATAACTTTGAATAGTTAACAGTTTATTTCATGGTAAGATTTGTCCACAATAAAACAATTTTTCGACATTTTGAACGAAATATCAAGATCGGCAATTGGTCCAGCGCCGGTGATTTTCACTTCAAGCCACCTTTGCCGAGGATTCCTACCGATGACGTGTTAAAGGAAGAGCTCAACACGAATGTGTTCAGAGTCGTCACCGTGTTGGTATGTGCAGGGTATTAAATTTCGCTAAAGGCTGAAGCTCAGGTAAAAGCTATTTTAATGCGTTTCAGACGCCTCAGTTTGTGCAGTTCAAAAAGGGATTTGAGAATCGAACAGACTTGAGTCTTGAAGAGCGACTGGAGGGCTTTGCTGTTGATATGTGCAAAAAGATCCTGGAGAAAATGTCGGTAAGTTTTTCTCGCTTTGCTTCTTCGTTTTCTCGAAGCCAATTTTTTAGTAATTATCCATCGCCAAAACAAAAATAGATAAAATCAGTCCAGTGGTTCCTCCAAAAAGACGGCAGTTATGGCTTCTACGATGAGGCGAACGGATGGGGCGGCATGGTTGGCACGCTGATGCTGAATGCCGCGGATATGGCCTGCGCTTCTATGTCCGACACACAGCAGCGCCGCGGGGTGATCAAGTTTAGTGAGCCACTGCAGTCCTACCAGCTGTCCATTTTGTACTCAAAGCCCTACACCAATCCCGTGAAGCAGCTGTTTGACTTCCTGTCGCCCTTTCACCTGTACACTTGGCTGGCCTTGCTGGCCTCCGGCGTGGCAGCAGGTCTGGTGCTGGCTGCTGTGCACCGAGTCAGCCGCAACGCGCAGCGTTTGAGCATCTACGAAGCCATGTACATCTGTCTGGGCACGCTGGTTCAGGGCATGAAGGCGGCGACACCGGATCGACCTTCTGCACAGCTGGTGAGCAGTTTGATTTGTGGCTGCAGTTTTTAACCTCTTTTCTCATAAGGCTTTAAAGGCATCTCCGCGAAACGCAACCAGATGTCGATGATCTTCTCGCTGTTTGCATTCGTCTTCCTGATCATCTACGTGTCGCACTACGCCGCCAACCGCACGCTGCTGCGAATCCAGACGGAGATCGTCGACCTGAAAAGCCTGTTGGAGCAGGAGGCCTACACTTACAGCACCTTGTTCGGCTCAGTTTACGAGGAGTTTCTCAAGGACTCGCACCATCCGCTAGTTTCAGCGGCCTACGAGCTCATCTCGAGCCAGCCGGCCCACATTCGCCCGCATAACATCAGCCAAGCTCTCAGCATGGTCAGCACCGGGAGATTCGCGTTCATCTATAGCGACGCTATGAATCATTACTACGCCAAAATGTCCTGCGGCTTCCGTCTGGCTGGCGCATTCGGACAAGATACTACGCGTTTAGGTCTGCCAGCAGGTGTTGAATATGACGATTTGATCAACAGAATAATCAGGCAACTCATTCTTAGCGGCGAGCGGGACCAGCTCTTCGAGAAGTAAGTGTTGCTCATTGTTACCTGATTGTAACAAAATTTACTACCGAATGTTTCTCACATGTTAACGACATGAAATGTTCCAGATATTCGAATATTCCCAAGAGCGACCTGCCCGACTGCTCCAACAGCACCCTGCCGAACGCCATCACCGACTTGATTCCTCAAGAGCCGGCGTATTTCAACACTAAAAGCACGGCTGCGACCCTCAGCCAGACGCTGGGCATCGCCGTGATCAGCCTAGCCGGTTGCCTTCTCACCCTGGCGATGGCTGGCTTAGAGCTGGCATATCGGACATATAAATCGCGGCTGAGACGGCTGCAAGAGGCCGTCCTGGACGACATCAATCAGCGACTCAATTCTGATTCGAATGCTGCGGCGACGATCGACGATTTGATGGAATCCACCGTCTAGAGCTAGACTTTAGCTGAAGATTAATATATATAATAATACCGCCTGAATTCATGTTGATTTACTATCATTTGCTTCGTTCTTTTATTTCGATATGAAACTCAATATGATCATGAAAAGCTTACTTAAAATGTTTTACTGGAAGAGTAACCTTTTACTAAATCTCGTTGTGAACACAATTTGAGATGAGCAAATATACTCAACAAATACACGAGACAGTGGTCCACGCACGGCTAGAATAAACACCAAGTGAACAAATTGCCATGCTCGACAGTTTTCCTATAGACTGGACACATTGCTATTTGGAACACGCAATTATCGTCAAATTTGTCAACTTTGTTAGCAAATACATGCATTGTGCAAATTTAACCGGAAATTTGCGCAAAATACTCACTGATACTTGGGTGTGGAGGCCAAACACTTAGAAATTATTCTATTCTCAACTCATGACAGTTGCATCTGCTTCCATATTGCTACTGAAATTGGATATAAATATAGATGGACTCACTGAAATGACAGATTAGCTGAATTCCATAGGCCTCAAGATGCTGCGTTGTCTTGTTGCTATGCTGGTATTGTGCTGCGGTGAACTATGCGCCAGGAGTGAAAATATTACTCTGGGTAAGTAAAATCAGGGATTCTTTAATGTGGATTTAAGGTCAGTGTCAATAATGGATCGTTCATGAAACTTTTTAAATAGTTTAACGCAATTTTTGCGTCATTCAGTTGCTCAAGGTGCCTCTATAATAGAGGCAAGGGCAAACTTATCTTTTCTTAACTGTTACTTTCATATCTAAATTTGACACTCAAAAACAAAAAAAGACAAATTCAAAAAATTACAATGCAATGCAAACAACATAATAAAGGACATTGGCAAAAAAACTTATAGGAAAAGTGAGGGAAAAAATTGGACAAAATAGCATAAAATTTATAATAGAATAAATTCCTGAAACTTGGTAAAAATTTTAATGAAAAGCCGAATTCGTGCCAAAATACAACTGTACACTGTTTTTCAGTACTTTTGTGGAATAATGCGGGCTCGGCCGCCATCGCCCGCAACCTGTTCGAGTCGAAATTCCGGCCCGCAATTCAAGAAGCCTGCCCGGAAGTTGCTGTCGCACGAAAAGCGAATGTCAACTTCGTGGAGATTGTGCAGCCAAGGCTGATGGACATTCCGACGGCATTGGATGGCAAGTTTGCGACGAAATTTTCTACCTGATTTGATCCTCTATTGATGACCTGCGCACCCTTTAAACTTGCCGCAGAGTTGGAGCGCTTAGGTAACTGCTTGTTCATTGGTGCTCACGCTGACGTATCGACCGCATCTCTGTTCGCCGAGAATAACGTGCCGACAGGACTCACATCGGGCTCCGCCGCAGCCTGGCGTTATCCTCAGATGCGACTGCACGAGTTGGCGCCGATCCCAGTGCCGCTGGTTGCGGAGGGCGTCTCCCGCGCAATCTCGCAAATGCTGGGCTCCGGGCTCGCGGCTGGCAGCACGCTCTACATCATTCTTGGTAGCGGCTACGAGGGATTCCACGCGGAGCTGCTGGCCGCAAAATTCCCAGGCTTTGTGATGCTCTACCGGCTGGAGCCCGGCTTGGAATTCCAGCTTCATGACGAGCTCCGGATGCAACAAGCAAGAGTTTTTCTACTGGCTGCGACGACTGTTCAAGCCGAGAATTTCCTGTTCGCCGCTTACAAAATTCGATTGCTGCATCCGAATTATCGATGGTTTTTGTTCAATACAGTGAGTGTCAAAACTGGGAATTTATTGTCTGAGACTTCGAGTTGGGAGGTTAATCAAAACCAGTCAGTGTACTTGTATGCCTTCGTACTTATCGATAGACCGTTGCTTCTTTGCTACAGGCGCTTGTTCAAAAGAATAATTTCTACGGCTTTGAAGTGGTCTCGAAGAACATCACATCCATGGATTTTGGTCCCGTAGCAACGGTAATTAGCAACGGTCTAAATACCACTCAATCAATCTATCTGTTCGATATTTTGTCAGTCTGGTCAGCTTACTTGAAAAACATTCTGTGCAACCAGGTGAGAATTTGTTAATGCGTATTGAGTAAAAATATTTTCGGTAGAAAGTCGTGTCTCGCCTGAAATTTCAGTCCGAAGTGGTGAATTCGACAGTTGACGGCTTGACCGGCTCCTTCAGGTTATTCCCCGACGGCAACGTCGCTAGGCTGAACTGGACGATGCAGTTTTACAAAGGGCTGGGCGAGCAGCGGGAAAGGGTGAGTTGCTAGCTGACTTTGCTTGCCTACACCTTCCGTTCTTCAGTGTTAATTAACTCAGCGCGTTAGACTTTCAAGTGCATCCATCTTTTTGGTGGAAACTTTAGACCTGTTAGTTAAGAATTGTTTTAGTCGCTAGGCAAATTACGTCAGTAGATTTGCTGAAAAACCCAAAGATCGGCAATTGGTCGAGCACCGGAGCATTTCACTTGGAGCCGCCCACTCTAAGAACTCCTACTGACGAAGTTTTGAAGCGAGAACTCAACTTCAATGCGTTCCGGGTTGTCACTCTTTTGGTAATTTTTCCTAGTCTGCACTCGAGTTACATTCCTATTAAATACATTCTTGCAAGGCCTCCATCTCAATTGTTATCATTTCAAGTCGCCACCGTTTGTTCAGTTCAAGAAGGGCTACGAGAATCGGACTGACTTGAGTCTGTACGACCGTCTGGAGGGCTTCGCGATCGACATGTGCAAAAAGATTCTCGCGAACATGTCGGTATGTCTTTGTATCATCCTGCCCTTCGCATCAGCAGTTCATTGTAAGGAGACACACTTTACTTTTTGAATGTTAAAATCAAATCAATTCCATGGCGAACAGCTGAAGTCTGTTGAGCTATTCCTACAACCTGATGGAAGCTTCGGCTCGTACGACCCCGTCGAGGGCTGGGGCGGCATGGTTGGCACGCTGATGCTGAATGCCGCGGACATGGCCTGCGCTTCCATGTCCGACACCGATTTGCGTCGCGGGGTCATCAAATTTACTCAGCCTCTGCAGTCCTACCAGCTGTCCATTTTGTACTCAAAGCCCTACACGAATCCCGTGAAGCAGCTGTTTGACTTCCTGTCGCCCTTTCACCTGTACACTTGGCTGGCCTTGCTGGCGTCCGGCGTGGCAGCAGGTCTGGTGCTGGCTGTTCTGCACCGAGTCAGCCGCAACGCGCAGCGTCTCAGCCTGTACGAAGCCATGTACGTCTGTCTGGGCACGCTGGTTCAGGGCATGAAGGCGGCGACACCGGATCGACCTTCCGCACAGCTGGTGAGCACTTATTGATTTCCTGTGAACTGAATTATTTTAATAAAATTTGTAAAAGAGTAGTTCTATAATTTTTGTCGTTAATATCTTAAGGTGATAGCGATTTTCTGGCTCTCCGCGCTCCTCTTTCTGATTATCTACGTGGCTCATTATGCTGCCAAAAGGACTCTAGAGCGAGTTCAGATGGAGATCACGGACCTGGAAAGTCTGCCGCTGCAGGAGGCCTACGAATACGGTACGCTGTTCGGCTCTGTCTACATGGATTTCTTGAAGAACTCTTACGATGGAAAGCAGCTGCAAGTGTACAGGCACATCTCTGCAGACCCGCCCTGCAGGCAGCCGCGCAACATCAGCCAAGCACTCGACATGGTCAGCAGCGGCACTTTTGCCCTCATTTACAACTCGGCCATGAACAAGTATTTCTCCAAGACAAAATGCGGCTTCTACCAGACAGGCAGCTTCGGACAAGACAGCGCGCGCTTGGGACTGCCAGGCAACGCCGAGTATGACGCCATGATTAACAGGATTATTGACAAATTAGTGACCAGCGGAGAGCGAGACGAACTGTTCAAAAGGTAAGAAAATTGGTTTTTAAGTAATAAATTTTGTTTTACAAAATAAACAGTGAACAGCGAGTGGCTCGGTGGTCTAGCGCGTCTGCCTTGTGTGCCACTGGTCCAGGCTCGAGCCCGCGTTGTAGGTTGGCTATTTTCCCTAGCGCGGTTTCGCGTGCAGGGTCACATTAATTTGGGGCCTTATGCACGAATTGGTTGGGCTATGAGCCTGTTGTGCATTTTACGCCCATGAGGGCAACCCCACAAGCCATATAGACTGTACATTCCCGGAATTACCGGTTTGTACACCCTGTAAGTGCGTGACTGGGTGCCGGCCGTATTTAGTTTGACTGAACGCGCTTCAGGAGTCAGCGCAATGGACAGACATGCCCAGTCGCTGGTTGTGGGACAACGCTTTAAAGCGTCAAAGTGTCTACAGCCCTGCTGCGGTTTAGCGTTTAGATTGATTAACATGCACCAATATGCGATTGACGACTTTCACTGACTCCATGACTCCATTCTCCTGGTGCAGATATTTCAACCCTGCAAAGAGCGACCTACCCGATTGCGCAAACAAATCTCTGCCGAATGCTATTGTCGATTGGATACCCGTTGAGGCTGAGGTATTCAATACTGTGCCCGGCGCCCTGACACTCAATCACACCGCGGGCATTGCCGCCATCAACCTGGCCGTCTGCTTGTTCACCCTGCTGCTGGCGATCATAGAGTTGATCAGCGTGAAACTGAGACAGCGATGCCGGCAATGCTTGAACAGATCGCGGAAGAATCAGAGTCTGCGAAAAGCTGCCGCTCTCGCCGCTGAAGAGGTCATGGAGTCGCAGGCTTAGCCATGGGAATGGGCGAGACTGTAATGGGCGAGAGCGGCCTCACTGGCGATGAACTGAGTCTCCATAAATGCTTTAGCATAGACTAGCTCTTCGGTGCCCCCCAGGGGGGCGCAGACAGCGCATTTTAAATCAATCATATACTTAACAGAAATCCTGTACAGCAAAATTAAAATCTCTCGAGCAGCTTAAAACTTTTTCTTGAATTTAGAAAATATAAACTGAAAAAGATCTCTCTGAGCAGTTATAAAACACCCCGTGCAGTTAGATAATCTCCCAATTAGCTATAAAATCTTTCCGGGCAGCTAGAAAGTTTTTTAGAGAAGTCGGAAAATCTTCCACCAACAGTAAAGTAGAAAAACCCCGAACAGACAGCAAATTCCCCCTTTCGAGCAGTCTTAAATTCCCCAATCAAATAGAAATTTTCTTCGAGCAGTTATAAATCCCCTAAACAGACCAAAAGTTTCCAGAGAAGAAAAATCGTCGGGATAAAAAATCTCCTTGAGCAGGTAAAAACTCCCCCTCGCAGACAGAGAATCCCCCAAGTAGACAGCAGTTAGAGAATCTTCCCGCGGCAGTTGAAAAATCTCCCGGAGCATTTAGAAAATCTCCTTTGAGCAGTTAGAAGTCCCCTTCGGATAGTTAGAAATCCCCCAATTTCTTTAGTATAAACTAATTATTGGATGTTCTGCTGTGACTTTCACTGTCTCAGCAAGGTAACTTAACGCCTCGTTTATTTCCAATTTTGCTAATTGTTGATCAAAAATTTGTGGGAAAACATCGGTCCCGACTTCTGCTTGTATCGCATACAATATTTGATCGCTTTTCTGTTTTTTATTGAAAATTGTCGATAAGTGCCAATAATAAATAGAAGATTTTTCGAAAACTTTGTATGAGTTAAATACAAAGAAAAAATATCGCCAGCTATCAAGCTGATGCACTTTTGTGAGGAATAGGCCTTGTAGTTCTTGAGCATCTAATCGAGCATATAATTTAAGTTTGTTTTCAAGCTGCTCAGCTCATCCGAGAGTGCGTACAGCTGCTATGTACTGAAGGAACGCCCAACGTGAATTTAGCTAAATCAATCAATTCTTGATTGACATAACTTTCAACGAAAGTTTAAATGTTTGTTTGTAATGTATTTTTTGCGAGTTGCTTTACGCACCAGGATAATTTGAGCTCATGGCTTTACCGGCACAAAAACATCAATCACAGCATGATCTCATCCACCGGCATCAGCACCAAGGTGCTCCGCCGCCGGTCAGTGAAGCTGCTCCGGATGCTGTCCTCCCTGTCCACCAAATTCCGGCCCCAGCGGCTGCGGCAGCGGTCGAATGTGTACTCAAGTGCGGCCACCAGCAGCACCAGGACGCAGCTGAGTAGGTTCAGCAACGCCAGACCGAGTGTGTCGCGTAGAGTAAGGGCGCCAGGCCGCGGCGCCAGACTTGGCGGCTCCTCTAGCGCCAGGCGCGATAAGAGATCGCCAATACCCGAGCCGGAGTCGTTGCAGGTTGGCCGTTCATAGACGTCTGAGTCAAAGTATCTGCGGTGGTGTTGGGAGAGTAACATGGCCACCAGATTCCTCTGGGCAGTCTAAAAGCCACCGACAGTGGGACAATTTTGACCAGCAAACCTGCGCTCCAGCTGTCCCAGCCAGCCCTGAGTTCTATTGGCCACCGCCGCGGTCAGCTCCTCATTCAGCAGCGGCAGCAGCTTAGATCCCACTGGCAATGCCAGGCCCAGCTCGATTGGGATATCGTTGAACACAATCAGCCGGGAGTGGCAAATCCGCCCGCTCCAGTACGCGTTCCGTCTGGCGTCGTAGATCATCGCGAAGTCGCCGGCCTCCACGGCGGCCAGGCCGGCTCGGGCGCTTTCAAACAGGCCGCCTCTGCGCTGCATCCGCTCGTAGATTGCCCGCATCCTGGGGAACGGCGACTCTTTGAAGTAGGCCGAGTAGCTCGAGTTGGCCAGCGTGCCGAACCTGTAGGCGGACTGGTCCAGCAGGCTGGTCAGCGACCTGCCGATCGGCACCTGCACCCTGGCCAGGCAGCGCTGGCCGGCCAAGTTTGCCGCGAACGCCGCCAGCAGCAGCAGCGCGGCCAGGCGGAAGGCCGACAAGGCGAATCGGCCGGAGAGTCGCTTCGGCTGACGTCTTCGTCCCTGGCGGCGAACGGAGGGCGGTTGCAGATTAGCGATTTGAAGAATCATGAAGGCGGTATCTCAGAAACTCTCACCTGCCCTCTGCCCTTCCTGAAGTCAACCCTATATTGGGTAGCACCAATCCTTGACATGCTCTGATGCCTGTTCCCTGACACCTGTTCCCCTGACACCTGTTCTTTGACACCTGTTCCCCTGACACCTGTTCTTTGACACCTGTTCCCCTGACACCTGTTCCCCTGACACCTGTTCTTTGACACCTGTTCCCCTGACACCTGTTCTTTGATACCTGTTCCCCTGACACCTGTTCTTTGACACCTGTTCTCTGACACCTGTTCCCCTGACACCTGTTCCCTGACACCTGTTATCCTGACACCTGTTATCCTGATATCTGTTTCCTGACACCTGTTCCCTGACACCTGTTATCCTGATATCTGTTTCCTGACACCTGTTCCCTGACACCTGTTATCCTGATATCTGTTTCCTGACACCTGTTCTTCTGACACCTGTTCCCCTGACAATTGTTCCCTGACACCTGTTCCCTGACAATTGTTCCCTGACACCTGTTCAGTGACACCTGTTATCCTGATATCTGTTTCCTGACACCTGTTCCCCTGAAAATTATTCCCTGACGTGTGTTTGCTGACGAATTTTCCGCGGTGCCTGTCTTAACCAACTGTCATCTAACCCCGGCCTCTGAGACCAGATTACCCTGAACAGCAGCTCAGCCAGCGCGGCATAGACGGTGTACACGGCGTGGAACTGGCTCCTGTGCGGATGGCACCGGTGCAGGCCGCTCATGGTCAGGGCCAGGAGGCAGGCGCTGCCCAGAGCTGCTAGCCAGACTTGCCAGTGCATCGCGCTGACAAAGTGAAACATGGCCTCGACTTGCTCGGCGGGCACCTCGCGGAACAGAACGGACAAGTTGGTGCTGAGGTAGGCCCTGGTCAGCGCCACGGATCCGGCCAGCTGACGGGACAGCCGTCCCCATGGCCGCGGCATCGCTGAACAGGCCAGCTCGGCGCGCCCGTCTTCTAGGGCCTCGGCCACACGGAGCCAGACGGCGTTGTTAACAGCCTCGGCGTCTGGCAAGAGCTCCAGGGACAGATTGGTCAGCTGCGGATGTTTTCCGGAGGTTTCAAGATCTGCTTAATCAATGAAAAAGCATCGGCTGGCATGTATGAAAGGCAAGAAACTAATTACTAGACATTGGACAGATATTTCTTTAGACATGGCTTGATGGACATCACAGTATTAGTCACGAGATTCCAGTACTGATGAATTCCAAGTAATCAACCGTTATTAATTTCAAAATTTTGATGTCCAACTAGCTTTTAACTAGATTTTACCCAAGCAAATTCTGAAAAGAAAGTTGCCATGTGAACAGAGAGTGCGCACCCCAAGATTCTGACGGAGTAGCCGCATGCACAGGTCGAATGCGAGGCCTTCAAGCCGATCCTCCAGCGGCTGTTTAGTCAGGTTGCCCGGCTTTAATCGGACGTAAAGATCGTCCTGCGGAGAAATAAATAAAAATGGCTAGGTCTCAAACACACTACTGACAAGTAGCGCCAGCTGTAATCAGAAGCGCATTGACCAACTTACCAGCACAAAAAGCACTTTTAATGGCGCCTTTCGATAGTGCCGGAGAATGGCTTCCCGCGAGTTGTCGGGCTGTCTCTGCGGGGTCAGGCTGAACCGGCCGTCCGTGGTGAACTCGCCCACCTGGTGGGTGGCAGCGGCAACTCCTTCAGCACACTGTCGTGTTGCGCTGCTGGCCGTTCAACATTTTCTAGTCTCTTATCTAGTCTCTTATCTAGTCTCTTTTATCTAGTCTCTTATCTATTCCGTCTCTCTCTTATCCATTCTCTCTCTGATCTAGTCTCTCTCTTATCTAGTCTCTTTTATCTAGCCTCTTATCTATTCCGTCTCTCTCTTATCCATTCTCTCTCTTATCTAGTCTCTTTTATCTAGCCTCTTATCTATTCCGTCTCTCTCTTATCCATTCTCTCTCTGATCTAGTCTCTCTCTTATCTAGTCTCTTTTATCTAGCCTCTTATCTATTCCGTCTCTCTCTTATCCATTCTCTCTCTTATCTAGTCTCTTTTATCTAGCCTCTTATCTATTCCGTCTCTATCTTATCCATTCTCTCTCTTATCTAGTCTCTCTCTTATCTAGTCTCTTTTATCTAGCCTCTTATCTATTCCGTCTCTATCTTATCCATTCTCTCTCTTATCTAGTCTCTCTCTTATCTAGTCTCTTATCTATTCCGTCTCTCTTATCTAATCTCTCTCTTATTTAGTCTCTCTCTTATCTACTCTTTCATCTAGTCTCCTATCTAGTCTCTTATTTATTCCGTCTCCCTCTTATCCAGTCTCGCTCTTATCCAGTCTCTCTCTTATCCAGTCTCTCTCTTATCCAGTCTCTCTCTTATCCAGTCTCTCTCTTATCCAGTCTCTCTCTTATCCAGTCTCTCTCTTATCCAGTCTCTCTCTTATCCAGTCTCTCTCTTATCCAGTCTCTCTCTTATCCAGTCTCTCTCTTATCCAGTCTCTCTCTTATCCAGTCTCTCTCTTATCCAGTCTCTCTCTTATCCAGTCTCTCTCTTATCCAGTCTCTCTCTTATCCAGTCTCTCTCTTATCCAGTCTCTCTCTTATCCAGTCTCTCTCTTATCCAGTCTCTCTCTTATCCAGTCTCTCTCTTATCCAGTCTCTCTCTTATCCAGTCTCTCTCTTATCCAGTCTCTCTCTTATCCAGTCTCTCTCTTATCCAGTCTCTCTCTTATCCAGTCTCTCTCTTATCCAGTCTCTCTCTTATCCAGTCTCTCTCTTATCCAGTCTCTCTCTTATCCAGTCTCTCTCTTATCCAGTCTCTCTCTTATCCAGTCTCTCTCTTATCCAGTCTCTCTCTTATCCAGTCTCTCTCTCTTATCCAGTCTCTCATTGTGTCTATTGTGTCTTTCTTTCATCTAGTGCCTCATCTCTTAAATTAATTGAAATGCAACTTTCCTTTTCTCATATTTCTAATCTCCAAGTTCTCCTAATACTTTTTCGCACCCTATATATTGATCTACTTCCCTATTTATCCTAATCTACTTTCATATTTCAGCCTTTTCCCAATGTCTGCAATCATTTTTCTCCCCAGCTACACGTCAGCCTCACCAGCTCGGGTCTGATCGGCAAGTTCCGGTAGATGCCCAGGCGCCAATTCTCCCTGGTGACAGTCCGGTCTCGAAGCAGGCGAAATGTCCCAGTCAGACCCGTGAGATTTCTCTCTTCCCATTGCGTCTGCGGTGGCCAAGTTTTTTTTAGTTTAGGGAACTCGACGTTCTACTTTAGGCCCACTTAATAATCAAGTGACTCCATCTTTGTATATGGGTGTGAATTTTTAGGCAGCAGAAAAGTATTTCTTAAAATTCATGGATTCAATGAGTAGCACTACTAATGAGTAGCATGAAAAGAAACATATTACTCGTAGTTTAGCAAAATTTGCCTTGTTAGCCAGCCAGTGATTCAGCATTGAAGCTCAGCTCATAAGGAAAGAAACCCGTAAGTCCCGAACTGTCATCGCAAGTACAGCACGCTCACCCCGTTCCCGCAGACCAGCTGCCTGACGAGCTCCGTCCACACTGCCAACAGGTCGTGCAGCATCACGTGCTCAGTGGTGGGCAGGTGGGCGGCCAGCTGCTCAGTGTAGGGGCCGAACTCCATCGAGGTGATGTTGTCGGCCTCGTTGGCGAATGGCAACTGCCAGCTAGTATTCGATGACGACTTCTGGCTCAGCACAGCCTGGCCCTGAAGGTATTTTGCTAGACTCTTCAGGACAACATGAGACCCAATGCGCAGCAGTGACAGGTCATTCTAAGCATTTTCTGATTAAATTTTCATTCACTTCATTCAGAGCCTGGGTGCTCACAAGCTTGACACACCGGAAACGACGTCAAGCTTATGAGCTGTCGGCCTGTAAAAGTATGTGCTCGGATGTGTGGGCGCAGGGAAGTGTCGGGCTTATGAGCTGTTGGCCTGTAAAAGTATGTGCTCGGATGTGTGGGCGCAGGGAAGTGTCGGGCTTATGAGCTGTTGGCCTGTAAAAGTATGTGCTCGGATGTGTGGGCGCAGGGAAGTGCCGGGCTTATGAGCTGTCGGCCTGTAAAAGTATGTGCTCGGATGTGTGGGCGCAGGGAAGTGTCGGGCTTATGAGCTGTCGGCCTGTAAAAGTATGTGCTCGGATGTGTGGGCGCAGGGAAGTGCCGGGCTTATGAACTGCCGGCCTGTAAAAGTATGTGCTCGGATGTGTGGGCGCAGGGAAGTGCCGGGCTTATGAGCTGTTGGCCTGTAAAAGTATGTGCTCGGATGTGTGGGCGCAGTGAAGTGTCGGGCTTATGAGCTGTCGGCCTGTAAAAGTATGTGCTCGGATGTGTGGGCGCAGGGAAGTGCCGGGCTTATGAACTGCCGGCCTGTAAAAGTATGGGCTCGGATGTGTGGGCGCAGGGAAGTTTGTGAATCGACCGAACCACCAGGACTCGGCCAATGCCGTTCCTCAATCGCACCCCCTAAGTTTATTTAGATATACGCGCGAAAAAAAATTGTCAAATTAAACAAACCATCCTCTGCTCTGTTTAGAGGGGAGTCGCAGAGAAATACAAAGCGTCATTTATTCCCCAATTCTTTAGCATAAACAGGATCCTCGCGTACACACTCTTTAGTGTTGAGAGTGACTTTAGCTGACAGCAATCCCTCAAATCTTAGCCAGCCGAGATGACAGCTGATCTCTTATCGCTGATTAAATTTTGTTTCGCTAACTTGTTTTGGATTGTTTTTTGCCCTGTTGGGAATTCCAAACTCTTCACAACCTGATGACACCCTAACCCTAACAAATCGCCGGCTCCGGGAGCAGATGAACTCTGACAGGTGTAGTATGACGGGCCCAGACTGTGTGGCTTTCATTTGGCTGACACAAAAAGAGAAAAAACACGTCAGTCTGTCCTCCGCTGTCAGCAACTGCTGCGCCAGCTCACCGGCCCTCCAAGCTGCTTTGTTTATGCCGAGTTTTGTAAATTCAAGTTTTTTAGTCTTGGATTTCCCTTTTATTCCGCGGGCTGGATAGGGGCATCAATGATTCAGCTTTTCACTCTTCTGTTTAAATTATTTCACTTCAATAATTTCGCTCCAATGATTTCACTCCGATGATTTCACTCCAATAATTTCACTCCAATAATTTCACTCCGATGATTTCACTCCGATGATTTCACTCCAAGGATTTCACTCCAATGATTTCACTTCAATGATTTCACTACATTTCACTCCAATGATTTCACTACAATGATTTCACTCCAATGATTTCACTACAATGATTTCAGTTCAATGATTTCACTACAATGATTTCACTCCAATGATTTCACTCCAATGATTTCACTCCAATGATTTCACTACAATGATTTCACTACAATGATTTCACTCCGATGATCTTACTACAATGATTTCACTCCAATGATTTCACTCCAATGATTTCACTACCATGATTTCGGTTCAATGATTTCACTTCGATGATTTCACTCCGATGATTTCACTCCGATAATTTCACTCCAATGATTTCACTACAATGATTTCACTTCAATGATTTCACTCCGATGATTTCACTCCGATCATTTCACTTCAATGATTTCACTCCGATAATTTCACTCCGATGATTTCACTCTGAAGATTTCACTCCGATCATTTCACTCCAATGACTTGACTCTAATGACTTGAATCCAATGATTTCACTCCAATGATTTTACTCCAATGATTTCACTCCAATGATTTCTGTCAATGATTTCCTTCTGATGACCTACAGAAATGCTATAATTATTTCACTCCGATAATCTCAGGCCATGATTCACACCTAGATTCACACCTATGATTCACTCTCGCGATGTCACTCTCAGTCAGGCTCTTCAGCTCCCCGCCTACCGTGTCAAACAGCAGCCAGCGCTGCTCAGGCGCCCCCAGGCTGGTGCCGGATGCCAGCTGAAGGATCCTGACCATCAGCCGCCTGGACGCCGCCAGCACCAGCAGCCGGCCGGGCCTGAACGGGTGCAGCAGCCGGTGCACCACGCTCGCCGAGTTGTTGCCGTCGGCTTCCAACTGATGACAGTCGACGCTGGCGGCGGCAAACAGCGGCGCCAAGTCCAGCGCACGGTACGGCGGCCCGACGATAAGCGCAACGGCGGGGAAAGGCGCGTCGCTCACCGTCGACAGGGCCGTCAGGGCCAGTCCCTGCGCCAGCTGCTGCATTGGCGGAGCAGTCGGCGACGCCACCGAAGAGTGCCAGCGAAGCGAGTCCGGTGCCGCTGATCGCAGAATCTGGCCGATTTTGGCGTCGTTTTCGGCAGCAGCAGCGAATAGAAACGACGAGTTAGAGAGTCGGCGGGCGTCTGGAAGACATCGTGGCTTTCTGCACCTTCTTGACTTCATTGACTGCTCACTGGTAGCCCCGCCTCTCTCCATTTGCTCAATTAGGAGCTCCAACGCTCTCAAATACCTTAGTGGGAGTTTCCCTAATCCCAAGACCCTTCAACCCTCAAGCGGGACTCCTCACAACCTATATTCCTTCAGTGTGAGCCCTACACCCTCAAGCGGGACTCTTCACAACCTATATTACTTCAGTGTGAGCCCTACACCCTCAAGCGGGACTCTTCACAACCTATATTCCTTCAGTGTGAGCCTTACACTCTCAAGCGGGACTCTTCACAACCTATATTACTTCAGTGTGAGCCCTACACCCTCAAGCGGGACTCTTCACAACCTATATTACTTCAGTGTGAGCCCTACACCCTCAAGCGGGACTCTTTACAACCTATATTACTTCAGTGTGAGCCCTACACCCTCAAGCGGGACTCTTCACAACCTATATTACTTTAGTGTGAGCCCTACACCCTCAAGCGGGACTCTTCACAACCTATATTACTTCAGTGTGAGCCCTACACCCTCAAGCGGGACTCTTCACAACCTATATTACTTTAGTGTGAGCCCTACACCCTCAAGCGGGACTCTTCACAACCTATATTACTTCAGTGTGAGCCCTACACCCTCAAGCGGGACTCTTCACAACCTATATTACTTCAGTGTGAGCCCTACACCCTCAAGCGGGACTCTTCACAACCTATATTACTTTAGTGTGAGCCCTACACCCTCAAGCGGGACTCTTCACAACCTATATTACTTCAGTGTGAGCCCTACACCCTCAAGCGGGACTCGAATGAAAATACTATCTCGCTCACAAAACTCAATCAGCTCCATGGACGGCCACTTGGGCAGCAGAAACTCTTCAAACGTGAACTTGACCCCGACGGCAGCGGGGCAAGCTCGGCGCAGCCCAGGCTCGAACAGCTCCCGGTACAGCGCGCTGAGGTCATCAGCCACCCCGACTCGGGGCCAGAACACGGCTGCAAAAGGGCAAAAATTGAGCATGATTTACGATCTTCTCAACAGGTGACGGCTGCTTCCAAGCCTTGAGATAAGGCCATCGACTCACCGAATGAATAATTTTGTTCAGCCAGAGTTAGCGCAGCCGCAACTCCCATGGCAATAAAAAGTCGAGCAATCAGCGACTTGCCGAATCTTGGAGGCATTTCTCAATTTTTCGAATTCAATTTGAATGCTAAAAAATTGGCTTCGCTGTTAATAAGGACATGGAAAGAGGGTAGGGGGAGGCCCCACGGCAGAGCTGAGCACTGGCCAGAACTCAGACCGTACTCACTCCAAACACGAAGCCACAAAAGAAACAATGGCAGGCGCAGCTGGGGTGAGGTGGGGTTGTCGGCATCTCAGCCCAGCTGTTATCTTAAAAAAAAGCAGACAAGGGCTGAGCCCGAGGCAGATGAGGCGGACTCTTCAGCTTAAAAAATTAAGCTAAATCCATGATTTGGCCAGCATCGCATCGGGGCTTTGAGTGGCTTGCAGCTCAAGCCTGCCATTATTAATACATCTTATTCTGTAGCACACCACTAACTTGAATACATTTTATTGTAGTGTATTTTATAGTATTTTATTATATTCGCTCAATTGAGCCTGACAGAGTGCCTGTGTCGGATCCGGATAGGTGGATCAGCTGCGATCCCGAGCGTGACTTGGGAAGCTCCTCAATGCGAATAAATATCTGGGGGGGGGGGGGGGGGGGGGAAGAAGACACGGGCAGGGATAATGATACGGTGGCCATCCTCATTCCTGATTACAGCGCGCGGGCTCTCGGCTTTGCTGAGTTAATTCATTCGAATTTGCCGAATGCAAGGGGCCGGGGGGAGGGGGGGCAGCAGAAAACAGGCGAATAATAGATGAGAATGCTGGGGAAAAAGGTAGAGAAAAAAAGATTAAAACATCCCATTAAGCCTGGCTTGCGTGGGGTGGCGCGCCGCTAGTTGGCTATTCATTACTGCGCGAAGCCCCTGTCATTAATCACTGCTCACGGTCGATATCTCCCGCTGATCAGGGCGCCCCACCCCGACAACTGCTGGGACTTCAGCTTTCACAACTCCCCACGGAAGCATCTATTTTTGAGGATTGCTCAATTTCCCAGTCTGTTAGTCAAGTTTTCAATTTCTTGTAAACAGCTCGTATGATTCGAGGCTACTCTGAAATTCTCCCCGCACGGTCTGCACTCAGTGTGTGCTTATCTACCCTCTCAGTGTGTGCTTATCTACCCTCTCAGTGTGTGCTTATCTACCCTCTCAGTGTGTGCTTATCTACCCTCTCAGCGTGTGCTTATCTACCCTCTCAGTGTGTGCTTATCTACCCTCTCAATGTGTGCTTATCTACCCTCTCAGTGTGTGCTTATCTACCCTCTCAGCGTGTGCTTATCTACCCTCTCAGTATGTGCTTATCTACCCTCTCAGCGTGTGCTTATCTACCCTCTCAGTGTGTGCTTATCTACCCTCTCAGTGTGTGCTTATCTACCCTCTCAGTGTGTGCTTATCTACCCTCTCAATGTGTGCTTATCTACCCTCTCAGTATGTGCTTATCTACCCTCTCAGCGTGTGCTTATCTACCCTCTCAGTGTGTGCTTATCTACCCTCTCAGCGTGTGCTTATCTACCCTCTCAGCGTGTGCTTATCTACCCTCTCAGCGTGTGCTTATCTACCCTCTCAGCGTGTGCTTATCTACCCTCTCAGTGTGTGCTTATCTACCCTCTCAGCGTGTGCTTATCTACCCTCTCAGCGTGTGCTTATCTACCCTCTCAGCGTGTGCTTATCTACCCTCTCAGCGTGTGCTTATCTACCCTCTCAGCGTGTGCTTATCTACCCTCTCAGTGTGTGCTTATCTACCCTCTCAGTGTGTGCTTATCTACCCTCTCAGTGTGTGCTTATCTACCCTCTCAGTCTAGCCAGACAGATTTGCTAAGAAATCTCTACCAACCCATTGCATCTTTGCATGCTATAAAAGCCAAAAGCTAACGGCGCAACACATTTTTATTACCTTTGTTGTGCTAAAAAATTTGACATTTATCGGCAGAGATTTATTGTTCAGCCCAGATGGCCAGAGCCGGCGGCCCATTAGCCGGATAAGCAGCCACTGGATTTATCTTTGCCATTGTTTCTTAGCGCCGATCAGACACTTGAGGGCTGGTCAGGTGTAAGAAAAAGCGTTTTGATGTCTCCGGGCAAGGTGGCCTTCAAACATTCGTTTTTATTAATCCCTCCTTCAGTTTTTTTGGGCTGGAGTGCACTTTACATCGAAAGCGTTTTAGCCAAAATTTTTGACACTTAAAAATTCCCCGCGATAAAAAATGATACAATGCGCCTACTGAATTCGGGATATTTATCCCAGCCAGCATTCATCACTGCCCCAGCTGACCAAGTGTCACCTCCCCCCCCTCCTCGAGCATCAATCGAGGCAATTCGGTGGCGAGTTGCGTCTTTCACCTCCTTATCTGCGCAGTCGAACAGGTTATGCAAAGAGAGATCTTTAACAGGAGAAACTTGGCGTTGCCATGCAGCCTAGCAACCAGTGTTGCAGGCGCCGGTCAGTGGAAAAGAAATCAAAGACCATCGGATAGAATTAGCGAATTTGCACAACTGCGCAGCCCCCACCCCCCCCCCCCCCAGCGGCAGCTGACGCTCCGAAAATATTGCAGAACAAGAGGACAGCCGGCCAGATTCTGTGGGAGTCCAATCTGCTTTCACTCGCGTAAGGAGAGTGATGATGATGACGCCACCCCATCATGCAGTGATCCCCCAATTTCTCGATTCCTTCCATCCTTTTTTTGAATGGACAGTTTAGAAAGAAAATGCAAGAAATTTGGTACGCCTGTTTGGCCTACCAAGTTGTAAGCGCGGAGTTGCATCACTGTGCTTGGCTGGCAACACGAGACAGATCCGTCAAAGTTCCGGGAATGAGGCGGCGCAGCTGCTTAGATGCATCATGCACCAATTAAACAAACCCTGTTCTGTCTTTTACTTATCTGTGGGCTCCCCCTCTGCTAGCCTTCTTCACTTTTATCAATCTGTTTATTCGTCTCTCAGTCTAAGTGTCTTATTGAATTAAAAGTCGTTTGCTATCTTTCTTTCTTTGTTTCCTGCATCTCATCACTTCCTTGAGAGTCCTATTCTTTGACTTTTCCTTTCTTCATATCCTTATTTTACTTTTTCTCCCTCGGTTACGTCGCTCCTCGTTGCTGTTGCTTTCTCTTCCATTCCATATTTCAATTCCCTTCTCCGCCTAACCTTCTCTTCCATTCCTAGTCTCACTTCCTTTTTCCGCCTTTGCTTCTCCTCCATTCCTTATCTCAATTCCCTTCTCCGCCTTTGCTTCTCCTCCATTCCTTATCTCAATTCCCTTCTCCGCCTTTGCTTCTCCTCCATTCCTTATCTCGCTTCCCTTCTCCGCCTAACCTTCTCTTCCATTCCTTATCTCGCTTCCCTTCTCCGCCTAACCTTCTCTTCCATTCCTTATCTCGCTTCCCTTCTCCGCCTAACCTTCTCTTCCATTCCTTATCTCAATTCCCTTCTCCGCCTAACCTTCTCCTCTATTCCTTATCTCACTTCCCTTCTCCGCCTTCGCTTCTCCTCCATTCCTTATCTCACTTCCCTTCTCCCTCTAACCTTCTCCTCCATTCCTTATCTCGCTTCCCTTCTCCGCCTTCGCTTCTCCTCCATTCCTTATCTCACTTCCCTTCTCCGCCTAACCTTCACTTACATTCCTTATCTCGCTTCCCTTCTCCGCCTAACCTTCTCTTCCATTCCTTATCTCACTTCCCTTCTCCCTCTAACCTTCTCTTCCATTCCTTATCTCACTTCCCTTCTCCGCCTAACCTTCACTTACATTCCTTATCTCGCTTCCCTTCTCCGCCTAACCTTCTCTTCCATTCCTTATCTCACTTCCCTTCTCCCTCTAACCTTCTCTTCCATTCCTTATCTCACTTCCCTTCTCCGCCTTCGCTTCTCCTCCATTCCTTATCTCATTTCGCTTCTCCGCCTTCGCTTCTCCTCCATTCCTTATCTCACTTCCCTTCTCCCCCTAACCTTCTCCTCCATTCCTTATCTCACTTCCCTTCTCCCCCTAACCTTCTCCTCAATTCCTTATCTCACTTCCCTTCTCCCCCTAACCTTCTCTTCCATTCCTTGTCTCAATTCCCTTCTCCGCCTTCGCTTCTCCTCCATTCCTTATCTCACTTCCCTTCTCCCCCTAACCTTCTCCTCAATTCCTTATCTCACTTCCCTTCTCCCCCTAACCTTCTCCTCCATTCCTTATCTCACTTCCCTTCTCGGCCTAACCTTCTCTTCCATTCCTTATCTCAATTCCCTTCTCCGCCTTCGCTTCTCCTCCATTCCTTATCTCGCTTCCCTTCTCCCCCTAACCTTCTCTTCCATTCCTTGTCTCAATTCCCTTCTCCGCCTTCGCTTCTCCTCCATTCCTTTTCTCGCTTCCCTTCTCCCCCTAACCTTCTCTTCCATTCCTTGTCTCAATTCCCTTCTCCGCCTTCGCTTCTCCTCCATTCCTTATCTCACTTCCCTTCTCGGCCTAACCTTCTCCTCCATTCCTTATCTCGCTTCCCTTCTCGGCCTAACCTTCTCCTCCATTCCTTATCTCGCTTCCCTTCTCGGCCTAACCTTCTCCTCCATTCCTTATCTCGCTTCCCTTCTCGGCCTAACCTTTACTTACATTCCTTATCTCGCTTCCCTTCTCCGCCTAACCTTCTCCTCCATTCCTTATCTCGCTTCCCTTCTCGGCCTAACCTTCTCCTCCATTCCTTATCTCACTTCCCTTCTCCCCCTAACCTTCTCCTCCATTCCTTATCTCACTTCCCTTCTCCCCCTAACCTTCTCCTCAATTCCTTATCTCACTTCCCTTCTCCCCCTAACCTTCTCTTCCATTCCTTGTCTCAATTCCCTTCTCCGCCTTCGCTTCTCCTCCATTCCTTATCTCACTTCCCTTCTCCCCCTAACCTTCTCCTCAATTCCTTATCTCACTTCCCTTCTCCCCCTAACCTTCTCCTCCATTCCTTATCTCACTTCCCTTCTCGGCCTAACCTTCTCTTCCATTCCTTATCTCAATTCCCTTCTCCGCCTTCGCTTCTCCTCCATTCCTTATCTCGCTTCCCTTCTCCCCCTAACCTTCTCTTCCATTCCTTGTCTCAATTCCCTTCTCCGCCTTCGCTTCTCCTCCATTCCTTTTCTCGCTTCCCTTCTCCCCCTAACCTTCTCTTCCATTCCTTGTCTCAATTCCCTTCTCCGCCTTCGCTTCTCCTCCATTCCTTATCTCACTTCCCTTCTCGGCCTAACCTTCTCCTCCATTCCTTATCTCGCTTCCCTTCTCGGCCTAACCTTCTCCTCCATTCCTTATCTCGCTTCCCTTCTCGGCCTAACCTTCTCCTCCATTCCTTATCTCGCTTCCCTTCTCGGCCTAACCTTTACTTACATTCCTTATCTCGCTTCCCTTCTCCGCCTAACCTTCTCCTCCATTCCTTATCTCGCTTCCCTTCTCGGCCTAACCTTCTCCTCCATTCCTTATCTCGCTTCCCTTCTCGGCCTAACCTTCTCCTCCATTCCTTATCTCGCTTCCCTTCTCGGCCTAACCTTTACTTACATTCCTTATCTCGCTTCCCTTCTCCGCCTAACCTTCTCCTCCATTCCTTATCTCACTTCCCTTCTCGGCCTAACCTTCTCCTCCATTCCTTATCTCACTTCCCTTCTCGGCCTAACCTTCACTTACATTCCTTATCTCGCTTCCCTTCTCCGCCTAACCTTCTCCTCCATTCCTTATCTCGCTTCCCTTCTCCGCCTAACCTTCTCCTCCATTCCTTGTCTCACTTCCCTTCTCCGCCTTTGCTTCTCCTCCATTCCTAGTCTCACTTCCTTTTTCCGCCTTTGCTTCTCCTCCATTCCTTATCTCAATTCCCTTCTCCGCCTTTGCTTCTCCTCCATTCCTTATCTCGCTTCCCTTCTCCGCCTAACCTTCTCTTCCATTCCTTATCTCGCTTCCCTTCTCCGCCTAACCTTCTCTTCCATTCCTTATCTCGCTTCCCTTCTCCGCCTAACCTTCTCCTCCATTCCTTGTCTCACTTCCCTTCTCCGCCTAACCTTCTCCTCCATTCCTTATCTCGCTTCCCTTCTCGGCCTAACCTTCTCCTCCATTCCTTATCTCGCTTCCCTTCTCGGCCTAACCTTCTCCTCCATTCCTTATCTCACTTCCCTTCTCGGCCTAACCTTCACTTACATTCCTTATCTCGCTTCCCTTCTCCGCCTAACCTTCTCCTCCATTCCTTATCTCGCTTCCCTTCTCCGCCTAACCTTCTCCTCCATTCCTTATCTCACTTCCCTTCTCGGCCTAACCTTCACTTACATTCCTTATCTCGCTTCCCTTCTCCGCCTAACCTTCTCCTCCATTCCTTATCTCGCTTCCCTTCTCCGCCTAACCTTCTCCTCCATTCCTTAACAAGTAGATAAGGTTGATTGTCCATCTCAGTGCTTTCAGAACTGGAATGAATTGTCTAAGCCTCTTGGCCCAAGCGAATTTTAGTTTCGCAAGCTTCCATTTGCAATTCCTGGGGCTCACAGTCGAGAGGCTGGGTGAAGAGGACAGGCTGGAGTGTCACTCAGAGTGGGTCCCAGCAGTCGCGGACCGTATGCCCGACTCCCAGCATTTGAGCTAAACTTTAGCATTGCTGAACAAAGCAGGAGGGATAAATGTATATTGAACGGGAACGGAGGACTCGTCCATCTCTGCGCAATCCCACCGGTTGAATATCGGCCGCTGGCCCCCCAAAGAGATTGCAGACTCAGCCTCTCGGCACCATCATGACAAATGGCGCCTGAAGAGGCTCGCGTAAATGAAGGCCCCCCGGCCAGGGCCTGATGAGCGATAATCGAACCTGATCGCTTAAGCAGGAAAAGACAAATTCAGCGGACAGTTGCAAATTAATAATTCAGCTTATTGGCGAATCCATTTCGCTCCGCTCCGGTCTGGTCTCCTCGAGCGGCTTTTGCCCGCTCCTTCAATCAATTATTTTCTATCCGGTGTTTTCCCCTTCATCCCATTAGGAAGGGTAAGGATTTTTAGATATCTGCTAGATCTTTGAAGCTACAGGGATTTGCAAATCTTTTAAGAAAATTGGCTCCTTACCTCAGCCGATTCCCCCCTCCCCCTCCCCTGCTCAGTGTGGCACCGGCCTTGCCAAACAAAACAGAATGACGGACTGCCTTCTGGCAGCTTCGCACCGCTTTGAATCTAATTATCTGCATGGCCTGAGGGTCCCCGCCGGCATATCTAGATTTATTAACCCCCCCCCTTCTCGCCTCCGTCTCCCCCTGCCTCCCTCCCCAACAGATCCCAGAGCGTCAGTTGCGAAAGTCTGACAAAAATTTGATGGACAGGTGAGATAGCGGCTGTCAATTGCGCACCCGGGATCGCGATTGGGACAGGTAGGGGGGGGGGGGGAGGCTGAGTGATGCCGCGTATAAACTGAAATTCTCCCAGCCAGCCGCTTCCCCCCTCTCTCTGGAACGCTTCAATCCTGTGTCGAATTCATTGATAAATCAATGCCGCATAGGGAAATCGAAAGCACCTGTTCCCGCAGCTCCGGCCATGCCGCACAGCCTGGAGTTGTAACTGTCCGTTGGAGAATGCGAGTTAGCGAATGATGCGCAGGCCTGGATGACAAGCGATGACGTGTGCGCCAGCCTGTCTCTCTCTTTGCGCATGCTCGCCTCGAATCTCAATAAATCAAAGCTGAAATTCTGTGCCGCTTTTTAATGTCCCCCCCGACCTCTGCCGGCGAGCTACAGAGGGGGTCACAGAAATTTTTCGGCGCGTGCAGGGGCACTTAATTCGATCGTTTACTCCGTCACCTGTCAATTGAGATTTCAGATGAAAGAAGCAGAGGGGGAGGAAGGTTGGGTTGGGTTGGAGAGCGGGCCGGAGATGGACACGGCCGAATGGATTTCCCGGGTGCTTAAGGAGGGATTATAAGGCACCTGGACTTCTTCCATGGCATAGGATGGGATATCAAAGTGTTTTGAGGATGAGTGGTGGCGCGTAGTAGGTGGGATATGGTTGGGAAAATCCCAGCGTTTGCGCCTAAGCGCGAATTGAGAAAATGGAGGGCCGACCCCGGCAAGATTCGCCACCTTCAAAGCTGATGAAGAGAAGAGGCTTTGGGAGGCAGCGAGACAGAAAGAGCTGGCAGCCTCGCACTCAAGGCGGTCCATTAAGGAATTGAGGAAGAAACGGGCTCTGAAATTTCGATCGTGGAGACTGAGGAGGGCCGAAGAATTAGCGAGTATCCGCGCATTGAGTGGGCGGTTGGAATGGCGGGGGGCGCACGCACGATTTTTAATTGAATCAGATCGATAGCCGATCAATGCCCGCCTGACGAGGCGACTGGCAAAATATGAGATATTTTTTTATTTTTACTTTAGCGGAGACAGATACGTGCGACCTGCAATGAATGCTTTGAATTTTTGTTTGCAGGCTACTCTCCAATTGAGAACTTGACGATTTGCCTGGGCTGTCTTTTGTTCAATAAGGCCATTCCGTTTAATAATTTATTTATTGTGCATATTTTCACGGCATACGAAAAAATATTTTATATAACTTAGCTCCAGACTGCTGCTTTGCTTTTTCAAAGAATGGAGCAAAAAAAGTGGGATTCGACTAGAGGATGAAGCAGCTGCCAGCCCGGCTGGACCAGCTTCCAATTAGCCGGTTCAAGTTAATGAAAGGCGAACTTCAGATCCCCGCCGGCTGCCCTCTTTCTTCTCTTTCGTGTCCGCTCTCTTCCACCCCAAAATTGCTAAATTGTCGAATCCCAACATGTGGCGCGACAGGATCATAGTAAAATCCCCTTTCGCATCGATATTATCCCCCCTCAAGCCCCCTTATTTCATTCCTCAGTTTGGCCCCATCAACCAATGGGATAACTCCTGATGATCCCGGGGAGGGGAGCTAAATCAGACCTCTGGGGGGGTGAAAAAAAAACTTACCGGGCCTCTCATCCATCCCGATCGCATCGCATTCTCCCTCGCGGCAGCTCAGCCTCTCCGCCCGCCCCTCCCCCACCCCAGCCCAATCGTCAATTCGCATTCCATCGGCGCCAACCCCCCGGCAGCGCCCCTCAGCGCCGAATTCAGTTTATATGCCGCGGCTGGCTGGTCTTGCCGGAGTATCCCCGCCATAACAGAGCCGATCAGAGAGATCAGCCACGCCTTGCCGCCTACAGCGCGTCCGAATCAATCTCACAGGTAAGAGGTCCGCTAGGGATTGCCATTTGGGATCCAGGCTTGGGAGTTGCCAATGGCTGCGATAAATTTTATTATCAAACGTGCCGAGGTAGCTCGCCGGCTTGCAGCCTGCGCAAATCTTTTTTTTGTTATTTCGCGCGATGAAGCCAATTACTGGGGGGGGGGCGTATTACTATTTTTTGCTTTCCATCTTCCGCTCCGCTCCCAACTGTCCCATGGGGATAATTGCCGGAAAATTCGGCCAAAGATATTTCATTGAGGTGGATGTAGTTACCAAGGGAAAAAAAGATTTTTATTAAGACATTCGAATCCCGTTTCTGCCCGATGCAAAGTTGTAATAATCCAAGTCGGTGAACAGAAGAGGACCAGGCCAGATTTATTCGTTATTCTTAGTTTTTTCTGTCCGTCTCCAATCGGGGCGATGAGTCACCAAGTAAGGGGAATTCGGCAACAACTGAAGGCGCAGGAGCTCCATAGAGACAGCTGCCCAGCGGTGCCCTCAATAAAATCTATTAATTTCCTAGAAACTTAGCAGCGATTTCCTTTCTCATCCCTCAGCCATGACGGTGCCAGCAACTGCAGCAGCGGCAGCCGCCTTGCCGCTCTCCGCGGAGGTCCAGCCGAGACGCGTCGACTCCGACGAAGCCGAGGGATTCAACGGACCGCCGGACAACGGGCCGGACGAAGCCGACGATGAGTTGATGGCGGAAGCTGAGGCCGACGACGCCGAGAATGCAGAACAACGACGAGAGAATGACTGCGGCGGCGAGGCTGACGACGAGCTGGAGGAGCAGCTGGACCTTCGCCTGCCCAAGATGCGCAGAAATGCCGAGGCGCTGGGTGAGCCGCCTTCGCCGCTTCAACAGCAGCAGCAGCAGCAGCAGCAGCAACTGCAGAAGCAACTGCTGCCGACACCGACAATGCCACCGCATTCGCGTGCCCCGCCGCCGATGCCGCCGACGTCGTTGCCGCTGCCGCCCAGGGACTTCCTGGCCCAACGGGATTTCCTGCTCGCCCAGCAGGAGTTCTTCGCTCATCACCACCAGCAGCTGCTGGCTAGGGAGGCCGCCGCCGCTGCCGCCGCCATGCCGTTCCTGCACGCCAGGCCGGGCGGTCTGCCGCTGCCGCTGGGCCTCGGTCGCCCGCTTGCGCCGCCACCGCCGCCGCAGTCGATGTCAGTTGGCCAGATGCCGCCGCCGCCGCCGGCTTCATCATCCGCTCTACTGCCGCCAACATCCGGGATGCTCGGCCGGTCTGACGGCGAAGACGAGCAGCGGGGCGGAACGCCAGAGAGTCTGACGCCGCCGCCGTCGGAGAAGGGCGGCGGCCTTGGACTCGGCGAGGACGGCTCGCCCGAGGACAGCGAAGGCGGGCATCACTGGACCTTCGAGGAGCAGTTTAAACAGGTGCGAGATTTGTTAATATTGTTGCCGAGTTTACACTGATGCCAAGTAATTATCCAGATAGGGATTAAGAGGCCAAGATATGATAGGCCGCTAATTATGCGGAAGCGTTGCGTTGCATTTGATTCCGGGCCAGCTAGACTAATGAAATCTGCTTGCGGTTCTTTGTTCCCCCGTGGCTAATTTGCGGGCTTGATGGGGGATGCCGGCCGCTGAGGGGAGGAGCGGCTTAATTCGGACGCTAATTTCTCGAACAATATCATCTGTCGGCGCATTCAGGGGTATCCAGGCCTGGAAACTCGAGAGGGGAGCCTCGGTGCCAAATCTAAGCGGGAAAAATCGACTGCAACTCCTTGGCCAGGGAGGGGTGCCGGCTGTATCAGCATCCCCGCGGCCAGGGAATATTGAGGAAGAAAGGCCACAAGGGCGTGTTATTGCAGCATAACAGGACTCCGTAATTGGGATAATTCGCGCAGTAAATAATCCTCCAGCGGCCCAGTATATTTTTCTCTCCCATCGCTGGCGAATTTCTATTCAGAAACAGCCGCGATGGAGGCGCCAAGCCCTCCGCCGCCCCTGACTGATCACTGAGCCAACAAAAGTCTGCAACAACTCCGGCAAATGATGCTTCTTGCTTTCATCTGAAATCCCCTCTTTCCTCTCTAGCTCTCCCCCCGTCACACCTCGGCCCAGTTGGGAATGGAAAATAAATAAGATAATTATCTGGGATGTTCGCAGGGGCCCCGTCTCCTCCCGCGTGATATTTCGCTCCTCCTTCTTCTTCTTTTTTAAAAGAAGCAGAAACGTCAGAAAAAGAAAGACTTGGATCTCGCAGCAGACGGCATTGGAAATGATAAATCTTTGTTGCCGGCTGGTTTTCACTTGCCCACCCACCCCGTCATTCCCGCTCCCCCGGGGCTGGGGGATTTATTCGCAGAATCACTCGGAATCCCTAATCGCTCTTCATCGCATGAAAACTCAGCGTTCTCCACGCACCGCCAGCTCCGGCAAGGGGATTTCAATTCACCACCGCGCTCTCAACAGGTCGCACGGAATTTCACTTGAAAAACTACTTTTTTAACATCGTTTCGATTCCCGACCATCAAGCGATGTTGAGAGCCAGGACAAGACAGGGTGGCCTGGGGTGCTGCGGGGGGGACAATTGAGAGGCGGGAGGGCGGACCCAGCGATGCGGAACTTCAGGCAATCCCGGGATCTCCGCCTCCTCTGCCGCTGCTGCTGCTGCCGCCTCCTTTCAGGCCGGCGACCTGCTCCACCCAAATTGCTGGCTTGCCTATTGAATGGCTGAAATCAATTGCGGAGGCGGCGGTAATGCTAAGCCACCGAGGCGTGAGGTGGTGGAGTTCTGAATACCCCTGGATCCGGCAACCCGGGGGGGCTTAAATAATCGCCAACAATGAGCCTGATTCCCCGCGATCGGCTCCCCTTCTTCCCCATTTTTCGGAACTCATCTCGTTTTGGATTCTGTTTTTTGCAAAGCTAGGCATTTGAAAAAGCCACTTGTTCACCGGCCTATCACTCAAAAAGCGCTCAGAAGCAACAGACTTTTTTTTATAAATAAATGGGAAAATTGGAATAAAAGAGAGGCAGCGGCGGAGGGGAGAAAACTCCCCAAAATGTCGGCAGGGGGAGGGGCTGGTGGCCACGCATGAGTGCAGAGCCCCCCGCGTCTCTCATCTGCGACCTTTACTCCGGTAAACAGATTGAGTCTTCCCACAATATGGATAGTGGATAATCTGCCCCACCACCCCCAACCCCATCCTCAATCCGCCGCCTCACTCGCAGCAGCCGGCCAAGCGCGACCCGAAGCTCATCGATTTCTCCCGCCGCCTTGCTCCGCGTCGCATAAAGTCAGCCGCCCCCCCCCCCCTCTAGTCCGCGTGCATCCCAGCTCCAGCTTGGGATGAGGCCCTCCCGCTGGGCTTCTCCATGCGCCGCGCCAGAATAATAGGGGGAAATGAATTCCTCAGCCAAGGCCGCATTCCACAATTATTTCCCAGCGAAATTCGCCCCTTTACAACCCAAGGGCCAATTTAAAGGCAAGATGACAAGTTCAGCCAATCTGGGATGCAGTTGTATGATTAGAGGGGGCGGCGCTTCATTCTAACGATATCGGCGCCCGTGGGAAAACGCATCGGCTTGGTAAGATGGAATGGAATGCGGACGAAATCTCTGGGAGATTCGCGTAAGTGAGTGATAGTGATAGCGAGCCTGGGAGGCAGTGGGAGAACAGACAGGCCGGTTAGTTAAAGTGGATTCCAAATCGCTGACTTCTTGAATTATGTTGTTATGTCCGTCTTAGATAAGGGTTTTGCGGTTGGGCCCCCCTGCGTCAGTCTCTGGACTGACGGGCTAATGAACGAGTTTGGTTAAAGTTAGGATTCAATTAGCAATGAAGTCAGCGCGTGGCACAAAATAAGCCTAAGACAAAGAGTCAGCGGCATTAGACAATAAAGCGAGCCAAATTTTAGCTATTTAGGTGATGTGTTCCAGTTTTGTCTATCCTGCATACCTCTACCTACCTACCTACCTACCTACCTACCTACCTACCTACCTACCTACCTACCTACCTACCTACCTACCTACCTACCTACCTACCTACCTACTCACCTACCTACCTACTCACCTACCTACCTACCTACCTACCTACCTACCTACCTACCTACCTACCTACCTACCTACCTACCTACCTACCTACCTACCTACCTGCCTACCTAACCTATCTGCATGCCTACCTGCCTACCTACCTGCCTATCTACCAACCTACCTACCTGCTTGCCTACCTTCCTAAATACCTACCTACTTTGCTCACCTATTACTGGTAACTAAAATAAATATACCGATGTAGCTATAGGTAATCGTTGCCTTCTCAACTAAGTACAAAGCTATTCAGCAGCTTAATATTAGGCTAATACGAGCTACAACAAGTTATCAACTTAACTACCTACCTAACCGCTTTACCTAACTAATGAAATCTATTAATCTAACTAGAATACGGAGCGCAAAAATGACGTTCCTCGGTTTTCGCCTCGCCCCCGGCCTCTGAACCCGCATTTTTTGTCTTCCCATTGAATTCGCCCCGAATCCCATTTCCCCAACTGTGTCTCTACCCGCTGTATTTTCGAGCGCGATTCGGCAAATAAGTAAAATTTCAGGCGCACCAAATGCAGGGATTATCAATCAAGCAATGCAGGCCGCTGCGGGAGGATGCATTTCTGAGGTAGGGGGGGGGGGGGGGGCGGCGGAACCGCTCAGCAACCGCCGCAGCCCTCAATTCATTTAAACGCATAAATTCTGACGCTCGGGGACTCCGCTGCCGCTAACGGCAAATAAAAATTCCGATGCCCCAGCCGCCTCTGCGTTCTCCATCAAGCACCAGCCGCCTCCGCCTGCTGCCGCCAGCCTGTCCAGACTTGGCCTCCCCTCTCCCCGCTCCTGCCCCGTGATATCAAATAATCCGCCTGGCTAACGGGGCAGGGAAACATTTTCGGGATTAAATCCATCAGCGCCAGCCAATGAGAATCAGTGCAGCTTCCAGATGGAGCAGGGCGGCTTCTCTGTTCTTCTGATCTGTCAGTTGTTGCTGCCTCCGTCCTGCCGTTGTTGACGAGTGCGGTCCGTCGAGCCGGATGAAGTTAGAGCTTTGAATCCCTTGAAGGGATTACCAACGATCAGAGTGTTTGGGCAGTGGCTGTCGTTAAATTATCGCTCGCAGGGTCTTCAGTCGACTTTTATGGATGAAAAAAAGCGCCGCATCGCTTGGTGCTGCATCTCTCTTCCTCTTCAATGCTTTGGCTTACCGTATTGATAATCCCATCGAAATGCGCGCCCGCAGTAGCCAAGCAGGCCTCAACAATAACCGAAACCCCCTCCCCCGTGCTCCTCAATCTCCTTTGTGCCCGGCCGCCCTGATAGCAGCGGGAGGCTGGGAATTTTGATAATTCCTCGCTGTCCCCGCACCGGCCGGCCCTCGTCGAAGCACTTCGTCACGATGGAAGCCCCCCCGCCAGAGGCCAGTTGATACGTAAATATTTGTGAACGCGAGCGACAACAGCTTTCAATACCGAGGGTTTTTGGGGGAGCTTTGGCATTGCATTGATTGCCTCTAGGGTTGGTTGCCTGCTTCCCTGGCTGTCTCTACGAAATGCATTGCCGGATGAATGAAATTTCGCGGCCATTTCCTAGAGTGGAAGCTTCCGAGCCATGACAAAGAGACACAAAGAGATAGTGAGAGGGTGGGAGATATCTGAAGATAAACAGTGCGAAAACTGGGGATTCAGGGAAATAAGGTGGATGGGGTGGGATATTTTTGTGATGTGAACGCGCATCCGCTACAATGCGGAGAAATATCCTCACTTTCCGGATAACCCGTAAATCTGCGCTTTGTAATTTTTAGATGAAAAGGCACAGAGGCTCACAAAGGCAGACACAGAATGGTTTGATGTCGGCCACAAGCGGAGAGGGACTCAGGTGTCGGGGGGATTTTAATTCATATCGAGTGCAGGATGTTCGCCATTCAATTAGGTACCCCAGCTCTGTCCACATCCGCCGCTTTGATCCCGCGAAATCACCAGATTCGCTTGTCTCTCTGAAAGCTTGATGATCCATTTCGTTTTTGTTATTCACCACTATGGCGCTATGGGTGGGCGCAAAGACGGTTAGTTGCTTTTGGGTCCAAAGGAAACAGCTGCTTGTGACTGTAGTGGGTTGTAGCAGAGCTCCAAAAGCCTAAAATTCTGTCATTAATTACGAAAGAAAATAAACCATTTGATTGGCGTTTTTGAGCTTTGTTTACCAAGCGGAACAACTTTACGGATGCTGTTGCTTACCAGCAAAAAAAAAGTGAAAGTGACTTTGCGCGAGGCCTATTAGATGCGGCGGCGACTGTTAATTTAGTTAGCGCAGGAAAAGCAATAGATCTTTGAAAGCCGAATGAATGGCGGCTTATTGCGGAAGCGGCTAGGAGGGGAGGGGCCTAGCGACATGGAATTCGGCTTAGGCCGAGCCGTCAGTCAGACAGGCCGCAACGCTGACCCCGCACCGCCGCCCCCCCCCACTGATATTTATTGCAGCTCTACGAACTGTCCGAGGAGCCGAAGCGGAAGCAATTTCTGGACGACCTGTTCGCCTTCATGCAGCGCCGAGGTGAGCGGATGACCAAGCCACGAATTGGGTGTTAAAATCCCCCTGATAATTTCATTTGCCTTTTGCGCCCGTAAATCTTGTTGCGAACCGGCTTATTACGATTTTGTTTTTTCCCCATAAAGATTATTCAAACGTTGAACGAAGGCGGGAAAACATTTGAGGGCGGGAGTGCGAAAACTAGATTTCCCTTCTATTGCCCAGTCTCAAGCCGGCAACCCCAGAGGTGCTGTCCCGAGATGGAATGCTACTGCGGGCCAGTCTATGCATGAATTTTTTGGCCCAGAATAAAAAAATTTGCTTCATTAAAGCATTTTCTCCAGGATGCAGTGGAAGTTATTCCAAAATCACTCTCTGAAAGTTCTGACATCGGCTGAAGGGGTTGGCTCCGGGGTATGGGTAATTAGTGAGGCTTCTGGCAGCAGGGAGTGGCTCACCCCGGCCATCCTCTCCCAGGCATTGTCACTTCCCAGTGTTTACCCTGCCCGCAGCCCTGTCTGTCCGGCGGGAGCGGAGTAACGCAACACGACTTTCCCCTGATTCCCCGGCTCTTTCCTCGCCTCCTATCATCCCAAGTTTCGGACTGACAACAGAGACAGAAAAGAACAATCTCTCCGGCTTTAATTGGCAACGGGATCGGGTGCGGGAAACATTCTGTGAGAAAATGCTGCAAAAATGAAATGGAAGACAAGAGAGAGAGAGAGAGAGAGAGAGAGAGAGAGAGAGAGAGAGAGAGAGAGAGAGAGAGAGAGAGAGAGAGAGAGAGAGAGAGAGAGAGAGAGAGGAAGGGGCTGTCACGGGATAAAGGCAAATTCCGGGGGGAGTTCTTGATATCAGAAGCCCGGCAATGGAATGCCAGGCCGTTTTCCCTGACGCCGTGACAACCCCGCCGAGCAAGAGGGGTTGGTAGCTAAGCATCGGGCGATTTTTGATTTTCCTGACAACTGTTCCCTTTATCCGCCGCCCCCCCCCCCCCCCCTACCCCGCTTAGATTGCCCCGATCCGCAAATCTTTCAGCCTCATATTAGGAACGGGCCGACGCGTCACGGGGCGCCACTTTTAATTACCCCTCCTGAGGACCCGGGCCGATTTCAGCCGCTGCTTTCTTCATTTTGTCCTTCCTCCTCTCTCACTCTTTATCTCCCTCACTCGGTCCTCTGGTCTGTCGCTTCTGTTGCCTCCCATTTTTAATAATAGCTTCACAAAGTGCGACAGGGAGCGAACAGTTGCGGGCCGGGGCTGGCGTATCCCGATCCTCCATTTATCCCTTCAGTTATGATCGCAAGGCCGTTGCGGAAAGGTAGACGAGGGGAAGGCGATCTTGCTTAATTAAACAAATTATGCGGCTCCCCTTGCCTTGGTCGGTCTTGTCCGTTAATTCTCTGTCTCTCTCTCTTAAGCATTTCGGCTTGTTGCAACAAATGCCAGATCAATCTTCATTAACATCATCTGGGGACAAGGAACGCCTATTGGGAATTGGGAATTCTAGTGGCGAATAGAAGAGAAATATAGGGATTCTAATCGCCGGCTGCTTTCGCTATCTCTCTATCATTCATTTTCTTAGTGATCGCATTTTCTTCAAATTTTCTTTTACCGCGCACGATTTTCCACATTGCAGGCACCCCGGTGAATCGCATACCCATCATGGCCAAGCAAGTCCTTGATCTGTACGAGCTGTTCCGCCTCGTGGTGAGCAAGGGCGGTCTCGTTGAGGTCATCAACAAGAAACTCTGGCGCGAGATCACCAAGGGTCTCAACCTGCCCTCGTCAATTACCAGCGCTGCTTTTACGCTAAGGACTCAGTGAGTAAATGAGTATGCTGATGGTTGATGATCAGTTTGATGATGCCAGTTTGATGATGCCAGTTTGATGATGCCAGTTTGATGATGCCAGTTTGATGATGCCAGTTTGATGATGCCAGTTTGATGATGCCAGTTTGATGATGCCTGTTTGATGATGCCAGTTTGATGATGCCTGTTTGATGATGACGATTTGATGATGCCAGTTTGATGATGCCAGTTTGATGATGCCAGTTTGATGATGCCTGTTTGATGATGACGATTTGATGATGCCAGTTTGATGATGCCAGTCTGATAATGCCAGTTTGATGATGACGATTTGATGATGCCAGTTTGATAATGCCAGTTTGATGATGACGATTTGATGATGCCAGTCTGATAATGCCAGTTTGATGATGATCTGATGATGCCAGTTTGATGATGCCAGTTTGATGATGCCAGTTTGATGATGACGATTTGATGATGCCAGTCTGATAATGCCAGTTTGATGATGATCTGATGATGCCAGTTTGATGATGCCAGTTTGATGATGCCAGTTTGATGATGACGATTTGATGATGCCAGTCTGATAATGCCAGTTTGATGATGCCAGTTTGATGATGAGTTTAGGAGTAGCTTTAGTCAAACTAGCCCCAGCCTTGAACTCCTCACCGCCCAGGTACATGAAGTACCTGTATCCGTACGAATGCGAGAAGCTGAAGCTGAGCAGCCCGGGCGAGCTGCAGGCGGCCATCGACGGCAACAGGCGCGAGGGCCGGCGCCCCAACTACCCCGCATTCGAGTGCGGCCCCAGCCCGGGCGGCCTGCCGCCGCTGCTCACTTACCACAGTTCGATGGTCTCTGGCAAGGCCATGTCAGGTGATTAGACGAAGAAAATGCTTACTGTTCTACTTTAAGTAGCACTACTCACCCAGTTTTTCAAGAATATCTATAAACTTTTTTTCGACTCTTAAATTTAGATCGAGACTTTGCTTGTCTCACTCCGCCTGTACTTCGCGCCACTCCTGGAGACGAGCGGCATCATCAGCAGCATCAGCCTCATCACCATCACCACCACGCTCTTCATCAACAACAGAATTTGCCAGACGCGTCGCCCAAGGATCTCAGCTCAGCAGGTGTCGCAGCCGTAGCCAAAAATTTCAACGGCGATTCCGGCAACGCTGGCGTCGGAGGCTCGCTGAAACGGTCGTGCAGCGGCAGCGACGCCACCGGGGCTGCGCCCTTCCTGCCGACTGGCGCGGCCGATCATCAGCCGCCAGCGGCGAAGCGCCCGACAGCCAACGGCAACCACAGCAGTGCCGGTGGCAGCGACGCCCGCAGTCCGCCTCCGCCGCATCCGGCCAGTGTTGGCAGCGGCGGCGGCGCCGGCTTGGGCGTCCAATTGCCGTTTCCGGCGGGAATGCCACCGTTTCCGGGTCTGCCGCTGCCCTCCGCGAGCGGCGGAATTCGCATCGCTGGTCATCACGGTGAGTGTCTTTTTTTAAACAAATGAGCACTGTTTGAATTATGGCGCAACGCAGTAATATAACAAAGCACTTAATCCACCCGAATTACAGGCGGCCACCTCGGCCTGCCCGACTCGTCGGTCGTCATCTCCATGGAGATCAACGGGCTCATGTACCACGGAGTGCTGTTCGCGCAGCCCAAGCGGCACTGAGGCAGCTGACTAATTAGCTCGCCTTGGCTACCTGCTCGATTCCCTATTACGGACTCTATCAACTTGCTAATTAGTATTGAAATGCCGCTATGCAGTGACTTTGCAGATTGTAAATTAATGCCACATGATTTAAGTTTTTTATGTTGCTCTTTCGATGAAGCAACGACCAAGGACCAATTTTACTCTACTGAAGAAGTCCTTGGCTACTACATGTCGCCTGTTACCTGTTAATCAAAAAGTTTTTTGCTTTAGTGAGATTCACCGCTTGCCCCGAATTCTCAATTCATTCGAGCTTCGATATTATCGCAACTGCATAGAGATCACCATTAAAACTTGATTCCGTATGAATAATGCTATTGCAGTTGAAATGATTATTTAGAAAATTTCAATTTGCATCGACCCTTTAAACTTCTGATCACATGAACCTTTGATTCTCCCGCTGTTGACATGTTGACAAAAGCGAGGATCCGCTGCATGCTCGAGAATTTTCCCAGCCTAACGAAATCAGTCAATGTCTGGTGTTGTGCATAGACCCGTAGCCATGCAATATTATAGTTGTTATAAAAGCTTATTATGCTTGTCAAATTGTTGCACTGTGCATTCTCAGTACTTCTGTTTGATGCTCTGCCGAGCTCATATTAAAATGCTTGTTGTTATTCGCAATAAATCAGAAATTTCTATGTTGCTTTCATTCAGTTAAATCAAATTACTGGAAATTTCATTTTCTCGCGTAATTTCATCGGATACCAATCTAGACTGGGCCGAGCAGTTGCGATTGCACTTCTAGTTGCCTAGCCGATGCTCGCATGCTTCGAAGGCCTCGACATTAAGCCGATCTTACGACGAAGGTCTGACAGCTCGCGGGTAATCAATATTGCATTCGATTGGCAAATCCTTCAAGTCATCGAAGAGACAGACATGAATCGCGTTACTATAAATAGGGCGTCAACAGGTTGCAAAGCTGACACCTGCATTGCAAGATTGACAGGTGAATTTAATGCGAGTGAATCGAGAACAATAAAATGAGAAAAAGCTGCGTCATCACGCAGATTGTCGCGAAGATTAGCCAAGCTGTTGGACAGATTTGACTGAGCTGACACTGAGAAGTCACCCGCTGTTGACAATGACACTAATATGCCACAAAAAAACTCGAAAAACCTGTCAAAGTTCTTCAAAAACATTTCTGCTGAAAATTTTCTCGCCGGGTGTTGTTGAAATCGGCGCGATGATATCCGCTGGCATCGGCTTAGTGTCAGCCGTCCGGACGAGCGCGTGACTGACCCGCTTAGTCTAGGGAGCTGGCTCGCTCCAACACAAGAAAACTCTCTATATAATAGAGAATATGCTGGCTTGTGATGGAAAACAGCAACTTCCTTAACTCTGCACGCACCATAGCTGGTCAAGCTGAAGCTCAGAAACATTTGAGACAATGTCTTTGAACAAGGCTGCCGTGATTATCTTCCTGCTCGGCTGGCTGATATCTGTAGGCCAAGCAGTCCGTCAGCCTTCGGAGTGGCCTTCGCTAGAGAGAGCCAAGCGGATTCGAATGGACAGTGAGTTATCTGTCAATCCAGTGGAATTTCATTGAAGCTTGGCCCTGATTGATTTTAATCTTTCAAACCGTTGCAGCGCATCAAGCCTTCGTGCCATTCTGTAGTTACCGATGCAAAGTGCACTTCGGCCCCGACCGCCAGTGCATCGGCTATTTTAATCCGAAGACAAGCGTCTGCTTCTGCGTTTGCAGCCGGCCCCCAACAGGTCCGTGACCGCTCGCTAGATGCTCCAATCAGTCTGCGCCATGCCCCCCTGAGCGCCGCATGGATTTTAATTAAAAAGACGTACGGATCAACTATGCCACACAGCTGCACTCTGCAAGGAATACAAAAAAAACAAAAAAAAATAATAAAGCACCCATTCTAGTATATATTTTGCACGCAACAAAGGACTTATAGTATGCGAATAAACGAGACATTAAATTTAAAACGTAACGATACAGGTACATGCCGCCCAACATTTTATTTACAAAATTCTAGACCACCGGAAAGCAAACAATTTGAGCTAGAGACGATCAAAAGTTTCCCGCTTTAAATATACACACATTTTGTTAGATACTGCAGCACTTTCCTGCGCAAAACTATTACTTCTTTGTGTTATTTTGCTTATTGAAAGTTTTGTAGAGTTCTATTGGCCTATTAATTGTGAAGAAATGGACGCCTATTGAGGAAGCTCTGTTGTTCGATTAGTCTGGGTCTGAGTTGTCACCGTGGCCTGGTTTCAATCCAAGGGCAATTAAAAGCTAAAAGTTCATGCATTCAGATCGTATTCCATGGATCCCTTTTCAGTCGCTTTAATCATTAAAAGTGAAAATTTTGGCTTTTAAGCAACTTGCAAATTCGAAGTATCAAATCGAATTCCCTAAATTCCATATAAAGGTCAGTGACCTAAATCGCAATAGAGTTGGAAGAGTCACAGCTGGTTGTCAATTGTGCAGAACACGAGTTCACTGTCTGTCTCTCTTATACCTTTACACGAGCGCAGTGATAATGGAGCGCAAAGCGTAAGCCATGTGTATCGGCTAAGAATGCTGGTTAGTTTACACACGCTTTAAGTAACTTGTTGATAGGTTAAGTAAGACTGAAAGAGGTGTTGCAGCCCACCCATGGACACGCGTATCCTCGAGTCAGAATGATTTTTGCTTATTTAAATGCATCGTAAAATTGACGATTCAGCACATTTTAGTTGATTTCAAAGCGAAATATAATATATTTTTTAACTAAGATAAAGTACTTGTACATAGCTTTCTGAATTGTCTTCAACCTTTTAGAGCCGGAAAGAATGAATGCCGTGTAGCGGCTGCTACAAATAACCAAAGAAAGTATTTGCTTTTGGCGAATTAATAGAGAGCGAAAAGAATGCGTTCAGTGCATGAAGAGACGCAGGCGTTTCTTTAAGCCGATCTGACCTGTATTTCAATTTCTTGGCCATAGATAAATTTACGGGGGTTGAATCGCAAGCTAGAAGTTGTTTTCTAGCCCCTTCGCACTGATCATCAAAGCACACAGAAGCCCGTCGTGCTCTGCGGGCGGACGACATTGTATCGAAGCCATTTTTCTTTCAAGGTTCTGATGGCAGCTATAGACCACAGACCAGCTATTTGCAACCTCGTTGTCCAGTTTGTAAAGTTCGCATGCATAGTTTTGCCTTGCGTTAGGCGTCTCGAAAGACATTAATGAATTAATTAAATATCTATCAGCAGGGACGTCGAATACTTTTTCTGAGCAATAATTTGATCATCGGAAAGCCGCACCTTCATGCAACTCAACGTGGCTGGTCCAATCATTATGGTTATGATTGTGCGAGAGGCACTGCTTAGAGGCCCGGCTCTAGGCAAGATGATGGTGTAATCAGTCAAGCACTTCCTCGATTGGTTGTTGTCCTTCGTGCCTTGGGCAAGGTCGTCGCATTAGTAGTCCTTGGCTTTGGGTCGGCGCCTTCGGGGTAGCTCTTTATTTAGAGTGCACATTTGCTCATCAGGCACTGTTCATTTAAGTTAATTCACTGTTTCAAACATATCAAATGCACTGGGAAACTTATCGAGGTCTTATGAAACAAGGACACCTAAGTAGACCCTAGTTGACCTTGTTATCATCCACTTTTTTACTGATAATATACACGCACTTCATTGCTCAATATTTGAATAAAAATTATAATTTAGCATACCAAACCAAACGTCTTCAATATTTATTGGATTAGATTCGTAGAAGACGTGTAAATGCTCATTATGTTTTTAAACAAATCGACAAAGCGTTAAAAATTTGAATTACAAGTGCGCTAAAATTTTCGTTGAAAACAGTTCCGATGATGGAGATGGAGCTAGTGCATTGTACAGATTTAAAGATGATAGCAACTTTATAGCGATGGCTCCGTAGGCTGGCTGAAAGCTAAAGCATTACCTCATTTGTCCAATTGTTCATTTCAGCCAGATATCCTTTTAATTAGAATTTCTAAATGCTCAACCAATTCATATTGATATGGAAAACGTAATCAAGGGCCAGAAAACAGCTTAAAATTATTGTCTAGGTGCCATTTGGGACTATCTAAACTACCTATAGTTATAAAAGTGCCAATAAACAAAGTGCCAATTCTAACAAGGTACAAGCCAATGAGTATTTGCATTCTATAGGACTATTATGATTGCAATTAGCATTTAGTGTCCTCATTTATTAATTAGGCCCCTAGGGCCATAGGTTTTTTTCTTATTTTTTTCCACTCACAAATATCAAATCATTTTTGGTATTATATAAAATTACTTTATTAACAAAAAATTTTTTATAAAATATTCTAATAGAAACTCTTTGTCATTAAATTTAAGAACCAATAGGGTTGACGTAAAATAGCATTTTAAAAGAATATTATGTAAGTTTTGGATCCTAGCTATCATCCTAGTCATTTTGTTCAATGTTAGGCCCCCTATTATTAAAGGAATTTTACTATTTATAGTCTTATTAACTTTGTATTTTGTTGTATATATTATACTCATGGAAAGCATTAGGCGATTGTTAAGATCCATTCGTTTAATCCAACTTCAGAATCACGGGAAAAATAACGTTCGTTATATTTCGGATTGACAAAAGTACACACCGCAAATCATCAAACTTGATTATTAGTCCAAAATGATGTTAAAATGTTTAAGATGACCTTCAGAGAGGGTAATAGTGGAAACAGCGTCGGGCAAGTGCCGTGCATGGCCCAGAATTTAGCCTTGCAGTTCCCCCACAGACCCTCGACTCCATTCGTGTGGATGGTAGGGTCATGTGGGTCAACGAATGCCAGGTGATGGTTGACCACATCGTGCTGCTGCAGCTGATTGTAGCCTTGCCAACCATCGGTAATAATCCGAGTGCCGGGCAGCACGTGTTGCTGGATCAATGGGAGCAGTGTCTGGGCAGTTCGATTCGGCACTTCTATGAGCACGCACTTCTGACTGTCGCGCTCCATCATGCCCAAAACCCACTGTCCATCCCGATGAGCTCCCTGGTGGTATTTCCGGTGCATGAAGTAACTTTCGTCTATTTCGACGATCTTCCCAGGTCCACCAAGCTCCATCGGGTGGTCCAACATGTACTGGCAGCAAATTTCGCGCACAAAATTCTGCCAGTCGACCATTGTAGGATGGGACACGCGACACTGCCGCTCTGCTTCAGACTGCCTCATATCCATAGACCACAGGTAGATCAGGTCGATGAGCTGCTGCAGCGTGAGCCGGCTAAGCTCAAAGAAAGATCCTTTGCGCACAGACACTTGCCCATGGCAGTCCCGGCAGCTCCAGGCGAAGCCGTCGATGTACCGATCGCCCGCACGCTGCTGCAGGCGCATAGGCGAAGCCGCTTCACAGCCACATGTGCGCTCATTAGCCAGCAGGTGATAAGTGGCGCACCACTCCATTGCCAATCGTGGCATAGCCGTCAGTGTGACAATGTCTCGCATTGTCGCGTCCAACTCCACCAGCAGCAGCGGGTTGCGCAGCAGGTGTGGCGGCACAATAAACATCGGTGCAGCGGGACAACCAGCCATACTTGATTAGCTGAAATTGATGGATTTTGTAGCACGAGTAATTAACGAACAGATCTTTACAATTGAAAACGTCAGTTCAATTAAACGAACAGATCTTAACAATCGCCAAGCATTACTATATATATTATATATGCCATACTTAGGGGCACTGCAGCTTCCTTTTATAATACACGTAGACACTAAATTTGAATGAATTATTTCTAACCTCAGATTATTTTGATTGCTAATTTACAATATATTTTATAATATTATACCCACAGAAAGTCTTTTTTGTTTTACTATAAAATTTATATATGTGCAATGCTGGGACTTTTTATTTCCTCAATTCTGGTTTGCAAGAACCAGAATCATTTTTCAAAGTATAATTTTTTAGCAGGAAATTGATAGTTATTTATAATGGGTTCATATATGTGCAATACCCAGCTGACCCAGCTGAACCAACTGGGTGACAGGACTGCCAAGCAAGGGATGTTGCAAAATCGCCAATGTAAGTTGCAAAATTGCTGATGTAAGTCACAAAATTGCCAACATAAGTCACAAAATGGAGGGGTTACAATGCCCTGGATGGAGAAGAATAGGGAAGCTTTAGGCAAAATTGGTTTGCAGGACCTTATTTTTTTGGTCCTTTTAAATTTTTGGCCAACTAAGTTGCAAATTTTGCCACTGACAAGCAATGAGCAATGTCACACAGACTGAACAACATTGCACTTTTTGTCAGAAACAATGTTGCACTGGCCGGGTAAGATTTAGGAGGTTGCACATAGTTGAATTAATTTTAATTTTTACAAAAATTACACATTTAGAAAAAAGATAATGATAAGGACATACTTTTTTGTTCACTGGCCTGGTGCTGAGGATCTTTTTATGCTACTGTACTACTGTAGTTTATTTCCTTTTAGGAGGTTCTCTTGTAATTTATTCTAACATTACTAAATTAATTTAGTAAGATATAATATCTTGACCTTCCTGGTTGTTTGCATATCTTGCAACCTCTGGTTTATGGTGCCAGACAGCATCTAGGAAGTCACATGACTGGGGTTTATTTCAATACAATAATTTATGGCTTCCCATCCTTTTTTTCTTTTTTGCTTTTTTCCTGTCAAATTTGACAGCTAACTCTCTGACCCCTAAAAGTACATTAGGATTTATTATAATCTTTTCTCTTGAATATCCTCACCTCCTAATCTTAGACTTTCTGTATATTAAGTATATGGTTGATTATATTATAATCTGTAAGTCTTTTCCGCCATGCCACTAAGGGACAAATTATGTATATAGCTGCCGTGCCTCTTAGTGATGAATTGCATATATGGCCACTATGCCCCTAAATATGGCATATTATATATTAGTCACAGTCATATAAAAATCTAGGCACTTCCTTAACTTTGGTCTCTTTATCATATTGTGTATACCTATTTTTTAAAGAAATATTATATATGTAAATTCTATGTGTTTTATTGTATATTTGATAGAATTATAAATATTTTTTTGTATAGAACTTCTGCATTTAACTTGGAAATTACACTATAAGTGGTCTTGAGTTCATGTAGGTTATATAGACTAAAAATTACAAAATCCTAGGTTTTTGTAATCCTTAGAATCTGGGATTCAAAGTAGCAAATCGAAATTTCTATACTTAATATCTCAAGCTATCTAACTTTAGGATTGAAACCCATAATTTTGGTATTGAGAATCCCAGGATCCTGGGACTGCAATCCTCAGTATAGACAAATAACAAAAGTGCTTTAATCACTAGCAACCACATTTATAAATGGTAAAGTTATGACACAAAATAAAGTATAATAATATATCTATAATAATATATAGAAGTAAGTAATCATAAAAATATATTATTATATCAATAGTAGTTAAAAGCAACATTTTTTGCTTATAGCTTGTACAATTTAACAAAGTTGATAGTTGATTTTAATCAAAATGTTAATTAATAGTTAAGAAGGCTGTAAATTTTTCGGCCTTGCCACAATATTTCTATTGTTATTTTTATTCTTAATTAATTTCCAACTGCCACATTCTTTCCTTAAAGTTTCAGCAAGTAAAATGTCCAAACGCAATCCAATTTCTGAATTAAATCACGAAAACTGGGATCAGGAAGAAGAGAAGGAAGAGGTAAATTGATTATTCGTAATGTTATAGTCATTCCGAAACATAGTGCCGAACAATTTTACAGTGGTTTAATATTTCTGTAACAAATCTTTCATTTTCATAAGGCTGGCCGCTTTAAAACCGCGTCAAAAGAGGTGCTGAAGAGTCGCGAAATTCGCGTGGCTAAACGGCGAGCTCAGGATAACGAGGTGAGTGCCGACCTATGCTGCAACATTCCCATGTTCTGTATTTCCTACTGATGCAGCTAAGGTCCTCCCTTTGGCAGGACAAGGGCACCGGCGGCCTTTTCAAATCCTTCACCGGCTTCACAGGCTTTGGCACCTCCGTCGCTGCATCGACTGCGTCCAACTCGCTGACCTTCAACTTCTCGACTAACTCGGCGACTACCGCACCGGCGCCAACCTCGACTGCAACGACAGTGTCGAAATCCTCAGCTCCAGCTGGCGCCGCCGATCCCAATGCCGCCCATCTGGCCCAGCTGAAGGCGCTCAACCAGTCGGTGCTGCGATGGATCCAGAGTCACGTGACGTCAAATCCTTACTGCGTGCTCACGCCGGTGTTTCGCGACTACGAGCGGCATCTGGCCGACATCGAGCGTCGATATCCGTATGTGGAGTCGGCGGCGACTGCGCCGGCTAATTCGTCGTCGAGCCCGGCCTCGGCGACGGCGACGCCTGCGACGAATTCGGTAGCGACGGCTGCTTCGGCTGCTCCCACGGCATCGACGTCTCCCCCGAAGTTCAACTTCTCGGCCGCTGTTTCGTCAACGGCCACGTCGACGCAGCCATCGGCGACAACGTCGGCAGTGTCGTTTGCCGCCGCTGACGCCGCGAAAACGTCCGCGCCGTCGATGCCTTCGACTTTCAGCTTCAACTTTTCATCAGGCCAGCAGCAGCAGCAGCAGAAGCCGGCAGCTGCTGAGGGCGCCGCCACTACTGCCGCATTCTTCTTCGGCGCATCGGCCAAGTCATCAACTACAACCACAACGACAACGACGGCGGCGGTTTCTTCGACTTCGACTGCGTCTTCGACCACAACGACGACAGCGTCCAGCTCGATGCCGACTTTCTCGTTCGGCGCCGGGCCGGCGCTGCCGCAACAGCCGGGCCTGTCGCTGTTCGGTCCCGGTGGCTTCGCCGCCGCCGCCGCCGCGTCGGCCGCCAGCTCGTCAGGCGCCCAGCAGGACGAAGACGAAGAATACGAGCCGCCGAAGCCGGAGACGCGGGAGATTCGCGAGGATGGCGCCGTGTTCAGCCAGAAGTGCAAGCTGTTCTACATGGCCGCCGGCGAGGCCAAACAGTGGAAGGAGAAAGGCGTCGGCTGCGTGCACGTCAAGCCGGCCGAGGGCGGCAATCGGGCGCAACTGATTGTGCGGGCGGACAACACCCTGGGCACCATCATGCTGAACACTCTGGTTACTAAGGACATGACGCTATCCGTTGCTAAGAACAATCTCAGTCTGGCTTGTCCGCCTAATCCGCCAATGCCGAAGTCCACAGGAGACGACAGGCGAATCGTGCCGTTTCTGGTGCGACTCAAGACCGAGGCCGATGCCAAGGAGTTGCTGGCCAAGATCAACGAGCTGAGAGAGGCCTCCTAGTTTAGACGCTTCTAACATTAATTTTAATTTTTCTCTCTTCGAGTGATTTTCCCTTCATAAAAGGCCGAGTTATCCCTGTCACCTTGAGCTTCTTTTGCGCCCACGCTCTTCATTATCAATTGACTCGATTCAATAAGGTTTTAAATCGTGTCGCATTTTTTTCTTTGTCAAACCTTCAAATGAAATTAGTCCGGTTAAATTTGCCAGCCTATTTTGCTAAATAGTAACTTCTATTGCTAATTGATATTTTTTTGTTTTCTAACCTCGCATTATGGTCTAGTTAGTTTTGTTATTATACACACAATTGCCGCAGTTCATTGTGTCATTGTTGAGTGAGTCCCGGCGACTCGACTGTTTGCGCTCGCTTGTTTCAGTTTGACAAGTTAAATATAAAGCATCAAAATATTTCGCTATAACTCGATGAGTAACTCTCGTGTTTCGTGTTTGAGTCGGCCAGTGCTTCGCAATTTGCTTTGCCTCTCTTGTTTGCTTTTATTGTGCTGTGTAGGCTCTTTTTCCGGTAAGGGTCCGATGCGATTGTTTAATCTGTCTTAGTTGTATCTCAGCTGTAACCGGCTTTTTGTTATTTTCTCTTTCATTCGATGGTTGCCAAGGCAACGCCGGTTTCGACGCCGGAGTTTGGCGAGCTGATCGCGTCGACGCGGTCTTGCTGCGCGCCATTCACGAAAATCTCGGCTACCGGCGCCTTGACGCCATTCAAGGCAAGACCACCACCGCTGATGTTTCAATTGTTCAACGATTGTTGATGAAGCTGGAGAAGCTGGCGTGTGCCGCTACTCGCGCTCTAGTGCTGTGCCATTGCCGGGAGCTGGCAGCCCTGACTGTCAGACAGCTGCGCCAAGCAGGTTTGTCACTGTTATTCAGCAGTTTGGATTGCCACTAGCTCGAGGAGGGGGCGGAGTCTCTGCTTTTGAGTTGATCCTTATTAGCAAATAATCATTGTAAAATTTTGTCTGAATCTTAGAGGGTTTTTACAGCGTATTTAGATGCTTCCTGTGCCTGTGGATAATCAGAGGGAAACCGGATGCTTCCAGAGTGTCTGTGGATAATCAGAGGGAAACCGGATGCTTCCAGAGTGTCTGTGGATAATCAGAGGGAAACCGGATGCTTCCAGAGTGTCTGGGGATAATCAGAGAGAAACCGGATGCTTCCAGAGTGTCTGTGGATAATCAGAGGGAAACCGGATGCTTCCAGAGTGTCTGTGGATAATCAGAGGGAAACCGGATGCTTCCAGAGTGTCTGTGGATAATCAGAGAGAAACCGGATGCTTCCAGAGTGTCTGTGGATAATCAGAGGGAAACCGGATGCTTCCAGAGTGTCTGTGGATAATCAGAGAGAAACCGGATGCTTCCAGAGTGTCTGTGGATAATCAGAGAGAAACCGGATGCTTCCAGAGTGTCTGTGGATAATCAGAGGGAAACCGGATGCTTCCAGAGTGTCTGTGGATATTCAGAGGGAAACTGGATGCTTCCAGAGTGTCTGGGGATAATCAGAGAGAAACCGGATGCTTCCAGAGTGTCTGTGGATAATCAGAGAGAAACCGGATGCTTCCAGAGTGTCTGTGGATAATCAGAGAGAAACCGGATGCTTCCAGAGTGTCTGTGGATAATCAGAGAGAAACCGGATGCTTCCAGAGTGTCTGTGGATATTCAGAGGGAAACTGGATGCTTCCAGAGTGTCTGTGGATAATCAGAGAGAAACCGGATGCTTCCAGAGTGTCTGTGGATATTCAGAGGGAAACTGGATGCTTCCAGAGTGTCTGTGGATAATCAGAGAGAAACCGGATGCTTCCAGAGTGTCTGTGGATAATCAGAGGGAAACCGGATGCTTCCAGAGTGTCTGGATATTCAGAGGGAAACCGGATGCTTCCAGAGTGTCTGTGGATAATCAGAGAGAAACCGGATGCTTCCAGAGTGTCTGTGGATAATCAGAGAGAAACCGGATGCTTCCAGAGTGTCTGTGGATAATCAGAGGGAAACCGGATGCTTCCAGAGTGTCTGGGGATAATCAGAGAGAAACCGGATGCTTCCAGAGTGTCTGTGGATAATCAGAGGGAAACCGGATGCTTCCAGAGTGTCTGTGGATAATCAGAGAGAAACCGGATGCTTCCAGAGTGTCTGTGGATAATCAGAGAGAAACCGGATGCTTCCAGAGTGTCTGTGGATATTCAGAGGGAAACTGGATGCTTCCAGAGTGTCTGGGGATAATCAGAGAGAAACCGGATGCTTCCAGAGTGTCTGTGGATAATCAGAGGGAAACCGGATGCTTCCAGAGTGTCTGGATATTCAGAGGGAAACCGGATGCTTCCAGAGTGTCTGTGGATAATCAGAGGGAAACCGGATGCTTCCAGAGTGTCTGGATATTCAGAGGGAAACCGGATGCTTCCAGAGTGTCTGTGGATATTCAGAGGGAAACTGGATGCTTCCAGAGTGTCTGGATATTCAGAGGGAAACCGGATGCTTAGAAGATTCTTCTAGATTAACTTATAAAGTTGACCTGATTTTGTTAATTTACTCGGAATTTATTTTAGAATTAAATAGCTACCAGAATCTATTCAGTACTTGAAACTTCTGAAGGTACTCAGCTAAGTAATATCGAAAATTTAATCAACAATCTCAGACGAGATGCTGCCAACGCTGCCTCGCAACCTGACATCGCAGTCGGCTTGCCTGGTCGCCTGTTGGATTTGGCCCGCCAAGGCCATCTGCGCACGGACAAGCTGAAGCTGGTTGTGCTTGACGAGTGCGATAATGCGCTGGAAGCCTTGCGGTTGGCTCCTCCTGATTCGCAGATTATTATGTGTTGCACCAGGCTATGGTATTCGTTAACTCATCGCCCCAGTGCGATAGTCTGGAACGATTGTTAAAGTGGCGTGACCTGCCAGTTTTATCACTACACGGTGACCTGAGCCACAACGATCGAATGAATCAAAAATGACTGTTCAACATTGTTTGAATTTTTGGCCGGTGAGGGTGTTGATCAGTCTGTCGGGGATGATGAAGATATATCTGATTTGGTTGATGACGAATGAGGGAGTATGTTTCTAAGAATTTTGTAGAATATTCTATCCATATACGATATATTTTCTTTAAGTTATCAGATTATGAAATGCACTTTCTTATCAGAGAAGTTTCTTTCTATTTGACCGATTGCTTTCCTTGCCCTCAGCCACGCTCTTGTTAACTGCTCTACTTTAATTGATTTTATAATTGCAAAGTATCAAGCGCTGTGATTATACTTTTTTCTACTTTAATCTTTGCTGCAGTACATTTTTTGCGCGTCGTATCTTCGTTAAATGTGATAATAAAAATATATAGCTCGTATATTTGTATTTTGCATTGAAACTTTTTTAAGAACCTTCCTGGGCTTGTGTAATTGCAGATAGATGTTTGTGTCAATTGCAGATAGATGCTTGTGCAATCGCTGATAGATGCTTGTGCAATTGCAGATGGAAGCTTGTGCAATTGCAGATAGATGCTTGTGCAATTGCAGATAGATGCTGTGTAATTGCATATATATGCTTGTGTCAAATAAAGGCAGTTGACAGCACAGACTTTAGTAAACTCTAAGCCGGCTTGCAGAAAGGCGGATGGATGCTACAAGGATATAATTTTGCTGTTTCAGGCGGCGGAGCCCGGACAAATCATCTGCTTCAGCAACTGTCGCTCCCTTCGGGGCGGCCGCCTGACGCCTCAGGATGTCTGGGTTCGCGACGGCCGCGTGCTGGACTCGCTCAAAGTCTTCTACGAGGAGCGACGCCGTCCGACTAAGTTTGTGGACTGCGGCGGGCACATTCTGGCGCCCGGATTTATCGATGTTCAGGTCTGACTGGTTGATGAGGGCGATTAGAAATGCTGCGAAATATAAGAGACAGGAGTGTGACAAAAAGTAGGAATTAAATAGTGAAAGAATAGTGAGAGGAGTATGAGAATAAGAGAGGAGTATGAGAGCGAGAGAGGAGTATGAGAGTAAGAAAGGAGTATGAGAGCGAGAGAGGAGTGAGAGTGGGAGAGGAGTATGAGAGTGAGAGAGGAGTATGAGAGTAAGAGAGGAGTATGAGAGTGAGAGAGGAGTATGAGAGTGAGAGATGAGTCTGAGAGTGAGAGAGGAGTCTGGGAGTGAGAGAGGAGTATCAGAGTGAGAGAGGAGTCTGGGAGTGAGAGAGGAGTCTGGGAGTGAGAGAGGAGTATCAGAGTGAGAGAGGAGTATGAGAGTGAGAGAGGAGTCTGGGAGTGAGAAATGAGTCTAAGAGTGAGAGAGGAGTCTGAGAAAGAGAAGAGTCTGATGAGAGTGAGAGAGGAGGATTACGTGTGCATAGTAGCGCTGAAGAGAGCCCCTCGCCGTAACGAAATAGGCGACTATCGCCGCCCCGGTGTGCCATCCATCATAAGCGCCCTGCCCCGCCCTCAAAGTGTCCATCCCATGACCAGCTGAGCATCCCGCCTACAGGTGAACGGCGGCCTCGGCCACGACTTCTCGGCCTGCCCAAGCAACGCCGCCTTCCGTGAATCCGTAGACGCCGTGGCGCGCGATCTTGTCCGCCGCGGTGTCACCGCCTTCTGCCCGACGCTCATCAGCTGCGAGCCGGCGACCTACAGCCGCGTGCTGGCGCCGGGCCCCGAGTCGCCACCGCTGAAGACGTCCGGTTCCCCGGAGGCGGCCGCCGTGGTTGGCCTGCACCTCGAGGGACCATTCATCAGCGCCGACAAGTGCGGCATGCATCCCCGGCAGTGGATCAGGCGGGACTGCGGCTCCGGCCTGCCCGATCTGTGCAGCGTCTACGGCACTGAGGACTTCAGGTGTGTGCCGCGGTCTGCGCGCCTGGTTTCCTGCCTGCCTGTCTGCCTGTCTGTCTGTCTGTCTGTCTGACTGACTGTCTGTCTGTCTGTCTGTCTGACTGACTGTCTGTCCGTCTGTCTGTCTGTCTGTCTGTCTGTCTGTCTGTCTGTCTGTCTGTGAGTCTGAATGACTGTCTGTCTGTCTGTCTGTCTGTCTGTCTGTCTACCTGCCTGCCTGCCTGTCTGCCTGCCTTTTTGTCTGTCTCTGTCTGTCCGTGTGTCTGTTTTTTCCTGACGTCTCAATAATCTCAATGCCTCGCAACCACAGCCAGGTTGCCATGGTAACACTGGCCCCAGAACTTCCTGGCGCCCTAGACGCTGTTCGCGAGCTTCGCGAACGCGGCGTCCGCGTCAGCCTCGGCCACTCAACCGCCTCCCTGGAGGCCGGCGAAGCGGCCGTGGCCGCCGGGGCGAGCATGCTGACGCACCTGTTCAGCGCCATGGGCCCCTTCCACCACCGCCAGCCGCACCTCCCCGGCCTGCTGGTCAGCGAGGCCGTTCAGCAGCCGGTGTACTACGGGCTCATCGCCGACTGCGATCACACCCACCCGGCCGCGCTGCGCCTCGCCTGGCGTTCCAGCTTCCCCGGCCTCATCCTTGTAAGCGACGCCTGCCCGGCCCGCGGTCTGCCAGACGGTCGGCACTCGTTCGGCGGCGTCGAAGTCGACGTAGCCGACGGCCTCTGCCGGCTGGCCGGCTCGGACACCCTGGCCGGCAGCATGGTCACCCTGGCCGACTGTGTCCAGCGGATGCACCTGGCCGGCGTCTGCCCGCCGGAGCGGACGCTGGAAGCCGCCTCGCTGCACCCCGCCGACATGCTGGGCCTGCGGGACCGCGGCCGCATCGAGCCCGGCGCCCTGGCCGACTTTGCGCTGCTCGACGCCGACCTGCGCCTGTTGCGGACTTTTGTGCGGGGAAGGCCGGTTGAGTAGCGATGGAGCCGGGGACAACAGATCAGGGACTGTTCTACGGCTGTGCCTTAATTTGACAGTTTGGGGGATTTTGCTGTTGATTTCCCATGCTCAAAAAAAGTATTAATTGTTAAATCTGCAATTTTTTCTGTGTTGATTTTTAACAAATAAAATTTCCTCGCTAGTAATCAATCAATAGGTGTTGAGAAAGTTTTCTGTTTCTTGTGAATTTATTCAGAAAGATTCTGTCGTTAAAACATTTTTTAGGCTTACAGCATTGTTGCAGAGAATATAGAATATTAAAAACGCTCTATTATCATCCTAATTTTGGAATCTCACATCCTACTTTAAGAATCTCACATCCTACTTTAGGAATTTCACATCCTACTTTAGGAATCTCACATCCTACTTTAGGAATCTCACATCCTACTTTAGGAATCTCACATCCTACTTTAGGAATCCCGCATCTCACTTTAGGAATTCCACATCCTACTTTAGCAATCTCACATCCTACTTTAAGAATCTCGCATCCGACTTTAACAATCTCACTTTCTAGTGTCATCGTAGTACTGCTTGTCTGCGTTCGGCAACAGAAAACCACAGGCAGCAGCTATTTTGACTAAATCCAAGCAACAAATATATAACCCCTTTCTAAGTGCATGAGCCTCCATCCCGCCTGCCTGTCTCTCCCACAGCCGCCATGCCCGACCCAGTCGTCGCCGAGCAGAGCGCCCTGTCCAGCTGGCTGAACTCCGTGCCGCCCGAGCGCATTTTCTGCTTCGTTCTGTGCTTCTTCTGGCTCACCTACCTGTGGGAGAACTACCTGGCCTGGCGCCAGCACCGCCTAATGGCCGATTTGCCTGAACTGCCCGAAGCTGCCAAGCCGTTGATGGACGCAAAAACCTACGCTAAGGCGCGCGCCTACAGCATTGACAAGAGCAAGTTTAGCGCTGTGCGCGGCCTCTGGTCCCAGCTGATGTTCACCGTCATCCTGCTGGCCCAGCTCATGCCCCGCCTATGGGCCATCGCCGGCATCCATCTGGACGGCATGGTCGGGCCCAGCAGCAGCCGCGGCCAGATGCCCCAGTCGATGATCTTCCTAGTCTACGTGATGCTGCTAAGCTTCTTAGCCGATCTGCCCTGGTCTGTGTACAAGACATTCGTCCTGGAGGCTAGGCACGGATTTAACAAGCAGACGCCGGCTTTTTACGCCAAGGACCAGTTAAAAAGCCTATTGTTAAGCATGGCCATCGGCCTGCCCATTGCAGCCGCCCTGCTCTGGCTAATTGAGAAGGGCGGCCCCTATTTTTACGTGTACGCCTGGATTCTGGCCTCGGTTGTAACGTTTGTTTTAATGCTTATTTACCCGAGCGTTATTGCGCCGCTGTTTGATCAGTACGAGCCGCTTCGGGATGGACAGCTGAAGCAGCGAATTGAAGATCTGGCCAGGCGGTTAAATTTTCCTCTGACGCAGTTATTGGTAGGCTTGGGGCGGGTTGAGCCGTGGGGTGGGTTTATTTGTGTTGGCTAAGGCGTGAAGTTAGCAAAGATTGTGGGGTTATTGTAGTGTTTGTTGCCTAAGGCATGAGGTGGGTGGAGAGCGTGGGTTATTTTAGTGTTTTTGGCTACGGCGTGAGGTGGGTGGAGAGCGTAGGGTTATTTTAGTGTTTGTTGGCTAAGGCGTGAGGTTGGTGGAGAGCGTAGGGTTATTTTAGTGTTTGTTGGCTAAGGCGTGAGGTGGATGGAGAGCGTAGGGTTATTTTAGTGTTTGTTGGCTAAGGCGTGAGGTGGATGGAGAGCGGAATGAGGCGTGGGTTGGGTGCAGGAAGTTAGGTTGGTTTAATTCAAGTGTTGTTTCCTACCAATATACTTAATGTAATGCATTTTACCCCCACTGCGTAGGTGGTCGAAGGTTCGCGCCGCTCGGCCCATAGCAATGCCTACTTGTTCGGCCTGTGGCGGAGCAAGCGCATAGTGCTATTCGACACCCTTATCGAGGGCTACCAGATGCAGTCCGTGAAAGAGCGGGAAGAGAAGGAGAAAGCGAAGAAGAAAGCCGAGGAGGAGAAGGAGAAGCCTGATGCGGCTGAAGGCGAAGCAACCAAGGATCAAGACGAGGATAAAGAGGAGAAGCCAAAGCCCAAGGGCTGCAACGATGACGAGATCCTGGCCGTGCTTGGCCACGAGCTCGGCCACTGGTCGCTCGGTCACAACGTGTCTGGCATAGTGATCAGCGAGGTCAACATGTTCCTCATGTTCTTTGCCTTCGGCCAGCTCATCAACTGCCACTCCGCTTTCGCCGCTTTCGGCTTCCAGCAGCCGGCGCCGCTGCTGCTCCGTCTGGCCTTCGTGCTGGAGTTCCTACTGTCGCCCTACAACGAACTGCTCGGCTTCGCCATGATCTGCCTAACCCGGATGTTCGAGTTCCAGGTGCGGGTCGATTTCAAACCTGTTGCCTCCCTCTCCCTCTGCATCTTTCCCTGTCCGTATGAAAATAGGAGCCAACTTTTCACAGCATGACTACTATCAGTAGGCAGTTGCTGATGTATGAATAACGCAAGCCGTTTCTATAATTTCATTATTGTTAAACCGCAGGCGGACAAATTCTCGGTGAAGCTGGGCTACGGCAAGCTGCTAAAATCGTCGCTGATCAAACTGCAGACCGATAATCTGTCCTATCCGCTCTACGATCCGCTCTATAGCGCATTCAATCACTCGCACCCGACTGTGCTGCACCGCCTGGCCGCCATTGATGAGGCCGAGGCCGAGGCTAAGACTGAGTAGGCGGGCAACTGTGACACATTGTGTTGTTAGCGGGAGTCTCATTTATTTTGAATTCATTCAATACTTTTGTGCATTGTTTTTTCGTTTTTGTCTGGGTAAGCTAAGAATTTATTACTCCAAACATATATTCTGATTACATTGAAAATGCATATTCGCCTAAGAGCTATCAAACCCGTCATTCGACGTAATCAAACGTATAAAAAATGTTAGTGTGCCAATATTTATTTGTCTTCATGTCTTTGTCTCCTCGCCTTGCTCTGTGGCTTTGCTGTTTTCAGTCACCATGATACCCCCTCCCTTGGAAAGATGGATTAAACTGATTCGAAATAAACTTGTCATTAGGGCTGAATTAGTTTCCAATTTTGCGCTGCTGTGTGTGAAGTGAACTTAAGCTGTTGATTGAAAAACAAATAATAATTTGTTCGCTTTTTTAAAAAGAACATTGTGAACTTGAATTGAACAATCAAACGTATTAACCGAGGATAAACTTGACTACACAGCTAGTTAAGAGTTAAATACGAGTATTTAGAATCTAACGTTTAGAATCTCTAGAGGTTTTAGGAGCAGGAATTCATGTAGCGTCTTGCTTGTCTTCGTTCTTTATCTAACTTCGACAGGGAATGCAAATAGAACCAAGTGCAAAATGTACTATAAACAGTAGCAATTCCTCAGATTGGGATTCCGCCCAAAGATGAATAATTCAGTCAATTTATCTGTGGTTTGCTATTTTCTGCTTTTTTCAAAACACTTCAACAGAAATATTGAAGTTAAAGGTGCAGCTTCAGTGCTTAAGTTGAAACTAGTATGGTGGGACTAAAAGTCCGAAAACTTTATGATACTGCTGGATACGGGAAGTCGGATAG